>OZ022238.1:8458354-8640854 GCA_963978895.1 Erpobdella octoculata | reverse complement strand
CGCAGAGCTCAGGTCACTGGTTCCTGAAAAAAGTATTAAAAAAATAAAAATTTGATGGTGCAGCAGAGATGACAGGAAAACGCTCTAGATTGGTTACCAGAGTGGCACCAAAATGTACGTCTATTCACTGCTTTATTTACAAAAAATGCTGGTTACTAAATAATGTAATGAGCGAGGAATTACATGAAGTCCTTAATAATGTGATAACAGTTGTAAATTTCATAGGTCCGCTGCATTGAATACTCGCCTATTTTCAGTGCTCTGTGAAGAAATGGGCTCTGGGCATAGTGTTTTGCTTCTTCATAACAGAATTAAGATGTTATTATTAAGCTTCTGCGTCCCGTTATTTTTTTGGAACGATACGATACGATACGATTTCTGAAATTTGCCTCGAATTAAACGATACGATACGAGACGCTTCGACCAATAACGATACGATATCGATACGATACGATACGATTTCGGGATCTCGACTGAAGCGGAAATTTTGCCTAGAGATAACATAGAATGATGAACTATACGCGACAGACAATATTAATAACTACTTTAAAGAAATTCATTGAAAAAAATATATAAATATTAAAAAATTTCAAAATTTATAAAAATTTACCAAATTTAATATTTTTTTACAACTTGAAATAAGTTTCATTTGTTTAGTTTCGGTACATCTATTTGTCGAAATTTAGACTCTAAATAAAACGCTACCGCCGATAGAAAGTATTTATTTACTTTATTTAGTGACGCGGCATGATAATGATGACAAACACGAGAAAGTGCCTCTATGCAAGAATTAAAAAAGTGAAAAAACCCAGCGTGTTTATTTATAGGCGATGGCGAATGCGGTTAGCAATAGCAAGAAAGAAGCTGAGAAAGTTTCGAATTCCAGCTGCAGACGATACGGGCTACGGCACTGTCGTGCACACTACAGGTGGCACACACATACTCACACACAACCAAGAATATCATCGAGATTATAAAGATATATCTTAGATGAGCTACTATTACGGTCAATTACGGATATCGAAACACTAAAATAATCATTCCAATTCTATGTAACAAATTTGAAAAAATAAGTTTATGAAACAGACTAAACCAAAACATAAACATAGAATGATCATTACTATTACATTACTCATTATTCTCATTAATAATAATAATCATCGATGTCAGCGAGTACGATTGCCTTGTAGGGCTTGTAGTATCAGTAGTATGCAGAGCTCGACTAGCAGCCTAAAAGGAGCGTGGCTTTTTTGCTGCCGGTTCCCAGACTAAAAATAGTAAATAATGGGGCTACAGGCTGTCTGGAAAACCGAATTTAAAGTGGGTATGATAATAGTTATAAACTTCTGTCAATAGGTAGATTAATTAATCAATGTTGATGAATCAATTGCAAATATTCACAGTTGTGACAATTGTTAATTAAATATGTATGACTTTCGTTATTTATTGGAAAATATTTTTAAAAAAATCCCGATATTTTTCGGGATTTTAATCGAGAATGAAATTTTAAGTATCGCAAATTAATATCGATACGAGACTTCTTCCGCAGGCTGTATCGTTTCAATGGTGATACGGGAATCCCGTATCGTTTTGAAATCTCGATTGAATTCGAGATAACGATATCGGGACGCAGATGCTTAGTTATTATAGAAGCTCATCCCTATAATTTTCTATTATTTTGAATTCAATTGCCTGATAAAATTTTGTATTTCTAAATGGTGGGCCGTCAACAACATCATAAATACACAACCGGTGCCTGCATTGAAAAAGTTGAAGAAACACTGGGCTAATTTATTTGTTTCTGCCAAATGGCGTTTTATATTTCTACGAGCTTGCATAACAGATAAACTTATGACTTATGCCACGGTTTATTACAAACTAACGGGGTTACCCGGCGCTGCCTGGGTTTTTGGAGGTTTTACTCTCGTTTTTCTCCCGCGAGAACAATTGTTTAAGAATTAAATTTTTAAATAAATTTTATTTGCTGAGATTTTTTGAAAGCGTATAAATCTACTACTCTATCTAGATAATCTTCTGTTGGAACTTCTGGTTCTTCACTGCTTATAATCATACATCGAATTTCTGGTAACATTCTCTTTTTGGCTTTACTGATGCTTGCTGTTCATTGCACTAAATGATCTCTCTACCGAGGCAGTTGTAATGGAATATCTAGCAAGAAGAATTTCACACAGCGCTTGTAGCTCACAGCACCGATCAGTACCCCAGTACCCCGTATTGCCCACATCATCTTCCAATATTTTGGTCAATGGGCTTTTTTCTGCTTAGTAATTTTCTCATTTAAGCAAAGGTTTGAAAAATGTAAATGGATTTCAAATCCGCAGGTACAGCTTTCGCATTGAGAATGGGAAACGTGCAAATATTTTTAGCTCCAGGGAAGGGAGGGGAGTGGAACGCCCTCTGAAGGTATGCCTGAAAGAAATCCTGGACACATATACACATATATACACTAATGATACAAAAATTATACGCACACACAATGTCACAAGAGCACAAATACACACATATACATACATATACATATATATATATACATATATATACACACATATACACACATATACACACAGATACATTCATACATAAATGACTATTGTTTCAACACAACCAGAATATGCACACATAATAAAATAAAATAAACAAATACTATGAAAATACGTAAGATGAATCATCTTCATCTTACAATCATCATAATCATCATCATCGTCGTCGTCTTCATCGTCGTCGTCGTCATCATCATCATCATCATCATCATCATCGTCATCGTCATCGTCATCGTCATCGTCATCGTCATCGTCATCGTCATCGTCATCGTCATCGTCATCGTCATCGTCATCGTCATCGTCATCGTCATCGTCATCGTCATCGTCATCGTCATCGTCATCGTCATCGTCATCGTCATCGTCATCGTCATCGTCATCGTCATCGTCATCGTCATCGTCATCGTCATCGTCATCGTCATCGTCATCGTCATCGTCATCGTCATCGTCATCGTCATCGTCATCGTCATCGTCATCGTCATCGTCATCGTCATCGTCATCGTCATCGTCATCGTCATCGTCATCGTCATCGTCATCGTCATCGTCATCGTCATCGTCATCGTCATCGTCATCGTCATCGTCATCGTCATCGTCATCGTCATCGTCATCGTCATCGTCATCGTCATCGTCATCGTCATCGTCATCGTCATCGTCATCGTCATCGTCATCGTCATCGTCATCGTCATCGTCATCGTCATCGTCATCGTCATCGTCATCGTCATCATCATCATCATCATCATCACCACCACCAATATTATAACCATCACAGTCTTACACCATCTGGGATGGTGCAAGACTTACACCGCCAACATCACAGTCTAACACCACAAGCATATTACAACAGGATTCTTCCATTTATTTTATTTGTTTGAACGAAACATAAAAATAGTTTGACAGTAGTTATTTAAAACTCGTGTATTTCCTCGGGGGGAGGGGAGAAAGGGGAAATGCTGGGTTCTTGAGTTAGTGAACCGTGGTGATTTCAGGAGACGTTTCGTAGACTATGGCGAGCCGTCATCAATCGTCAGCGGGGTTAAGTAGACAGTGATGGACATCTGTTGAGACGCTCATGCGAATTAGAAAACTCTTTAAAGTTCACAGTTAGTATTTTCAGAAACAAATTGGCATTTTAAGTAGAGTGAACTTCAAAGAAAACCATGAAATTGAAAGCTTTTATGTTCATTTCTGCTTTATTTTAACCATTATGATATTTTATATTGAAATTTCAGAGGTGGATATGGGTTGGTTGACCCATGGGTTAGATTGGGTTGGGTCCAATTTTTTGACACATACGTGGGTTGGGTTGAGTTGAAAAAAAAATTAATTGTTTTAATTAACAAAAATAACTTTTAACTCCGGGTTGAGTCAGAAAATTTAACTTTTCAGTTGGGTTGAAAAAGTGGTGGGTTGAGTTGGGTCATCAAAAATGGACATATGCCCACCTCTGTGAAATTTATTTTGTCGTATTTTGCATGAGCTGTTCCTGACACCACCGTGATGGCTTACCATAAAGCTGCAGTTTAGTATTTCGGCCTTTATCATCAGCTTCATCGTTCAATATATTGAAGAGACGCACTTGCAACTTTAAACTAAATGATTACAGTAATTATTTTGTGATGTGACGTTATCGCTTACTGCACTTATCAGCCTGGATTAGAAAATGAGATAATTGATTGTCAACCGGTCATTGTGTTATACTACAAGTAGTATTTTAACAAATACAAGAAGAATTAATTTCAGTTGTTCAGTTGTTAGGTTTTTTGAGCGCAAATGAGCTGCAACTGCTATATTCTATGCAATTTAAAGTCGCCCATGATCATAGAAAGGATGTGCTAAATTAATAAAAAAATATGAAACATAAAACAGCATGAGCAAATTGCGGGTTGCTAATTTTTACAATTATTAAAGAATTTTTGTGACAGACAAACAGACGGATAGAAAGATACTTGTAATTTTTTTTTATAGTTTTAACAGTTTTGATTCTTTAATTCGATTACGCATCTGAACATATGAACTGTATGTATGTATATGTGACTGCCGCATTCTATGACCCTTAATGACTAAATAGCTCATGATAAATAAAGTTAAATGAAAAACAATTGATAAGAAAACACAGTTGACCTGGAAACGACAACCAAAAAGAATTAGTTGTGCAAATCCCACGCTGTTTCAGTTTTCCTTCACGGAAGAAGTCTTGTGACGGAAAAACAAACAGATACACGACTTTTAGGTTTTTTTCAAGACATTAAAAAATTTCTTTTTTTTTAAATTAAACAAGCTGCAAAGTTAAAATTTCACTTGAAAGTAAACATCACATCCATTTATTACGTATGACTTAAAATATAAACACCATTATATATTATTTAAAAAGCCATGGTTAAACGTAACACTCTTTTTTTTAATCACTCTTTCTATTTTTCCGTGATATTTTTCTTTTTTTCCTATTTGTCTCTTTTTACAAACTTTTATTTAGGTTACAATCTATGTTTGTGTGTGTGTGTGTGTGTAACTTTCTCTGTACACAAATCTTGCAAGTAAAATTTAACCAGCTTTTTGACTAGCTAAGAAGCTGAAACTTTCAGCATAGTTTTATATTGGATGACAATATATGATTCAACTAGCAGTGCCCGTAGCGGTTTCGCTCGCATGAAATTAGAGAGTTTGAACCGTGCATCCATAGTAGAGATCAATTTTTTAGGTCTCGGCTCGCCCGTCGACAACTTAGCCCAGCCCGTTTTAAAAACTCAAACTCCTGGCCCGGCACAGCCCGTCTGAATTAGGCCCGGCCCAATCTTACAGACCTAGAAGTTCTATATATTTGATGAAAAACTTCGGCCCGTCCCACCTTGACTTCAGGTTTGACCCGGCCCAATTGAAGACCCTAAAATCACTAAAATATCTATATACTTGGTGAAAAACCTCGGCCCGTCCCACTTTGATTTAAGGTTTGGCCTGGCCCGTGTAAAGACTCTAAAATAACGGCTTGGTCCGGCCGGTGATAAACTGATTAACCGGCACAAAACTTCAAAATACTAATTTTTACATTTGTAGCACTTACAGTTTTTGAGTAGCAGTTATTTTGAAATCAAATAACCTTTATTTCCACCCCACATTTGAGGTCCTGGAAACCATTATTTTTTGAGTAAATACTAAATACTAATTTTGATATCTGTAGCATTCACAGTTTTTGAGTAGCAGTTACTTTAAAAACCAAAAAAACTTTTTTTCCACCCCACATTTGAGGTCCTGAAAACCAAAATTTCAAAAAATGGTGAAACACATATATCCTTATTTTTAGAGTAGAAAATAAATACTAATTTTTACTTTTGTAGCATTCACAGTTTTTGAGTAGCAGCTACTTTAAAAACCAAGTAATCCAAGTAATCCACCCCACATTTCAGGTCCTGGAAACCAAATTTTTAAAAAATGGTGAAACACGTATATCTTTATTTTTAGAAAAGAAACTAAATAATAATTTTTACATCTGTGGTATTTACTGTTTTTGAGTAGCAGTTACTATAAAAGACAATTAGCCGTATTTTCCACCCCACATTTGAAGTCCTGGAAACCAAATTTTCAAAAAATGCTAAAACACGTATTTCATTATTTTTGGAGTAGAAACTAATTACTAATTTTTACTCCTGTAGCATTCACATTCACTAATTTTTCTTTTTGTAGCATTTACAGTTTTTGAGTATCAGTTATTTTAAAATTAAGTAATCCTATTTTCCACCCCACATTTAAGGTCCTGGAAACCAATTTTTAAAAAAATGGTGGAACACCTATATCATTATTTTTAGAGTAGAAACTAAGAACTAATTTTTACTCCTGTAGCATTTAATGTTTTTGAGTAGTAGTTACTTTAAAAACTTATAACCCTTTTTTCCACCCCACATTTGAGGTCCTGGAAACCGAATTTTCAAAATATGGTGAAACACGTATTTTATTATTTTTAGAGTAGAAACTAAGTACTAATTTTTATTTCTGCAGCATTCACAGTTTTTGAGTAGAAGCTACTTTAAAAACCAAATAACCCAATTTTCCAACCCACATTTGAGGTCCGGGAAACCGAATTTTCAAAAAATGGTGAAACACGTATCTTTTTATTTTTCAAAAAGAATCTATATACCAAATTTCAAAATCTCCTCATTTTTGGTTTTCGAGATATACATTGTTTTAGAAAAAAGTTTGTTTTCCAGTTTTTTCCCCTCAGGAGCAAAATTTTCAAAAATCCTTTCTTAGCGGATGTTTACGCTATAAAAGTAATATAAGTTCTAAATTTCACGTTCCTAGGATGAAGCGTTTGAGCTCGGCGTTGATTATCAGTCAGTCAGTCAGTCAGTCAGTCAGTCAGGACATGTTCTTTTATATATATAGATTAAAAAAAAAACTTGTGTTGAAAAACTCATTTTTTCCTTTACTTGTTTTTTTTCTTTCTTTCGAATTCTTCAAACTTATTTTTTTGCACATATCTTCATTTTGTTTTTAATTCTATTTTTTCAGTTCATTTTTGATTTTTTTGTTCTTTAGTTATAATTTAACAAATATATAACGTCAACTGTACTTATATGATTATCTATAATTATAATTGATAAATAACTGGCTATTTTTAAATTCTTCAAGTTGTTGGTTTAATCATCAATTTTGATTTTTAACAGACCAAGAAAATATTTTATGTTTCAACACATCTTTTTAAACTATTTATTTCAATCTTAAAACTGTTTTTAAACATGTTATAGCTCATTGAGACAACACACAACATATCTCTAATCCGGTCTTAGCAACCAGCACGCCTCCAGTGAACAATGGCGACAATTAAGAGCACACTGTGATATAATAAGTTGGCCAAAATGTAATAGCGATAGTGATACTGGTAAAGCATAAATACCTAAGCCTGCTTACTATTCGTTTCATGACCGGCTTAGCACGTTTTGCGGCTTAATTTATGGCTAGCCGGGATTTTTGCAGCCGGCGGCGGCTTACCGTTTTTGAGGGCGGCGTCAGCTTATTTCTCGTAAATTTACCACATGAAAATCAGATGTCATAAAACGTAGGGAAATTTTTCTTTAAATTATTTCTACAAATGACAGACGTTTTAAAAAAGCTATGAACCACTATTTTTTCTTGAAGTTTTTCAATACCACCCATCATTAGCAGTGCTTTCAACCCCATAAACACATTTTTGTCATGATTTTCATGAATTCATTCTTCTTTAGACGTTTCGCGATGTTTGCTGCTACAAGTTTTTTTAAGAAACTATAGCATCATCATCATCATCAAACAGAAAACTACAGGTTTGCTTTAATTGTCATTTAATGAATGGTATCATAAGCAGAGTCACACGTTATTGAGCTGATGAATTCTGTGAACTTCTTTAAAAATGACACAGTGGTTTCAGCAATTCAAGCTCACTGGTCATCACGCACAATTCTATTCTATTAGAGTGTCGTCGACAGTTTTTTGCAAATCAATCACAGATTCAACCTCAACAAAGGTTGAAATTCATCGAGTTGAACAACTGTCTTTAAAAGATGTTTGGCGGTGTGATTTTGACGAAATGATTGGAGTGCGAGTTTTGGAACGTCTAGTCCTGACAATGGAATGCGATCGTCAGCATCAATCACAGAATATGCCTGCCTAACTATTTTGCTTTGTAGCTTTGCAAGTTTGTGTAGAGCTGCTTCTAGAACAGCTTCATTTTCTAACACATCTTTTTTGAAGTGCAGCATTTTTACGATGTCACGGCATTTCTATACCAAACACTTTAACTCATCTAAGTAAAAAAAAACTATCAACTGTTATCAGGGGATACAGAACATGCGCTACACAATCATGCACAGACTAGACTTTCAGAAGCTGAAAAGATTTCATCATGTTGGAAACTCCATCATGGCATGAAGTAATAATTTATTTTCTTCGTGTCAGAAAAACAAACAACATGATAGGATAAATCCAATGTGTTCGGCTAAATGCTGCCAGTTGTGGCTGTAGTATTTATTTAGCATTGTGATTGCGATTCTGAATGAAAAATTGAATATCAAATAATAGTAAAATCAAAGTAAAAGTTTATAAATCACTCCTATAGTCGTGACTTTCTCGGCCAGCGAGGCTTCATTTTCGTTGCTGCCGGCTCGCTGCTTAGCCCCAATTTTTTGGGCGGAGGCGGTTTAGCACTTTTGCGGTTCGGCTCGACTGGCTAAATCGGTGGCTTAGGGTTCTTGTAGAGGAAGTGGTAGTGGTAATGATATGGTAATGCAGGGCTAGTGGTAGCGGTAGTGTTAGTGATAGTGGTACTGGCTAGCTATCTTTTTTTATTATTATTGTTGTTATTGTTTTTATTTATATAATTTTTTCTATCACATATTGGCGTGGTTATTTGTATACACAGATAAAACGCGTGGTTGTGTACGCATGTGTGCTTGGGTTAAAAAAAAGTGCACAGAGTATTTTTTACAAGAAAAAAACATTACTAAGAAAAGAAGAAGAAGACAGAACATGGAATTATAATGAAGGAAAAAATATGATGATGATGATGATGATGATGATGAAAACGTGTTTAAGTACTTTTGTCATTCCGTTGATATATTCATGAAGACATGAGTTTACAAGCAATGGTCATTTTAGCCTCGAAATTCTTTGGAGAGTGGGGAAGCAGGGCAGGGAGAAAAATGTAAGTGTTTTGCAGAATTAATAAAAAACCAGCCCTTGAAGCGTGTGAGTTTTTTCAGCCTGAAGCAGATGATTTTTTAATTGAAAACGATTTGGAATGGTCTTCTCTTTGAATGGCAAAATTTGAAAATACCGCCTACGAAAAAAACAACCTTTAATAGTTGATATAGAAAAAACGGCCTACGAATAAAACCACCTTAGAATTAAAAGAATGGACTGGGCCCAAATTAGCATGCTTGCTTGATTGCTTGCTTAATTGTTTGCAAACCTAGAAAAGGAAACTTTTAAAAATTAATTTACTTTACGTCATTCAATCGAGCTGAAATTTGAATTATAGGCTCGCTCCTCATGACGATGCACCATATTAAAGTTTGAAAATTTTCTAAAAAAAATATTTTTCAACTAAAATAGTCGTTTATGTTTTAAAACAAATCAAACTTAATTATATTGATGTTTATATAAATTTAAATTCGACAAATGTCGTTTTACAAGAAAAATTAGCAATAAATGAAAAACCGGCAAATCTTGAAATGAGAAATGTTACGTTTTTTTACGGCTCACCTGTTTAAATTATTAATTCTGTCATGTAAGCAGCAGTCTCGAAATTCTACGAAACATGCGCCACTTAAGTCACGCTCGTGTTCATAATTATTATCAATACTTTCTCTTTGTCGAAGCAAACTTATTTTTATTATTATACAGCAAACTTATTTTTATTATTATACAGGTTTTTTATATAGCGCTTTTTTTTACAAAATAAAAGTCACAAAAGCGCACTGCACAATTAAGCGGAAGAGAACAAATATGTCTTGAGCCGTTAACGAAAGACACTAAAAGGCATCGTTGGATCCTTCAGAGCGGGGGGAAGGCTATTCCAGGCCACAGGACCAGCCACAGACAAACCACGCCTGCCAATCGTCACAGTCTCCGTCTGAGGGACAAGTAGATCGCCGGCCGCCGCCGATCGAAGATGAGACCGACCAAAAAGTTGAGAGACCGGAACACATAGCTCCTGAAGATAGACAGGAGCCATGCCATGGAGGCACTTATAAACCATAGAGCATAGTTTAAAACGGATTCTCTCCGGAAAGGGAAGCCAATGAAGCCGCGTCCGCATCAGACCCGAAACGCTGGCCCAGCACGGCAATCGCAGCACGAGACGGGCAGCCGCCCGAAGAACAGATTGAAGCCTGTTGATCTGGAACAGCGGTAGACCGGCCAGGACCCCGTTGCAATAGTCAACCCGGCTGTGCACCAGTGCTCTTACAAGGGAGTGAGCAGAGTCTGTAGTGAGGCTTCTGCGGATGACACGTAGCTGACGAAGATGGTAGAAACAGGTACGGATGAGATGGGAAATGTGTGTCTCCATGGACAGATCACGGTCAACCAGCACCCCGAGATCCCGAACAGACACAGAAGGCCTGACCGAAACCCCAGCAATGTCCACATTCCCCATCAAACAATGCCTTAGCCGTCGAGATGAACCCAGCCATATCAGCTCAGTCTTTGATGGATTGAGTTTCAAGCGATTACTGGCCATCCATGAGCTGATTTCGCCAATACAGGCAGACATTCTTGGCACAAGATCAGAGCATAACATCTGAGGAGAGTCACTGTAAATTTGCAGATCGTCAGCATAAGAGTGAGGCAAAAACCCATGTCTGGCGGCGACACCGATGACATCAGCAGTGTAAAGAAGAAACAGCACCGGACCAAGGACGGACCCCTGTGGTACCCCGTAGAGGAGAAAATCCGACTCAGATGTGACATTGTTGCAGCGGATGCAGTGGGACCGGTCCGTGAGGTAGGAGCCAAACCATTTCAGGACCGCACCCCCAAGACCAAACGAGAATGGTTCCAGTTAGAGGTTGGCATAGCAATGGGCTGCTCAATTTCACCCATTCTCTTCGTATTAGCGATGCAGCTGCTTCTGAATGCAGTGGGTTCTCGCGTGGAAGAAGCTTACGTTGGCAAAGGTATCTTGATGCCATCGGTGAAGGCCTTCATGGATGATACAACTTTGGTTCTAAACAAATGTATCTCAATGCGACGAGCTCTTGATGCATTCAGCGGGCTGCTATCATGGTGCGGCATGAGTTTCAAGGCAACCAAGTCAAGAAGCTTATCTCTGCGACGAGGCAAGATCGACGACAACGTGACGTTTTCAGTTGCTGGCAACAGGATCCCAACATTGAGAGAAGAACCGGTTAAAAGCCTGGGAAGGTGGTATGACGATTCGCTTAACGACACTGGACGGTGTTCTGAGGTTCTTCGATCGGCATTTGAAGATATGAAGAAAATTGATGCGGCCCCACTCCAGAGCAGGTTCAAATTGTGGTTGCTTCAGTTTGTTCTATTACCGAGATTGCTTTGGCCTCTATCAATGTATGAGATGAGCTTACCATTGGTAGAAAAGCTAGAAAGGAGGATGAATAAATTTACAAGGAAATGGTTTGGTCTGCCTCCGGGATTTTCTTCGGTAGCTTTGTACAGCAAGACTGCCAAACTGAGGTTGCCACTGAAGTCTTTGGTTGAGGAGTTTAAGATAAACAAGATCCGTACGCAACTAATGCTGGATAACTCTTCGGATCAAAGAATTGTGGAGATGGGACCTCTTGTAAAGTCCGGAAAGAAATGGGTAGCCAGAAAGGAGATCGCAGAAGCTGAAGCCTCTTTACGTTGGACAGAAAAAGTTGGGGCAGTTCAACAGGACAAACGGGGTCTCGGGTCAACCCATCGAATTTGGTGGTCAAAAGCCAGCACCAGTGAACGAACAAGTCTGGTCATTCAGGAAAGAAAGAAAGCTATCGAGTCCCAGAGAATGATTAAGTTTGTTCAGTTATCTCAACAAGGAGACTGGATGACATGGGAAAATGCTGTTCAGCGTTCACTTTCTTGGAAAGACATTTGGCAATACACACCACTACGTTTGTCTTTTTTGATTAGATCTGTTTATGATCAACTGCCGTCATCCAGCAATCTTCGAAGATGGAAGTTGAAAGACGATGATTCGTGCATGTTATGCGGGCAATCGGAGACTCTCATTCACGTTCTTTCCTGTTGTTCGTTTTCACTTTCACACGGGAGGTACACTTGGCGTCATAAGTTATGGTTATGATGGTTATGACTCATAACCAAGTACTCCGAAAATTGCTTGACTTCGTCAAAGAAGCGTGTAAGAAAGCAAAGACAAGAGGAATACAGCAGAAAAGGAAAATCTACTTTTTGAGAGAAGGCAATCTGAAGTTCCACAGGTTCAGATCTACAAGAGACTTTGAATGTGTGATGGGTGCTGCCGACGATTGGTCGGTTTCGGCTGATTTGGATGGCGAAAGAAAATTTCCAGAAGCCGTGAGATCTAGCGGCTTAAAGCCGGATATAATTGTATATTCTGACTTGGCCAAGACAATGTTCCTGATTGAACTCTCTGTGCCATGGGAAAGTAACATGGAATCTAGCAATATTTTCAAAGAGGAGAGATATAGGGAGTTAGCATGTGATTTGAATGCCAAAGGGTTCAGGACTGAAATTTTTGCAGTCGAGGTTGGCGTTCGAGGGTTGGTTAGCAGCTCAATGTTAAAACTGCTGAAAGCTCTTGGTTTTTCAAACCGAGAAAAAACTCGAGCCATCAAGGAGATCTCCCAGACAGCTGAAGCTGCATCTTTTTGGATTTTCGCTAATAGAAAAAAGAAAGCGCTACAAGATGCACACGAAATGGTTTAGCCTTGTTTACATTGGGCGATAATCGTTCCGGCGATTTCAAGTTTTGTTTCGAACAGTTTTCTGCTGAACTTTGAATTTTCGTGTTTCAAGTTAGGAATTTAGAAATTTTTCTCGCCGAAGGGCGTCCGCCTAATCAACGGACGTGGGCCCACCTCTCTCTTAAAAGCGTCAAGAAGTTTAAGGGCCGAAACGCTAAAAATGAGAGGTTCTTCTTCTGAAGACCTTCGGCGACGAAAGCTCGCAAAGAGTTAAAACACATACATACATACATATATACATACATACATACATACATACATACATACATACATACATACATACATACATACATACATACATACATACATACATACATACATACTTTCTACAAATATATTCACAACAAACTCTCCTTGAATTCTAAAATTACTGGGATAGAAACAAGTGATGGCACGATTGTTACAGATCCGGCTAAAATGTCAAATGTCTTCAACGACTATTTTGCAACCGTTTTTACAAAAGACGATGGAAGTAATCCACCTCTGGTGCAGAAATCTCCTGGAAGAAGTTACGTTCACTCCTGATGTTGTTTTTTCAACCCTCAGAAGTCTTCGAATGACAAAATCTTGTGGCCCAGATGGTATACCCAATATATTGCTTAAACGCTGCGCCCAAAACTTGACTATTCCACTCTGTCATATTTTTGAAATGTCTCTCAAAACACGAAGATTGCCTGAAATATGGAGAACTGCATATATCACACCAATTCACAAAAAAGGACCTACAAGTGTTGTCTCAAACTACAGACCAATCTCTCTCACGTGTACATGCTGCCGCGTTATGGAAAAGATTGTTAGCAAAAGCATCTTGGCCCACCTCTCTACTCATGGTCTTATTTCTCCACATCAGCACGGTTTCCTGAGACAGAGATCAACTTGTACGAACCTTCTGGAGTGTGTACATGACTGGATTATGGGGTTACTGGATGGTAGTCGAGTGGACATTGTTTATTTTGATTTTCAAAAGGCTTTCGACTCGGTCTCCCACCCAAAGTTGAAGACTAAACTCATTAGCTACGGAATATCAGGTGATTTGTTGGCATGGATCTTGGATTTTTTGAGTGCTCGAAAACAGCTTGTTCGAATTGGTGAGTGCTTATCTGCTCCGAGAGATGTTACCAGTGGTGTTCCTCAAGGAAGTGTCCTGGGCCCCATACTCTTTCTAATTTTTATTAACGATATTACGGATGGTGATGCTCTTGGACCGGTCTCTGTCAAGATGTTTGCAGACGACATAAAAATTTACTCAGCAGCTCAGCCCACATCTTCTTCGGCTCCAGAAATACAGAGAGCAATTGATGAACTAGTTCTCTGGAGTGAAACATGGCAACTGAATCTGGCACTAACAAAGTGTTTTGTATGTCCCATTCACAGGCGAAGAAACGACAAAGGCTTCGAAATACCTAGATATCGAATTGGGACATACGAGCTTGAACCGACCGAGCAAGCAAGAGATCTGGGTGTACTAATTGATAAAAACCTTAATTTCAAAAAACACATTGAGAACATTATCCACTCTGCGTCGGTGAAACTCAGATTAATAAAACTATGCCTCCTGTCTAAAGATCCGTATCTGATGAAAAAAGCATTCACTACATACGTGCGACCATTGCTCGAATACTGCTCTCCAGTTTGGAGCCCTCGGCACAAGTACCTAATCGACGGCCTGGAGAAGGTTCAGAAAAGATTCACCCGAATGATTCCAAATATCAGCCATCTACCATACTCGACCCGTCTCAGCTTTTTTGGATTGAAAACTCTAGAAGAGCGCAGACTTATCGCAGACCTTTGTTTCTGCTACAGATCTTTAAATGGAATGGTGGATTATAGCCTGGTTGGACAATTTAAACGAGCAAATTATGAAAAAACAAGGGGCCATAGCTACAAACTGATGCCAGGTCAATATAGAACTGACGATGCCAGGTTTTTCATAACTGGACGCGTGGTCTCAGCATGGAATTCTTTGCCTCAGGATGTTGTTGGATCATCAAACTACAGTCGGTTCAGAAGCTTGATAAATCAGATGGATTTATCTAAGTTTTCAAGACTTTGAATTTTTCATGAAGCATTAGCAGATCTGGATGTCAAATGAACAGATTTTTGGAAGTATTTAGAGGGATTTTGAATATTGCGGTGGAAGTTTCAACTTCACAGCATTATGTATAAGTGTTAAGAACAACAATTTGTCAGGTTTAACCGTTCCATAAATGCAAAATTTAAATATTTACAAGACTTAATATCTTATTCAATATGTTATACGCGAGCATACTTTGCTATTGTATGTTTCTAACATCTTAACAATTTACGATTTGCAACTGAGTATGTGTACATATTTCGTTTATTGGTTTTTTTGTTTCGTTTGTACTGTCCGAACGGTATTAGAGGCCGATAGGCCCTTCTGTTTGAGAATAAATAAATAAATAAATAAATAAATACATACATACATACATACATACATACATACATACATACATACATACATACATACATAGATACATACACACATACATACTTTGAATGAGCATTTAGTGCCGAAATATTGTAAAAAACACATACATACATACATACATACAAAACACACACACAGACACACATACATGCACATACACATACATAAATACACACATACATACGCACACACACACACACACACACACACACATATATATATATATATATATATATATATATATATATATATATATATATATATATATATATATATATATATATATATATATATATATATATATATATATATATATATATATATATATATATATATATATATATATATATATATATATATATATATATATATATATATATATATATATATATATATATATATATATATATATATATAGTTCCCGCTCGCTCACCCGCTCCGCTCCGCTCATTTTGTAACGGATTTCAAATTTTTTTTTTCTATATTTGATTCTCCTTGACTCTCAAGGTTGTGTGAAAATATCATTACGATCGGATGAATGGTGTAGCAATGCATAAATAACATACCTATATATATACAAACATTCATTTATATATATATATAATTATATATATATATATATATATATATATATATATATATATATATATAAATATATATATATATATATATATATATATATATATAACAATGATATATATATATATATCATTGTTGCTTAAATATTGTTGCAAAACATGCTCAGCAAAAGTTTTATTTTGTGATAGAACATTTAAAGTCAATTTGTTAAACCAAATTACAAAATAGAAATGAGTCATTATTTAAATCAAGAACTTTCTTTAAAAATCTTTTGCACAGATATTATTCTGTTTAACTTCAAACAAACTCTTCTCGAAGAACATTCTGAAATGGACTGTCTTCCTTATAAAGTTAAAAACAACATAAAATTGTCATTAAAGATTTTTGAAACTTTAATTTCAAGAGGCCAGGAAATAGGAATGGACTTATATCAAGAGTATTTAATTCCATTTTTCATTAAATTTGATTTTTTTCATGAAATAATACTTAAAGAAGTTGACATTAACAAATTTTATCAACCTTTGCAAGATATTTTGAACAGAAAAAGTTTTAGCCGTATTTCGTTTGCTGGCAGTTCGATTTTTAGCGAAATTAAAACAAGGTTTAATCAATCAGGAAAATTTTATCATCACTTTTGCAAAAATCCATCTTTGTCTTTAAACTTAAAAGACTTAGAAATAGAGATCCACTGTCAGGAAATCATTAACTATTACCAAAACGAAAAAGACAATTCTATGTGGTTGTGCCCGAAATTAGTTAAACTTTCATTGCGATGTGTTTGTTTAAAAAGATCCAAAACCCAAAATGATCTAATCGATATTCTTAAAATTCAATTTCCTCGCGATAGTGTGAAAATTTTGAGTTTAAATGGTTGTGGGCATGCAAGACAAACTCTCAACAACTTTTCCCGTTTTGTTAGTCTAGAAAAATTGGCTATAAGTTCTTCTGTCCGTGAATCGTTGAAAAAATTAATCGACTCAATATCATGTTTTCCCAATTTGACGTGGCTTGATATGAGTGAAAACAAGTGTTTTAAGAAGCTCAATAACTACCATTTAGATTTAATATACCAAATGATTGACAAATTACCTAATTTGGTTTATTTGGACATAAGAAAATCCTCTACAGCTTTTAAAGAACCTCTAACGTGGACGCATACAAGAAGTTTTCAATATTTAGGATTGTGTTATAATAACTATAGTGATTTTTTTTCAGACATTAACTCTAAAAGTGTAAGTAACCTTTCTACACATGATGGTGTTAAAGAATCAACTAAAATAATGTTTTGGAAACCAAAACGTTTTCATTACTTTGTTAATGTTTTGGAGAATGAATCATTCTACCGCCACATTAATAAACTGACAGGATACAAATATAACTATCTTCCAGTCATTTTAGAATGCTTTCAAAGAGGACTTTACTATTACATTCCTAAATATGAAACTTGTTTTTTTGGAATTATTGTTTTATCTGAAACATCACAATTTAGAACCTATTGCCTTAAAAAATTTTTTTAAAGTTATGATAAATTCTAGATCAAGTTACTATTGGTTATATCTATTAATATCTTTCACCCGTAATTTGTTTTGGAAAGCGTTATTATCACCAGATCTTGGTTATGTCTCACTCGTGTTGTCACTAGATTTTGACTATTGCAAGATCCCTGAATTTATTGAAAAGATGGTAAGTTATCTGATTGAAGCATATGATGAATATTACAATCTTTACGGACGAATCATTCCAGAAGCTGATGCTATTCTGGAATTTGTCAAAAACAAATCATCAAATCAAGATATTGCTCATACTTTTGTGCTAAGACATGAAGAACTGAACAAATAAAATTTCGAAATGAACTAGAATAAAAACAACGTTGAAAAAACATTTAAAGTTGAAATTTTCTTTATATTTTATATTTTTTAAATTGTTATTTATAGAACGTTATTCAATAAATTCTTCATTTTAATTTCACCACAGGTATTGCTTGATTGTTTGATTGCTTGCTTGCATGTCTGCAAACCTTGAAAGTAAAAATTTACTAACTTCCCATTATCCAATCGAGCTGTAATATAAAAAAATTAATAAAAATAGTTATATGTTTTAAAACAAAAACAAATCAAATATAATTAAAAAAATCTAAATCTATATATATAATGGTGAAACACGTATATCATTATTTTTAGAGTAGAAACTAAATACTAATTTTTACTTTTGTAGCATTCACAGTTTTTGAGTAGCAGCTACTTTAAAAACCAAGTAATCCTATTGTCCACCCCACATTTAAGGTCCTGGAAACCAAATTTGTAAAAAATGGTGAAACAAGTATATCTTTATTTTTAGAATAGAAACTAAATACTAATTTTTACATCTGTGGTATTTACAGTTTTTGAGTAGCAGTTACTTTAAAAAAATATCCCTATTTTCCACACCACATTTGAAGTCCTGGAAACCAAATTTTCAAAAAATGCTAAAACACGTATTTCATTATTTTTGGAGTAGAAACTAAATACTAATTTTTATTCCTGTAGCATTCACAGTTTTTGAGCAGCAGTTACTTTTAAAACCAAATAACCAAATTTTCCAACCCACATTTGAGGTCCGGTAAACCGAATTTTCAAAAAATGGTGAAACACGTATCCTTTAATTTTTCAAGAAAAATCCATATACCAAATTTCAAAATTTCCTCATTTTTGGCTTTCGAGATATACATTGTTTTAGAAAAAAAATTGTTTTTTTAGTTTCTTCCCCTCAGGAGCAAAATTTTCAAAAGTCCTTTCTTATGGTTTCAATCTGACTGAATGAAAGTTTTCTATCGAATCATGGCCAGCAAAAATAATGAGTGAGCAAGCGTATGTTTTTATTCATCGGTGGACAGAGAAAGGTAAGAAGATTTCAAACGAGAGAAAGAAAGAAAAGAAAGATGGAGAAAGAAAGAAAACGTGGCGTGTCTTGTTCAGATGTTTCTAAAGATTAAAAAAGAAACGAAAGAGGATGGGAAAAAATTTATAATAAAAACGAACCAAGATGACAGCTGAAAGAAGTGGAAATGAAAAAATCAATTTAGATAAAAGTAAAATCAAATTTGATAACCGCTTGTCCAATACAGAGTTTGTCTTCTACTATTATATAAATATCTTTTCATCTGAAATCTTACAGACTTTTGCTCTTGGACATGCGTACTGATAAGCGCGGAAAAAAAATAATTGACAGTTTTGTGTGTTTTTTTTTTTTTTTTTTTTTTTTTTTATGATAGTTTATAGTCCTTTAAGTTTTGTGTGTTGACGGTGCCGGTTCAAACGTATCAAACGCATACAACCAGCTCATACATTATATATATATATATATATATATATATATATATATATATATATATATATATATATAAGGTATAAAGGTATTAAAGGTATGTATATATTGTGTGAACCTGTACTTGTTCCTTTATAATCAAAAACGGCCAGAGGGTTAGCTTATTGTGTGATGGAAGTTTTTGAGTGTGCAGTCGTCATCACGTCTCGGATTTTATGTAAAAGTTTGCAAATAAACAATTTGTTTGTTTATTCATAGTAGTCCTGCGAAAATCAAAATCGAATTAGATTAAAAGATTTCATACTGCGCATATTGATTGGTTTTGTTTCATGAATGAAGTGAGTGTCGTTTTATCAATGGGTTTTGTATTTAAAACACAATTTATTTTTATTCACGTTTAATTGTATAGTTGTTAAATTGCTCAATTTAAAACTGTAATCAAATAAAAAAAACTTTTTTCCTACACTGTTCAGATGTTTTTGAAAGGCCAAAACATTAAATTATATAGAAACGCATCGTCTTGAAATAATTTTTTTCATTTTTGCAAGCAAAGAAATTGAAATTGTGACATAATTACAAGACTAAAATATGAATATCTCATTTTTCCCATTTACGGCAATTTTTGTAAATTTATGGCAGTAAAAGCTTTCCAGATTGTTATAAATTGTTTGATTTATTCCACCTCTTAAAACGTCTGGAGCAACTTACAAAACCTGTTAAAACTTTATCAATCATTTTGAATCTTAATCAGTTTTTCAAATTATCAAAACTATTTGTACCTTTTACTCAGTCACACGTTTCATGCTGTTATAAATTAAATTAAGAAACCGCCTGCTTAGCGGCCTCAACATTCGAAAGAAATTGCTCAAAAAGTACGATTAATTCTTGAATTCAAAACTTCGGAAAATTATTCTGCTTATGCGGAAATTTTACGATTGCAGAAATGTTGAGACTAAAACTAACAGAATCTCACAGATTAATTTAAAAATAACACTTGAACATTTCTTATTTAAACATACAAACAAGTAAGCTGTAAAATACCAGGTTATTGAGTGAGTGAGTGAGTGAGTGAGTGAGTGAGTGAATGAGTGAGTGAGTGAGTGAGTGAGTGAGTGAGTGAGTGAGTGAGTGAGTGAGTGAGTGAGTGAGTGAGTGAGTGAGTGAGTGAGTGAGTGAGTGAGTGAGTGAGTGAGTGAGTGAGTGAGTGAGTGAGTGAGTGAGTGAGTGAGTGAGTGAGTGAGTGAGTGAGTGAGTGAGTGAGTGAGTGAGTGAGTGAGTGAGTGAGTGAGTGAGTGAGTGAGTGAGTGAGTGAGTGAGTGAGTGAGTGAGTGAGTGAGTGAGTGAGTGAGTGAGTGAGTGAGTGAGTGAGTGAGTGAGTGAGTGAGTGAGTGAGTGAGTGAGTGAGTGAGTGAGTGAGTGAGTGAGTGAGTGAGTGAGTGAGTGAGTGAGTGAGTGAGTGAGTGAGTGAGTGAGTGAGTGAGTGAGTGAGTGAGTGAGTGAGTGAGTGATTAAGGAAATAATGTAAGTAAGTAAGAAAATTTTTTAACCGTTTTCACTGAAACGTGAAATAATAAAAAAAAAGAAAAAAGGTATAGATATTTACGAAACCGAAAATTGTTTGCAAATCCTCCATGTTTTGGAATTGTTGAACTGATATTAAGCAATTTAAAAAATTTAAAAAACAATTTATTTCAACATTCAGCTTGATTGGATAACGGGAAGTTTGCTAATATTTACAATAAACAATAAAATTACGAACTTATGTAGTTTATTTATGCGTAAAAATTATAAAATAAGCGTTCTATGAATAAAAGTTGTTCGCTGTGAGGCGCTGAATCTATTTGTCGGGTATTTCCGTAATCATCCAGAGCCCATGTTTGCGCAAATTCGCGCAGCCCATGTTAACGCAAGTGGATCATGGCATCCTTTTTCAACGACTTGAGTCATGTTGCGGATTCGGCAGGACTGTCATCGACTAGTTCTTCTCGTACTCGACGGATCGTATGTCTGGCCAGGCACGGTGGCTTGTCATCTTCAGCTGCCTCTCTGGGCTGTGGCGTTCTACAGGGTTTGTTGCTGTGTCTGTTTCGTTTCCCTTGTATGTTGGAGACATCGGACGATTCTTCAGAAATTGAAAGATGAACGCAACTAAAAGCCGCAACTGGTATTCATATTAAAACCATCATAAGTTATGAGAGTGCAGAAGCATAAACAGCTCACTCATAACCAACAACATTCACACGAGTCTTATTTTAAATAAATTAAGGGCATATTGATCTTAAGAAATATAAGTTTCATTTTTTTGCAGTCCTAAAGAGTCACCTACTTGAAACAATTGATGGAGGTGTTAAGTAATGCTTTGAAATCTCCAGTCGATATATAGCAATATTCGTCTAAACGAATCTCCAAGTGCAATTAGAAGAATCTGCCACGATGAAATTTGGACACTTGATTTAAATAATTAAATGAAAATATGTGTTGATATCACTACGTCTCCGCTAACAACTTTTTATAAAAAAAAATACTCTGTCCGTTTTGTTTGTAAAATGATGAATTTTTATTTATTTATTTTGTTTGTTTGTTACATTTTTTACCGGATAAAAAGTGCAGAAAGCAAGATACCGGGTTTCGAAGGGATAGCTAATGTCCAATCGGATACTAGATGCAACCGGATATCCAGTACATCCCTAGTATATATAACCTTCAAACACAATACAAGTTTTTGTAAATGGCTTACGGGATCTGAACTCGTAGTTACTCTTGGAGCAGCTTTTAAGTTAAACACTTTTTTCACTACATTACAAATATTTAAAATCTACTTGTATACAATCTGAAATTTTTTTGTTATCTTAATAATTATCCCTACACAGCTTATGTAAAAATTAAAATATGTGTTTGTTTGTTTGTTCGCTTATCACATCCAAACCGCTGGAGCACTCTCTACAAAAGTTAGCAGGGAGGTAATCCTCATATGGTATAAGGTTTATGAAAATTTTCGACTACGTAACCCAATCACATGATGTTGTAGTTATGGTTACGACTGGAGAATAAAAACAAAACAAAGAGAGAGAGAGAGAGAAAAGGAAAGAGAGAGAAAAAGAAAGAAAGAGAAAGAGAGAAAAAGAAAGAAAAAATGAAAAAATGAAATCAATTAATGCAAATGGAATTGATATCAGTTTTACATAAAATCATTTCAACGTTATATAATAAGGTAAAATCGGGTATTACTAACGTCTAACGTTTCGGTTGAATTAAAAAAAAACGAGTTGAAGTTTAAAATAAAACAGTACATTTCTAAAATTATTAATAGATAATTTTGTTTCAATAATTTATTTTAAGCAGTCCAGAAATTATTTCAGCTTGTTTTTTTAAACGCCTTTCATGTATCCATTATCCATGAAATCTTGGAGTACACCAATCGGAACAATAAATTTTTCTATGCTTAAACTATTTGCCCTAAAGACACACACGAAAATTGGGAAGCAAGCCAAACTATTTATAAAACCTGAAAATCTTACCAAAAACTTAATATTTTTGCATGACGCAAAAACGGATTTTTCTGAACATGGCGAGAATGACGACTCTGGCGATGATGCCGACCCTACTATACGTACTTTTGTAGTCAAACACTTTATTTAATTGTTTTTAGAAAAATTATTTAAATATAAAAAAATAAAACTATAAATCAAAATTGTACAATTTGCTGTTTTTAGCATTTTACTAAGAATATCGGGTATATATTAAATTTTATCATTAATAGATTTCCAGATTTTATCCCATTTATTAAACTATTTTTCAACTAATTATGAATTTAATTAAAAATAAGTTATAAATAGACTATTTTACGAATTAATAATTATTATAATATTATTAAGAATTAATTTTTATTTTCAGTTATCGGAAAAGTTGTTTTCCTAAACCCTCGTTTGGTCATTGAAGAAGACTGAATCAATTTTCCATCATCGTCGTCATCTTCATCTTCTCAATGGCATCATCGTCATCATCCTCATCAATACGATTTTCGTTATCGCTATCCGTATGATCATTATCTTAATTATGTTCATAACCATGGTAAGTAACTAAAACATAAACGATTCACTGTCGACATTAAGCCAATAAACGTCATTATTGCACTCCATACAATCATTATTGCACTCCATACAATCATTATTGCACTCCATACAATCATTATTGCACTCCATACAATCATTATTGCACTCCATACAATCATCGTCATCAAAAATTTCAATTATCAGTAATATCATTTCAAGTAAAACTGCTGTCATCAGCGTTGACACTGTAAAATTACCTTCGCTTTTAATTTTCTGAAGTTTCCATTTGTGCTATTTGAGGAAAAAATGTCAAGTCGAAAAATGTCAAAAGGTTTTTTGATTGCCTGTCTTTTAGTCATGTCAGACATCAGACAGTCGTGTCTAACCGGGGATGAAGGTTTGATGTCACCCCAATGTTCGTCATCATCATCATCATCGCTATCACCTTTATCATCATCACTATCACCTTTATCATCATCATCATCATCATCATCACTATCACTTTTATCATTATCATTATCATCATCACTATCACCTGTATCATTATCATCACCACTGTCGTCATCATTATCATCACCACTGTCGTCATTTCCTCCAACATCAACGCCGACTTCATTCTCATTACTACTATCATCAACATTTATACCGACACCAACATCATCATCATCATCATCACCATTAGCTGGGACATTTCCATCATTATCATCAACTTCAATCGGGTCGCTATCTCTTCAACTTCCGCAGTCGCCTGAGCAAATCGGCTTACAATTTTCATTAACAGTTCATGCAGCGTCATCTTTGTTTTCAACTTCATCATCATCATCATCATCATCGTCATCATCATCATCATCATCATCATCACCTCCATTACTATTACCATCATCATCACTATTGGCGCAATCATTAAGACCACTATCATCAACACCACCATCGCTGTTGGCGTCACCATCATTACTTCCACAACTAGTATCATCATCACCACCATCATCACAATCATCATCGTCATCCTCATCCTCCTCCTCCTCATCATCATCACCACCACCACCACCACCACCACCACCACCATCATCATCCTCATCACCACCATCAACGCTACTAAAATGGCTTTTATCAACACCTTCAGTATCATCACCACCTGATTCCCCCCGTTCACCTTCAACATCGACTGCAACGCCGACATTATCTCCTTCATCTTTACCACAAATATCTCCAGTGACGTCACAAATACCTTCTCTAGTACTTCTTTCTACACCATCCACATCCTCCTTTTTTCTTTCATTATTACAGTCAGGCAATACTGACGAATTTCATACCTTCTGGTGTTTTCGATGCAGAAGAATAAAACATTTCGGCAGAGGTCTCCTTTTCTCATCTGCGCTTCTAACACATAAGTTTGCATTTAAATCAGATTTTAGTTTTTTGATAAATTGCAGCTTTTACGATCATTATCATAATCTTCATTACCATCGCAAATATCATCATCACTACCATCATTACTGCTGCAGGTATTATATACACAACTTCATTTTTAACCACAACTTGCTGTTTCTGACCTATCACAAAAATAATAATCATCGCCACCTTTACAGCCAATGCACCCGTTGCACCTGTAACCCGTTGGTGTTGTCCGCCACCAGTTCCACTCACAATAACATCGTTAGCTGCTTTCCTTGCCTCCATCAATCCGTTGCTTTCAATTTTCAATGTTTCCTTCTTGATAGCTCGAGGAAAACGGTTTCTTCCGATGACTCTCCATGTTACCAATGGAGCTGCTGGAGCTATCCGTGTCTTTGTCGTCATCATCACCACCACCATAATAATCATTACCATCATAATCATCATCATCATCACCACCATCATCATCATTACCATCATAATGATCATGATCCTCACCATCATCGTCAATTGCGCGAGCAACAAATTAATTATCAAAATCATCGCCATTCCAGCAGTCATCATCAGCTTCATCAGGTGATAAGCTCGAGGTTTTATTTCTCAAAATTAAGAGCTAATAGCCGAGCTAAATCGCTTGTTCTATTCCTTATTCCGTCCATCCATCTTAATCGCGAGGTCGCTTCTTGCCATTCTCAACCTCATCATCATCATCATCATCATCATCACCACCACCCCCGTCATCGTCATCATGATTACCATCATCATCATCATCGCCGTAATTATTATCCCTACCCACGACATCTAAGGAACGAGAGAAACTCCAGTAGGTCATTTATAATTAATCTCCATGACAACGACTTAGGCGGTGAGTTAGGCGAGCCTGAACTGTCGCCGAGAAATAACGGCGAACGTTGGCGACCTGTCGCCATAAGTCGTCACACGCCATTCACTCAGCAAGGCATTTTGGCAAAGGAAAGCTTAAGTACAGCAGTACCAGCCTTAACATTTGAGTTTAAGTTAAATCAGCGACATGTACACGACATCATTGAGCATAAATATAACCTTAATAAATTGAATAACTCGAATGATGAGCCAGTTAGAGATCGTGCTCAAACATTCGTCCATAAAATGATCAGGAACGAAGATCATTCGAGTAGAAAAACATCAAACAAATTTCTGGCTAACTATAACTTACAAACCGTTCTCGAATCTGAGGTGCTAAATTATAAACACATATCTCTAAATTATAGTAATAATGATAATGATAATAATAAGAACATTCCCTATCATCGTCGTCAGCATCGCCGTCATTATAATGACTACCATCGTCTTCAAAACTACACTTCTTTTCCGTCACACAACGGCCACCATTATCTTCCTCTCTTTTACTCCATGCCCCATCATCAACATCTCACCAATCCATCCACCAGCACTGCTACTACAAATAATTCCACAAAGCATCATCATCATCATCAGCAGTCGAGTCGTCGTTCCAAGAAACGTCGATCTAGTGATGAAATCGAAACTGAAAGAGAACAGGAAAACGAAAGTAACTGGCAAACCACAAGCAGCAGTGACGACAGTTATAGAGCATCAGCAACAGTAACAGCAACAGCAACGGCAACTGTAGATAGCTTATACACATATCCTGGAGCTTCACTGCTGCATCGATTTAGCCAGAGCTACATCGGCGTTCACGGCTACCTAGCCAGTTTCGTTTGCGCATTCGGCGTGGTCGCTAACGCTCTGAATGTTGTCGTGCTGACCCAGCCGTCGATGTTGTCACCAGTTAACGTTCTTCTGACTGCACTAGCCGTCTCCGATGGGATAACTATGATTTTATATTTTGCCTTCGCCATGAGGTTTTACGTTCTGTACGGCACCGAGTCGAATTCCATTCGCAACAACCTGCAGTCGGCCCAGTTTATGATGTTCTACGCTTTCACAAGCGTCTTCAGTCACACGGTCTCCATCTGGATTACTGTAACACTGGCTGTTTTTAGGTTGGTGGCTGAATAATACATAAGATGGTTGGGACGGCTGGTGGTGGGTGGATGGGATGGTTGGTGGGTGGGATGGTTGGTGGGTGGGATGGTTGGTGGGTGGGTGGGTGGCATGATTGGTGGGTGGATGGGTGGGATGGTTGGTGGGTGGGTGATAAGGACAGTTGTGATGCTAATGGATGGGTGATTTGTTGGTGCTGGGCAGGTTAGTGGGAGGGGGTTAGCTCGGTGGCCTTGAAGCCTACTAATAGACTTACGCCGTCGTAGAGATTCTTAAACGTTCATTTTATTTCAATTTAACCGGTGATGAAAAATTGAGTTGTTAGGAGATGGTTGAAGTGCTTCTATAGTTATGAATATTTTTATGATAAATAGTTTTTTGTGTGGAAACAATGTTTAAGTCTAATCTTGTTGATAGTAGTAAAACGAAAGAACTTATCGAACCTCGAATAAATCAATTCAAATATTTTAAGCTAACCCTCCAACCAGCTCCGCTTTTTCGCCATTACGACAGTCACCCACCACCCCACTTCTACCTACCACCATAACTACGCATCGTAGCTTCAACTCCTCTTAAAAACAAATTGCCCGTGAGCGACACTGCAGGAAAACGACTGAGAGAATGAATGAAAGAATGAATGAATGCATTGCGCACAACTAAAAGAATGAATGAATGCACTGCGCGCAACTGAAAAAATGAATGAATGCACTGGGCGCATCTGAAAGAATGAATGAATGAACTGCGCGCAACTGAAAGATGTTCTTCCGTTGGAGAAGACGGTCATCATGTAAATGGCGATCGTCGTCCTGGTAGCACGTGGTCGCATGGAAACATTTTTTTTTAATGCTAGTGGAATAACAAAAGATAAGCGAGAGAAGAAACAACAGAGTTAAACATTAGTAATTATTTTCCGAAACTGCATGCATGTGTTCTGACTGAATGGCCACATTCTTTCATACTTTTGTTCAATTCAATTATAAATAGAAAAAAACTACATGGGATAGAATACCGACCCACTTTGAATCTACGACTATTTATTAATAAAAATCTGCTATTTAATACAACCTGGTTGTACTGAATGGTCAATCAAGTCAGGATCTCAATCGCTGTAAATGATTAAATGTGTTAATTAGACCATGTGGTTACTCTACCTGCTTAGCAATATCAAATCAAATATCCAATGCTTTGGATCGAACCTGGTACATACAAATTAAAATCACTACACTTAACGTCATGTCTTTGTAAGACAGCTTCAATATCTTATTGCGATGTTTTCTTTTAAACAATAAATCCAGCATAGTGTTTCAGGGCCGTAACTAGCTCAAAAAGTTACCGGGGCACCTTTGCAGAGAAAACCGACAGAGGGAAATATAAAAGATTATAAGCCTCTCATACTTGAAAATGAAAGGGAAACATTTAAGTATTTATTCAAAGGCTAGTACAACACGTCGATGGCTAGTACTATCAAATTTTCTAAACACTTCATCAATGTTAAATAGTTTTTTTACAAACTTTTATTTAGGTTACAATCTTTGTTTGTGTGTGTGTGTATGTGTGAGAGTGTGTGTGTGTGTGTGTGTGTGTGTGTGTGTGTGTGTGTGTGTGGGTTTCTCTGTACACAAATCTTGCAAGAAAAATTTAACCAGCTTTTTGACTAGCTATGAAACTGAAACTGTTAGCATAGCTTTATATTGGATGACAATACATAATTCAATTAAAAAAACCTAATTTGAACATCCTTCGTATTTCTAAATCGAGTGTATTTGAAATTAAAGTTTGTGTTGAAAAACTCGTTTTTTCCTTTACCTGTTTTCTATGAATATGCATCAATACTAGCTCATATGAGCGTTGAACTATCATGCTTGCTTGAAACCAGGATTTCACAACTGAAACATCTTTCACATGAGCATGTTGTTATGGAAAGGCATATCAGGAATTGTAAAATTCTTGAAACATTTGGAAAAAGTCTGCCACTATATCCTTGAGAATGTCAATAATGCATGATGGCGCATTTTTAGTAGGTAGACCAGTGAATTCTCCAACTAAAATGAAGAGAAAACATAATTGTAAATAGTTTTGATGTGCTGTTATTTCAGAACTTTAAAAAATATCTCATGATTTCTTGAGAAAATGTAGAACGCGATGGCAAGTCATCAAAAATATAACTGCTAAGTTCTGAAACGGATTGATTTATAAGAAGTTGTGAGGTAATAGCTTTGAGGCATTGAATGTACTTTCGTGTTCAACAAAACGAAAGCGGGTACTAAGCTCTGAAAGAACGTGATCAGTGAAAAGTAGAAACACATTGATTTTGTAGTAATCTTAAACTGTGCCACCTTCATGTTGAGCATTGGCTTTGTTTTGTTGTTTCTTGGTTAAGCGAGGCATACTTGGTTGTGTACCAACAGATTCGACAATGTTTATACAATGCTCAAGGAGCGTATTGTCTGACCTGAGCTTGACATCTATTGAATTTTCCGCTCATGTTAGAAGCGCCATCCTACCCTTTTTTTCAAGTGCTGACTTCTGACAAGGATATCTTGATAAAGTTATACCAAGATATTCATGCTTCTGACCACCGCGGCCGCCGCGTTAAGCAAAATTGCTAATATACATAATTACATAATTAAATACATACATACATACATACATACATACATACATACATACATACATACATACATACATACATACATACATACATACATACATACATACATACATACATACATACATACATACATACATACATACATACATACATACATACATACATACATACATACATACATACATACATACATACATACATACATACATACATACATACATACATACATACATACATACATACATACATACATACATACATACATACATACATACATACATACATACATACATACATACATACATACATACATACATACATACATACATACATACATACATACATACATACATACATACATACATACATACATACATACATACATACATACATACATACATACATACATACATACATACATACATACATACATACATACATACATACATACATACATACATACATACATACATACATACATACATACATACATACATACATACATACATACATACATACATACATACATACATACATACATACATACATACATACATACATACATACATACATACATACATACATACATACATACATACATACATACATACATACATACATACATACATACATACATACATACATACATACATACATACATACATACATACATACATACATACATACATACATACATACATACATACATACATACATACATACATACATACATACATACATACATACATACATACATACATACATACATACATACATACACCACCGACTAGTGACAACATACACTTATAAAGAGTTTTGCTTTTGCAGTTGAGATATTGCGTAAAAAAGAACGATTGCTACGACTCTCAAACACGTGAGGATTGAAAATATAATACACTTTTGAATCAATATGAAATAAACAAATGTTTATAATAAATATTTAAATTTAAAAATTGATTATTGTTTTTTTTAAATCAATCAGAAATTGGTAGTTCGTTTTTCTACAAAATATTATTAATTTAAATTTTTTTTTTTAAATTTTAATTGATTTTATTCTATATTTTACTCAAATTTGGTCCAATAAATTTGAAATATTTATACAATGTTAAGTTTTCAGCAGCATATATACCCATTAAATTTCAATTTGATTGGATAACGGGAAGTTGGGTTTTTTTAATGGTAAAGGGTCCAGACGCATGGCTCAACCAAGCAAGCAAACACGGTGAAGGTAATATAAAGAATTAAATTAGTTTAATAATAATATATCATATAATGGTTGACACATTATACACTGACTACAATAATTTTTTTCAGTTATTTTAATTTTTTTTTTATTGATTACAAAAATTCCACATTTCATTGTTTTTGTTATATTACAATACATTGCAACTGTTATTTAGCATCACGTCTAATCAAAACTAGAGTTTGTTCAAAGATTATATTTTAGTGATAGTTTAAACTTTTTCTGAACTATTAAATTTTGTGATTTTTGTTTCCAAAAAACACCACCGATTAGTGACAACAAACATTTATAACAAACGTTGTAATGCGGTTGCCTGGAAAAACGGTGTGTATCCCTACCCGTTAGGGCCTGAGATCTTAGATTTTTCTAATTTTTTGATATTATGTGTTAGTGCTCAAAATTAAAAATAATGCACAGATTTTTAATTTGATTTGGAATGAACGTCCCATTTTTTGGAACGCTAGGCACGGGAGGGTAGGTGTCCTTTCATTAGCTGAAAATGTACTGTAATAAAATAACTTGTGAAATAAAATAACTTGTGAAACAAAAAGCGATCACCCTTTAATTCTCCAACAATTTTGTTTACTTTGATAGTTTAAACGTTTTCGGAACTATTAAAAAAATGTGATTTTTTTAAAAGACACCACCGATTAGTGACAACAAACATTTATAAAAAGATTTGTTTCTACGGACATTGTAACGCGGTACTTTGGCATATGATGTTCCCGTCCTTTCAGGATTATCTCACTTTGTCGATAGTACGTCACACTTTTAGAATACTCTCAAAGAACACTTTTTTAATTATTATTATACTTTAATATGCGAGTGGTATTCATCTCATATAAATCTGGAATCATAAAATGCGACCACTTTTTAATTCTCCAACAATTTTGTTTAATTCGATAGTTTAAACGTTTTCTGAACTATTAAAGAATTGTGATTTTTATTTCCAAAAAGACACCACCGATTAGTGACAACAAACATTTATAAAAAGTTTTGCTTCTACAGACATTGTAATGCGGTACTAAGGAAAACAAAATGTCCATCGCTTTAACATTCTCTCACTTAGTCGTTAACACATCACACTTCTAGACTACTCTGAGGGAACACTTTTTTTAAAGTTCATTTTACTTCAATATGCGAGTGGTATTCATCTCATATAAATCTGGATTCCTACCATATTGCTTGAAAATGCTTATGTTTTGCTTCTTCATAAGAAAAAGTACCACGACGGATCTAAATAGTTACAGCTGCAGACCGATATCATTTATTTCTACATAATGTAGAGTCATGGGAGAAAAAATCAACCACAACATTATTGACTTTCTGATTAAAAACTCTTCAATTTTGAAACACCAGCCTGGCTTTATTAGACTTAGATTATGCACCCCCAACATGCTTGAATGCTCACTTTGCTTACACGGTTGGACTTAAAATCTGCAATACAGAAACGCGACAGGGTATATATTTTGATCTCCAAAAAGCTCTTGATTCAGTTTCACATCATAAAATTATGACTAATCTTAAAACCTATGAACTTGCTGGTCATCTTCTTTACTGGATCAATAACTTCCTGACCAACCAAACCCAGAGTTTTGAGCTTCACATTTATATAAATAACGAAAGGTTTGTAAACGAGTGTTGTACCTCAAAACAGTGTACTTGGTCTCACCTCTTTTTTTAATTGTTATCATTGATATCGTTTATCTAAAAGTAATCGCTAAGCTTTATGCAGATAACATCATGCTGTACTTATGCCATTCAATAAATGAAAGAAAATATGACTCAAGCAAAGCTGCTTTAAGGTTAGCTAATTGAAGTACTACTTGGCAACTCAACATTGCAGATGACAAATACTTTGATTTTTGTACAACTAAAAAAAAATTTAAAGCCTTGTCTTTACATTTGAAATGGCGCCATCTCGAAACTGATTTTTCGCTGCGTTATAAAGTTATCCACAGACTGGTCGATACTTAATTAGCACAAGCATTAATCCAATCTTTCAGTCATTGCATCAGAGGTCATCCATACAAGTTGTACAAGACTCCACCTACCTCAGTGGCGTAGCGAGGGGGCAGAGAGGCTGCCGCCCCGGGCGCCTGTGGTTAGAGGAGCCAAAGGTGGGCGCAATATCAATGGAGGCAAAAATTTATAAGGTTTTGAAGGTCGGTCACCAGCTATATACTAAATAATTGTGACTTTATTAAAACAAACATAAATTCTAATCTGGATATTCATGTAAATATACAAAGTTGTTTACACGTGAGTATGTTAGAAATTCCCGTAACGCGGTTAGACGGCACTGCAATTGCAAAATCTGTGGTGAAAGTATTAATAAATTAAATATTGTAAAAAAATTAACTAAAATAGGCCGTAAAAACGAGGTTTTTTCACAAATCCCTTATATTTTAAGATTTGCCGGGTTTTTATTTATTGCAAATTTTTTTTAAAAACAACATTTTTGCATTTGAGTTTAAACATTTATGTTGGTTGTGAACGATCATTTTCAAACCAAACATAATATTCACTGGCCAGTTTGAAAGCTTGCATGTTGATGACCATTGAGGAAAATATTACAGACGAACTGAATATTGATTAAATTATCGATCGCATTGCCAGTTCATTGAATGAATTAAATCAATTGTATTAAAATTATTCACAGTTTAAAGATTTTTTCATTATGGAATTAATATAAAAATGAATATATTATTTGTCTATTGATGCTCAGCTTTTGGATAAGGACGTTTATAATATAGTCGTATAATTTTACATTCAACTGAATTTTTATGATTTACGATGTTGTAGAGACTAATACTTTCGAGTTGTGTCAAAAGTATTTAATTAATGGGTTGATTTAGGGTATACTACATGAGAGAGGTCATAGATTGTTGGTGGCTCCAAAGTTTCTTATTCTTTAAAAGTGGCTGGTCAGCAGTAGTCTTTGTAAGCGAATAACTGTAGTTTCTGAGCGTTTACAAGTTGTATCCAAGCATCTATTTTAGTTGACAAACAATAATTATGTTGAAGTAGGAGAAGTTTGTTTCACAAAAGTCAGTACAAAAATAGAAACTTTTAATCAAATTTTTAGTTTCACAAAGTGTTTCATGACGTTGAAATTTAAAAAAAAAACATACATTTCTTGGCTAGAAAAACTACTTTTGCTTCTATGAATAATTCAATTTCATTTGATAGAAACTTCACGATAAAAAACTAAAATATAATAATTTTTTTTATTTTTACTTAATTGAAAAAAATTAAAAAACTTATTTAAATTTTCTGCCGTCGGCATGAACGGCTTGAATAATATAATTAAATTAATAATAATAAAATGTCTTTAATGCAGTTTCATGCGTGAGACGTGGCTGTTAAAACAGCCTTTGTGGTGTTGATGATGATGATGATGACAAGATTGGTACCAATAATAAAGGAGATGATGTTGATGATGATGCCGATAACGGTGATAGTGATTTTATGGATAACAGAGATTAGTGATATTATAGATAGTGCTGCTTATGACGCCCCTTTAAAGAATGGAAAATTATTAGAAGAATTTTATTTTGTTTTAAATTGTTTTGAAAAGACTATTTCCATTTTTGTTCAGTTTTTATTTTATTTTTCACACGATGAAGTAAACTGTTTGTTTGTGCGTTCACGATGACTGGATCGTAATCACAATTGTGATAAAACACAAAATAAAAAAAAATAAAGAAAAAATAAAAAACCAGGAAACAAAACTTTCAACAACGGAATTGCAGTCAACTTAAATGACATGACTAGAAACAGAATCACTAACAGCAGAAGTACAAACGTTTGATACAAAACATTCTTTTAACGCTATTAACCAGGTCGGCGTTCAACATTAATAAACTCAAATGGAAAAGCGAGTGTCCACAAATACACTTGCGTCTATGATGATGATGATGATGACGACGACGACAACAACGATGACGATGACGATTACGATTACGATTACGATTACGATTACGATTACGATTACGATTACGACGACGACGATGACGATGACGATGACGATGACGATGACGATGATGATGATGATGATGATGATGATGATGATGATGATGATGATGATGATGATGATGATGATGATGACGACGACGATGATGACGATGATGCTGATGATGATGATGATGACGATGATGATAAGAATGATAAAAATGATGATGATGATAAAGATAAAGATGATAATGGAGATGAGGAATGATCATTATGACGCGAAAATTGCGATGACATAGACAATGATGGTGACCATGATGGCGATGACGAAGGTGATTTAAGATAACTCTGAAAATACGCGAAGCCAACAATCTTCAAAAGACAGGTGGCGAAGTTTTTTTCACCAAAATAACGACTTTTAAATCCATCTTGAATTTATTTTCATAAATAAAAAATTTAAATAATTTGTTTATGTTTTATTTATATGCAAGAAACTCCGAGAAATATATTCCAAAACAAAAAAATATTATTTCCAAGCGATGTCGCAATGTGGCGCAGATGCTTCCAACCATCTGAAGCGACAACACAATTCTAAATCACTTTTATTATAAAAAATTGACATTGGTAGATAAATAACATGATTTTTTAATCTCTGTGTTTTCTTTTTTATTTGGTTTCGAATGAATTCCAATTGATGTTTTCTGTTAAACTTCTTCGATGTGATGCATGACATGCGTGTGTGAGCTGTCACATGTCAATTTATCAGGAAGACACTTTCGCGTTTCATGTTCGCCCATCACAGTAAGACAAAATTGCTCAACAAGAGAACGGTTGTTGTAAATGTTTCGAATGTCCCATTTTTTTGTGAAAAAATATTGCAATAGTTTTTGTTTAAAATTTTTGTCTGTTCTATTCAAGATAAGAAATTTCGAAACTGGTAACTATATAGTGAAAGTAGATAATTTATCTCGTAGACAATATTGCTGAAAACCTTTAAAACCCCAAATATAATTATACTTTGAAGTTTTTTTCTACAGAAATAAGTTAGAATTATTCAATGAAGGACAGAGTGAGCAGACAAAACAGATGATTTCTTGAAATGTTCAAATGCTTGTGATGTTTTATTATTTTCTTCAATAAGTTAAAAGCACTGCAGACGACCAATGGTTGATAAGTCATGCGTCGACGGATGCTGGTTGTCTATGTCATTCAATTTTGTACTCAAAATCACAGACATAGATCAAATTTTGTGACATTATCGTTTGTAAATTAAAAAAAACTCAGAAAGTAGTGGTTAAACGTTGGTATTGGTTAAACAGGTCATACATAGTCGAAGTTATTCTCAATGACATCGCAAATGTCTTGAATAAATGGTATTGCAAATAATTAGAAAAAACTAATTACCAACTCGGGAACTTTTAACAACTAACGGACTAAAACGATAATAATCTTTGTAAACATTTAAGCATAAATCTTCAATTGCAAAGCTTATATTTGAATGTGCTTATGGATGAATAGCTAGAGTTTTTTTAAATGTTCTTTCTTCGTCTAGCTTAGTCACTGGCTTCCAACTTAAGCTTATAATTTTGATTTTACTTTTCCTTATATTTGTTCATTGAATTTAAAAAGTCAGCCATGATTGAAATTACAACAGTAACGGCTTCAACGTGTTACAAAATAAAATTAAAGATTAAATTAGATTCTGGTTTTCAGCAAAAAATAGAACGTTATCTGTTTTAACACTCAAAATTAAACAAAAAATATGATTAAGTACATCAAATAAACATCGTTAGTTTAATTAAATTAAAACTTTATAATTCTGTTTCTGGAAAAAAAAATACTGTTCTGCATGTTAGTTTTGTTAGCTAAATATCTAACTAAAGAACAAAACATATAAGTCAAAAATACAAATACATAGATCAGGGACGTATGTTCTCATAAAAATAAATTATTTAAAACACCAATAAAAAATCTGACATTACAAATATTTGCTAGATTATCAAATAAGCTTTGAATTAGAACTCTCAATGTTAAAATCTGAATAAAGGAATAACTATAAAACAAATTCATATATTCTTTGATTTTGTTTGTCAACTGTTTTGTTGCTATATCACTTGGTAAGTAGTTTTGCCTCGTAGTTTAAAAAATAATGAATTTAACATAACATAAATAAGCCGCAAAAACAAGATTTTTTCACAAATTTCTCATATTTCAGGATTCACCGGTTTTTCATTTAAGCTATTTTTTAAAAACGACATGTAATAATTGTGTTGGATTTGTTTTGTTATAATTAAAAAAATTGTTTTACAAAATTTTCAATTTCAAGCCTTTATTTTAAATATATATAATCTTTGCCCTGTTTTATCGTTTTTTGTCTATTGATAACTCTAAATAGGATTGTAGAGATTAACAGATAGAAAAAATATAGAACGTCCTTATTTATTGTTACTTTCAATAAATTATAAAACCATTCTAAAAGAAAATCAAATACGGTTGTCAATATAACAACAATTAGTGTCAGAAGTGGAATAAATGGTTTTAAAAGTAGTGGGAGAATTTGTCAGAAGTGAGATCTGAAAGAAATAGTTTTAAAAATACTGGATGAACTTACTGTTGCTGAAAAAACGGGGACTCGCCCAGAAAATAACGAGTTTGATACAAATAAAAAATATCAAACTTGATAGTAGAAATGAGAGAAAGACACAAAGCATAACAAGAGAAAACGCGAGAAAAACTTTTCTTGGTGGTCAGGTCTGACAGATGACAGCCGGAAAAATTACATAAACTAGGTGGGGCACGACGAAAAAAAAAAAGACACTCCATCAAGTTTTGAGGTGAGGCATCGCCGGGGTGAGCTTAGTGGTTAAGCTTGGTTGAACTATCTCGGATTCTTTGAAAGAAACGGAGCTGCTGCGAAATATCGAAAAAGTATCTATTAAACTTATAACCGTTAAATGGAGACTCATCTTAATCGAGCTTGATTAAAAGAATATATATATATATATATATATATATATATATATATATATATATATATATATACATATATATATAAATATACATATATATATATATACATATATATATATATATATATATATATATATATATATATATATCTGTTTCCTATAAAAGAGTATCTTGAACTGTCTGATTAATTTGATTTGATTAATTTTAATTGATTTAAGGCCTAATACATGTCGGAAACATTAAATTCATGTATTGTCATCCAGAATAAATTTTTCCTGAAAGCTTTAGAGCTCTAGGTGATCTAAAAGTGGGTAAGCGACCGGGAGCGTGAGAGCAAGCGGGAAAGGAAACGGGAGCGTGAGAGAAAAACGATAGAAAAACCTCTAAAAAGCCCGGGCAACGCCGGGCACCCCGCTAGTATACATACATATATATATATATATATATATATATATATATATATATATATATATATATATATATATATATATATATATATATATATATATATATATATATATATATATATATATATATATATATATATACTTATTTTGTTTAAAAAATGTGTTGAGTTTAAATTATTTAGACATTGATTTATTTTTGTTTCTAAAAGTTGTTTGCATGTCTAACATTTTCCGTCTTTTATTTTTGCTGTTTTTTTGTGAATTTGTTTTTAACTTAGTATAATATTTAATTGTATTTTTTTTAAATTCAGTTTTACCCGCCTAATTTTTTCCCCATTCATTCAAATATTCAGAAGTTTGCTTCCCGGTCAATTGACACACGACAAAAACGCTTCCTAAATGTGAATGATTCTTTGACCAACTGGCATTAAAAAAAACTGTTTAAATTATTCAAAAATAATAATTAGTTTTTGTCAAGAATAGATTATAATGTAATTCATTTCTACTCATAATTTATTTATTTTTATCGTTTTTTACTATTTTTATAAATTGCTTCCCATTTATTTTTTTTTCACTACAACTTTTTAAATAATTTTACTGTTTTTATCTTTTTTATGAATGTTGCCAAAAAGTTGTGTTTTTCCACACACAAGTTATTAGATCATAAAAGCACAAATGCATTAACTACTCTGACAATAAAGTAAACAGAAAATAACACAAATTTTGTCACCGTAGATTTTCAAATTCATTTTTATTTTTTGCTGATTTGTTTTATTTATTTAAAAATTCAAAACCAAGTTTTTAAAAATATTGTTTTGTAACAAATAAGTTTAATTTAATTATAAAATGTATTCTGAAAAACTTTATACGCATGATTATAGTTTGTTTTTGAGGAACGTCTCCACATTTATCCCCCTCCCAATTAATACGTGTTTGTGAATAAAATAAATTGTTTTGTTTTTATTATTTTTAGATAATAAAAATAATTACAATCAATTTATTTTATATAAATTTATTAGACTGGCAGAAAAAATATTTTTTCTACCGTGAAGTTTATTAGCTTCGAAAAAATCATTTATCATCTATTTTAAATTATGTCTTTTCAAATTTTAGCAAAAATTAAACTTTTTAACCTCACAAGTTTACAATTTTTACAACAAAAAATGTGTTGAACCAAAACATCATCAAGAAACCGATCATAAACATTAGTGTAGTAGATATGTATATTATAATGTATATGATGGAAGGGGTGATATAGTGATAACGTCATTGGTAATTTTTAAATCCTTTATATTAACTTCACCTTGTTTGCTTGATTGCTTGAGCCTTACGTTGGGACCTTTAACCACTTAAAAAACTAACTTTTCATTATCCAAACAATTTAAAATTTGATGGGTTTGTTTGTCACCCCGGACTTAATATTTTATTAAATTTTCAGATTGATTGGACAAGATTGAGTGAGTTATAGAATAAAATAATTTAAAACTTCAAAAATTTACAAATAATTTGTAGAAAAACAAACAATTAATTTTTAGTTTATTTGAAAAAAGCTATATTTAATTTTTAAATGTATAATAAAAAATTTGTTTATTTTATATTGATTTAAAAGTTTTTTATATGTTCAATACTCACATATTTTACATACTAAGTATTTTGTAAGACTGTGGCTAATGTGTTTAAATTTTGTAGACCAACTATCATCAAAAAATACTTTTCAAAACATTTTTAGTCGACAAATTACAAAATTATAAAAAAAATTTTAATGTTTTACTTGTTTTTGTTTTCTGCAATTTTTAACCGAAATATTACAAAGCAATAATCACAATCGTACAAATTATGAAAAACACTAATTTTACAGATACAGTTATAATAATCAGCTCAATTTACATGTAGTTCTTCAAATGATCTTTTCTTGGCACAAACTCATCTGTTCGTCAATCAGCAAATGTCCAATCTATATGACATGTCTGTGTATGCTTACAATAATTATAATTTGTAACATTCAGTTTTAAAAAATAAGTGTTCTAATGGTCTATAATATTTTTTATTTTTCCCCTGCTACCTCGATTCCTCGTTTTTGTTTTCAACGTTCAATTACTAAACCGGAGAGGTCCACACAACCTATGTTTTCACAAAGCAAAATTTCAGATCAACGAATTGATTCATCGGAATAAACAAATTATTCTAATACTTACTTTGCAGGCTTAAAATAGATAACGGTTTAAAAACATTTTTTATTAAATCATGAAACCTGTTTTTTTTAAAAGAATTTGCTCCAGATGTTTTTACTCAATTTCAAAACGTCTCAAATGCTCTTAAACGTTTCCTGCCTGCACAGCTTAGTATTTAAATTTTTATAGAACATTCTAGTTCTTGAAAACTTACTTTGTTTGGTATAAATTTTAAATTTTGCAGTCTGGTAAAAACGTTTTCAATCGTACGTACATACATACACACATACATACAAATTTTTATATACTTTGATATATTTTATATCATACAAATGATGATACTATTCTGTGGGTTTTATATTTAATAATCACATTAATAATATAATCATAAAAAGTGGTCAAACTAAATTTTTTTAAATTTTTATTTTATTTCAGTTAAAATTTCAATTTATTTATTAAATATTCCTGTTCTTTGTTAACTGATTCAATTTTTTTAAAAGTCATCATCATCGTCATCACTATTACCAATATTGTTATCAAAACTTGTTTTTCCTGCCAAAGAGTCATAAATATGGAAATAATAAGAAATGTCTCAATTTAATAAGAGACTCGTAAACATCATTCTCATTCTGTCATTTCAATTTTCTCACGAAACAAAGTTTTATTTCTTTAAACGATTTTCAAAAAAATAACATAAAAACACAATCAAATTTGCATAACAGTTACTATAAATCTTCAGCTGCAGACAACTGGGACCACTTGTCATCTTAATCTTGGGGGTAGTTGGTAGCACATACGGTAAGAGCGGGAGATTTGGGCATGGTGGTGCTGCCTTTGATAGTGATATTATTATTACGGTAATGATAATTGTTATTTTTATTGTAAAACAATTACGATAGTAACAGTTTGAAAAACAATTCACTAAATTAATATTGATAGGATTTTTTACTATTATTATGACTACTTTTACTTTTATTTTTTACATTAACATTATTTATATTATTATAACTATTGTTGAAAACATCAAATAAAATTTGCTTCTAATGTTATAAAATTTCTATTTTTGAAATTAAGTAAGATGCTTGAAGCAAAAATACGACGTCTGAGCAGATTAGAACACTTGCTCTCTCTTTTTTATAATTTCTCTTTTATAATTGTTCACCTTACTTCGTCATCGAGTGCGTTAGCGTTTAATCTTATAATCGATTTTTCACTTATTTCCAGTTTTCAGATTGAGCTGAAAGCTTGCATGCATATTTGTTTTTGATGATAATTTGAATGTCACAAGTAAATCACGTTAAAAATTTTTAATGTTTTCCCGTCAGATCGCACATCATTGTTTGTGTTACGTTTATTTACGGCGTTAATTCAGTGGCAAATAAACAACGGCTGTGTCTTTCTGTAAAATTTGGTGAATTCCATTTTAAGTTATATATTTTTTGCAATTTATGATGTAATTTTTATTTAATTTTTCTAATGAAACAAACAATGGAAACAGAATAAAAACTTTCAAATTGGGCTTGCTAGGCTCAACGATGTCTTTTTACAAACTTTTATTTAAGTTACAATCTCTGTTTGTGTGTATGGCTTTCTCTGTACGCAAATCTTGCAAATAAAATTTAACCAGCTTTTTGACTAGCTAGGAAGCTGAAACTTTTAGCATATCTTTATATTGGATGACAAAACATAATTCAATTAAAAAAAACGTAATTTGAATTTCTTTTATATACATACACACAGACACACATCATGTGTATTTGAAATCAAAATTTGTGTTAAAAAATAATAAAAAGGATTTACTACCAACGCACTGAAAAAATTGTTTTTTGGTTATTTTTTACAAACTTTAATTTAGGTTACAATCTCTGTTTGGGTGTGTGTTTTTTTCTCTGTACATGATTCAATTAAAAAAAAAGTTTGTGCTGAAAAACTCGTTTTTTCCTTTACTTGTTCTATAATAGTTTATAGTCCTTTACACCAGTTGTTTTAAAACTAAAATAGCTGTATGTAGGAAGCACCTAAGTACTTCCTGTCGTAGATTATATTTGATCTTTTTAACTGTCCCTCCTTTTTTATTCAGACTTGGGACTGTCCCACAATTAGCTGAGCAGAGCTGGTTTTAAATTGTTTATAATAACTTTGCTTGTTTGCATGCATGCTTCTTTGCTTGCTTTCTTGCTTGTTTGCCTGCTGGCTTGCTTGAGCTATACGTTGGGACCTTTTAACATTTAAAAAAACTAACTTTCAGTTATTAAACCAAGTTGAAATTTGGTGCGTTTATTTATCTTTGCAAACCTTACATTGTATAACATTTTCAGATAGATTGGACACACTTAGAGTAAACTAGACAATAAAATTAATTAATACTTTAAAGAAAACTTTAAAACTACACATTTACTGTAGAAAAACAAACAATAAATTTTAGTTTATTTAAAAACAAAATTATTCAATTCTTAAATTTAAAAATGTTAAAAAAAAAGTTAAAGTTTATTAAATTTTCAATCTTCACATATTTCATCTATTAAGTATTTAGACGACTGTAGTCAAGGTTTTCATGTTTAATATACTTACTACCATCAATAAATTTTTGAAAAAATTATTTTTAGTCGAAGAATTAAAAATTTTTTTAATATTTAAAAAATACGAATTTTTCACGGTTTACTTGTTTTGTTTTATTTGATTATATCTCACAAATAGTTCAACAAAACTTAAAAACGTGAGAAGTTAATTTTATATGCTTCTATGATTGTCAGAATTTAAAAAAAAAATAAACGTTCCACACTTGTATATTTCATCAAACTATTTAAAAGATATAATCGTATAACACAAAGACAATTATTGCTTTTTTTGTGTATTCCGAAACAAATTAGTGTCATATAAGTATTTTTCTGCGGTGACTGTTTTGCTTATTTTTAATTGCTTAATTTTTAAGAGTTGTTTTTTATTAATTGTTAGTTATTCATATTTTCTATGATATTATAAAACAATATCTTTTTAATATTCTATTTTCAACACCAACACAGACGCGAAGCACAAACACATTCGTAGACATTGGAACCGTCAAGATGGAATCATTGAGAAGTTTAAATAAAATTTTATCAATCATCATTCGTCTGATGTCGTGACGAATTCATAAGCCACTTTGACTTAGTTCAGTCATAAGTGCCCAACTAGTTGCAAAAGCGTCTTAATATACTCCACATAATGATTATAATGCTTTATTGCTAATTGTAATGGCCACAGGAGCGGAACGAATAAATAATAGATACAGGTTTTACGTCACACCTGACCTGTAACCTCACTTATAATTCCTGCTCTCCATCTCCACTCTTTTTTTTATTACTCACGTTTGATTGCTAATCACCATTAACCCTGCAGCAATTTTCAGAGGTCTATAAAACGTTTTTACATTTTAAAGAAAATTAAACATATTTCATATGTCATATTTATTTCCGCCTGATTTTTAAGACATTATAAGATTTGCCTTAACCAAAAGTGATTCTGAAATTTTATGCAGATACAAATAGCAGATGTAAATGCATTTATATGTATGTATGTATGTATGGATGTATGTATGAAAGACCAGTAACAGATTTTTACTACAGTTATTATAAATACATCGTCTTCTAAACAAGTATTTATTTCTGTTTCTATAGCAGCGTACCGCAATACGGCAACTGCAAAAGCAAAACTCTTTATAAATGTATGTTGTCACAAGTCTGTGGTGTTTTTTGGAAATAAAAATGAAAATTCTTTTTAGGTCAAATTATTTTCAACTATTCTAATAAAAGAAAATTATTTAAAAAAAATAACGGAGATCGTTTTCTTTGTTAATAAAGGAAATATGTTAACAATGTTTGTTTAAATCTTTTTAATTGTGGTTTGCCGTTGTTTTTAAGTCATAATAAACAAACATGCTCTAAATACATAATTTCCCATGTATGTATGTATGTATGTATGTATGTATGTATGTATGTATGTATGTATGTATGTATGTATGTATGTATGTATGTATGTATGTATGTATGTATGTATGTATGTATGTATGTATGTATGTATGTATGTATGTATGTATGTATGTATGTAACACCATGTAAACCAACTAGTTAGAAATAAAAACCTTTTTTTACCAATGCTTTTATTAACTCGTCGGCTCTGTTTCTCTGTCTGTTTTTCTGTCTGTTTCAAATCTTGCAATCAATTTTTGAGTCACTTCCTGATGGTAGATTTTTTTCAAATTTTGCATACATGTTCAAGATAGAAGACAATGCAATATTCAATTATTAGTTTTACAATAAGTCAATTAATTTAGTTAATTTTCTTGAGGATTTTATCGAGGGGTTTCTTGAGGGTTTTCTTGAGGGTTTTCTTGAGGGTTTTCTTGAGGGTTTTCTTGACCACAAAACGCTAACCGACTGGCAGACTATTTTACCAAGTTAACACGAACCACACTCACTGACCGCGATTCTCAAGCGTGTACGAAATTTTCATGAAAATAGTTGAGATATTTAAATTTTATGCTTTTTGATGATATTTTTATTTTTATTACCAATGTTTTTATTAACTCGTCGTCTCTGTTTCTCTGTCTATCTGTTTGTTTCTCTGTCTGTTTCAAATCTTGCAATCAATTTTTGAGTCACTTCCTGATGATAGATTTTTTCAAATTTTGCATACATGCTTAAAATAGAAGACAATGCAATATTCAATTATTAGTTTTACAATAAGTCAATTAATTTAGATAATTTTAATTAATTTCGATATTTCTATATAATTAAGATATTTCGACTTTAATATAAAATAAAAGAGTAATATAAAAAAAAATTGATTGCAAAATTTGTGTTTTAATTACATATAAGAGCATTGGTTTTAAAAATTCGTTTTTAATTTACTTGTTACCAATGCTTTTATTAACTCGTCGTCTCTGTTTGTTTCTCTGTCTGTCTGTTTGTTTCTCTGTCTGTTTCAAATCTTGCAATCAATTTTTGAGTCACTTCCTGATGATAGATTTTTTTCAAATTTTGCATAATAGAAGACAATGCAATATTCAATTATTAGTTTTACAATAAGTAAATTAATTTAGTTAATTTTAATTAATTTCGATATTTCGATATAATTAAGATATTTCGACTTTAATATAAAATAAAAGAGTAATATAAGAAAAAATTGATTGCAAAATTTGTGTTTTAATTACATATAAAAGCATTGGGTTTTAAAAATTCGTTTTTAATTTACTTGTTTCTCTTTCTCTTTCTGTGTCTTACAATATTTCCCGCGGTTATTTTTTGCACCACAAAAGCTAAGCAAAGTACAGAATAATAAATAATAAATAGCAAAAATAAATGAATTGCGTCACGTCGTCGGAGATGTTTATTCTTTGCTTCAAGCGATAATAGAAATTGATGGTGGAAGATATTTTTCCCTCTTTTGTGGGTTTTCCAAAAAAACTAAAAGATTATTTATTATAATAATAAACAAACTAACTTGATTTCACTCATATATAAGCATACACACATTCATACATACATACATACATACATACATACATACATACATACATACATACATACATACATGCATATATACATAAATACATACATAATTACATACATACATACATACATACATACATACATACATACATACATACATACATACATACATACATACATACATACATACATACATACATACATACATACATACATACATACATACATACATACATACATACATACATACATACATACATACATACATACATACATACATACATACATACATACATACATACATACATACATACATACATACATACATACATAGGTCAGTGAGCATTTGAGAAAGAGATTACGCAAAAAAAGAAGTACCTAATTGAAATGACCACAATCAGAAGGACGCTTAAGAACAAATTACAAAGAAATCAACATGTGAACAGAAGGGCAGAGGTCAGTACAGGTCAGTTGAGGTCAATTACGAAAATAGAATAAAAACATCTAAAAGATACTGATTGATAAAAAAGCCAATTTATTCCGACGTGCTTGTGAAGAAGAAAAAAGAACTCAAACCTACGACTTTTTACTAACAGGATCAAACGTGGGAATCACGCAGCACTGATTTGATTTCTATCACTTAGGCGAGTTAAAGAAGACAGCTTGAACATAAAATACAAAAAATAACAGACAAATGAAGAGATGGACGGATGGACAGATGGATGGATGGACGGGTGGATGGATGGACGGATGGACGAATGGATGAACGGACGGACGGATGGACGGACGGACGGACGGACGGACGGACGGACGGATGGACGGACGGACGGACGGACGGATGGACGAAAAGATAGATGGATGGATGGATGGATGGATGGATGGATGGATGGATGGATGGATGGATGGATGGATGGATGGATGGATGGATGGATGGATGGATGGATGGATGGATGGATGGATGGATGGATGGATGGATGGATGGATGGATGGATGGATGGATGGATGGATGGATGGATGGATGGATGGATGGATGGATGGATGGATGGATGGATGGATGGATGGATGGATGGATGGATGGATGGATGGATGGATGGATGGATGGATGGATGGATGGATGGATGGATGGATGGATGGATGGATGGATGGATGGATGGATGGATGGATGGATGGATGGATGGATGGATGGATGGATGGATGGATGGATGGATGGATGGATGGATGGATGGATGGATGGATGGATGGATGGATGGATGGATGGACGGACGGACGGATGGATGGATGGACGGATGGACGGACGGACGGACGGACGGACGGACGGACGGACGGACGGACGGATGGACGGATTGACGGACGGACGGATGGATGGACGGACGGACGGACGGACGGATGGACGGATGGACGGATGGACGGAAGGATAGATGGATGGACGGCTGGGTGGATGGATTGACGGCTGGCCTGGTGGTTGGACTGGTGGTTGGATGTATGGAGGTGTAATTAAATATTGTTTAGATACAACTTTTTTCAATTTTTTTCCTAATTCATACCTGGTGATAAACTAATGCAATTCTTTCTATATACACCAATTAATCAAACTGAAATCTATTTGTACAAATAATTACTTTATTTTTTTCTCCAGCCAATTGGTAAAATATAAATTAATAATTTTAATGATTATATTTAGTTAATAAATTAATTATTCAGTAATTGTATTAAATTTATAAGGTAATTATTCAGTAGTTTTTCTTCTTTGTTGAATTAATAATTCGATTATTATATATTATTTTAGCATTATTATTTCAACAATATATTATTAATTCATTAATTATATTCAATTAACTCAATTTCACAATTCTGTAAAAAAGACACGCGACATTGAAGACCCGACATCGATTCGTCAAATTCGCTACGAGTTGAGAGCCGATAAAATGCGAGCAAGCAGACCAAGGATCGAACATGCATCATCATGATTGATGGGGCACACTTTCTACCTTTCAGCTGCTTCCGATGTGAGAATGAGGAGATGTGAAATAGGAAAAAAATTGTTTGGTTTGTTATGTTATGTCGCTAAAAAAGCAAATAAGAAAATTTGTCAAACGAGTCGCAAGATGGTCTAAGTGGGAATGACGATGAAGATTGAAGTGCAGTGATATTTTTGAAGATTTTTCTGATTTCAGTGATGTGAATAAGACAACACATGAATCGTATGGATAATTTTTGCAGTAATTTTCGTCCTTTCAACTATGACGCGTTCTTGTCATCATCGTCTTCAATTTTTTTCCATTAAATTCAAAAGAAGGGGGTTTCAAATTTGACAAAATGTCGGTTCAAATAATTATTTTAATTTTTTTATGTCAATTTTAGTCGGTGCCAACAAGATATAAATAACTGCTGTTTAATTGATGAATAATACATATTCACAATGTATAAATAAATCTATAAGTTGCTGATAGTGAGATAATAGAGAAAAGATGTCGTTTCGGATAGGATTATGTGGTGAGCAAGTCAACCGTTAAAAACTTCGCTTTTCACAATATTTTGTATTTTGTAATTAGAAAACTTCTATTTTTAAAATCATATTTTGATGATGATAAGTGTATAAGATAGAAAAAAACAATGACCACAGTTTTCTTAACACTTGATATGTGAAGTATGTGAGGATGGAAAATATAAGAAACACTTCTGAATCAATATGGAAAAACAACGTTTTTATCATAAATTCTTTATTTGAAAGAAATAAATATATTTTTTTATTAAACTAAAAACGGGTAGTTTATTTCTTTGGAAACAAATTTGTATTTTTTTTAAGTTTTAGTTAATATTTTTATTTCATATAAATTTTGTCCAATCAATCTATAGATTTAATAGACAGTGACGACAACTCAACACACCAAACGTTAACTTGATTGGATGACGGGAAGTAAGTTTTTCAAGCGTTAAAGAGTCGCAACGCACGCTCAAGCAGGCAAGTGAAGTTAATATAAAGAATTAAAAGAAAGAATTTGTAGCAAAGGGAGCTAACTGTAATCAGAAAAAATTACATGATTAATGATTAAAAAAATAAATCTCTGCGAATGCAAACGGGAAACTGCAAATATTTAGTAAACATTCTGATGAAAAACCGAACAAAATAACTGCACATTGAAAACATATGAGCAAACATTGACTTTGTAGTTTCAAGGTTTCTCGTTTTGTGTACTTGTTGACGTTGTTTTCTTCATCGCCATCACTATCATGGCCACCAGCAGCAGTTACTTGCTCGTCTTCGTCGTAATTGTATATTTTTACTGAATCTTTCCCCGCAATTCAGAAGCGGTCTCGATGTTCCAGGGCTGCTGTAATCATACACGATTGTCATTATTATCATCATTTCTTTTTAGCGTCAGTGGCCTAGATCGGGGCAGAGAGCAGCCGCCTCGGGCGCTTGTCGCTAGGAACGCCAGAGGGGGCGCATTATCAGTAGAAGCTAAAGGATATGAGGTTTTGGAAACATTTTGGCAAAAATACCTACAACTACCTTCCTACCCCAGTCATCAGTTATTTTTGGAAAAATGGTTAACAGATGAGATTAGGTTTTCTAAAGGCGTATTCCTTAGACTTTTCCCCGGGCGCCAAAAAACCCTAGCTACACCACTGTCTAGCGTGTCATATATGTGGTAGATAGTAGCTATTCAACTGTCCCTGTTGAACTTGAACACATCTCAACTGAACTGATGACAAATAAATTACACAGGTCCTTGTAGCAGGATACCGAAGAGACTTCAGCGCATTTTTGATAACGCATTAAAATGCTTAGCTTTTCTTTATTTTATTAAATTACAAATAAATACGATTGAAAAGTGATTCTTCAATTTTTTTTAAATTTATATTTTACAATTAAAATGAATCACCCTGCCAGCCAGTGGTTTATTAAGCTGCCCTTTTAGAAGCAAGTTTCTAGAAATACGCTAATTTTTCATTGTTTTTTAAGTTTGCATAATATAAAGAAATAGTTAAAATTTTAATTTATATTTTTAAATTAAAAACAGCCAGGATAGGTTTTGGGTAATTTTTGAAATTAACAGATGAGACGTAGTGACATGTCAAAAATTGGAATGACACGCAACACCAGGAGAGGGACGTAGCAAGTGTTAAAAATTCCTGACAATGAAGGAGGTTCAAAAAAATTTCACCAATAAGAAATTAATTTGAAAACAAAGTAATATCAATATTATTAATTTTGTGCAGTCTAAAGTTTGCTCAAGATACGTTCAATAAATAAAGTTCTTAATCATTTGCGATATTATTGTCTAATTGTGAACAAGGTAAGAAACTGAAAATATTTTAACAGGTTATTTATTGACAGATAATAACTTTAATAAAATTTAGCATAAATGTTTTTGAAAAAATAATAAAAAAGCAGTGTTCTCAGCCCAACGGTGACAGATGAAACTAACGCCAAATGACGCGCATGATCGATATTCTGATCCTTTTTTTTATTTTTGTGCTGATCATGTTGTTGTTGTTGGTTAAAGTCAACAGTGGGGTTGTTTTTGTTGTTGTTCTTTACTTTGTTTTTATATATGTTTTTTGACATAAACGAATGATGAACACGTTTCATTTTTGCGAGTGAACAAACACTACTGCTGTTCAATCATTTATTTTCCCAGATTTTAAAATTTTAAAACATCGAATGATTTTTTTTATTGAAGTCACGTGTTTTGCTGGGTGTAGAATTTTTATGGTTCAGATTTATATTCATCTCCGGAATCTTTCAGTTCTGAATTTCTTTTTCAAAATCATTGTTAGTCCAAAACTTGTAAGACTCCTCTAACATCCCCCCTCCAATTGCACACAAAAGCTGTGATTACAGGTTTCAAGTTGAGAACCTCACCTGGGTTGTTTTTTTTCATACAAGCGGGGACGTCCCTGATATCGTACTTTCTGATTTTCCTTTCGGGCTTCTTATTCAGATTTACTAGATCCAAAACAACAGAAATTTTGCATACAAAATATTGACCATCCTTACATGCACACAAATCCGGAATTATCAATCCATCTTGGTTTTAATTCGTGGTTCTATTTTCGTGATGAATCCTTTTGCTTGGAGTTTTTCTTCCAGTTTGCGAACGATGATGTCTTTCGAACTTTCTAGTTTCTGATAGAATGGATAGACTCTTCTGTAAACCATTCATCATAAAAATTTTGCCGTTTGTAGAATGAGTCAATAGGATGTTGAGGTTTTTCAGCTTAGAATATGGACCCACTGCTTCAGCTGCAAAATTCCCAGCCCTCCTTCCAAGAGGAGCATGGAAGAATGGCTCAGGCCCATCCTTTGGCAACCTAAGCAAGCGCCTCGCGGCAGCTCTAACTTGTAAGTCGGCGGTAGTTAATGAAAACGTCGTTATAAAATGTAATGTCAGATGGTGGAACAAACTTGGCAAGACATGCATTCGAAGTATATACACTCATTGACACAGGCGTCAGAGGTGAAGAATTTGGAATGATACTGGCAAATAAACTGACTTTTTTATCCGACTTCAGTACCCAGATACTTGTACGTTTCCTCAATATTCAGAACATATATTATTTTAGATATAATAGACAAGTTTTAATGAACACTTTTCAGAAAAAAAATTACCGCTATTTTTGGCTCGATTCGACAAACTGTTGAATAAATAATAAATGCATACTCACAGAATGTATTCTTTTTTATCTCTGTCGTAATTGGCTGATAAATGGGTTGACGTCGACGGCTGTTTTGTTTTTAATGACGATTATGGTGATGATGATGATGATGATGACGATGGTGATGATGATGACGATGGTGATGATGATGACGATGACGCTGGTGGTAATGATTGTGGTGGTGGTATTAGTAGCAGTGGTAGTGGTGAATGATATTTTAGTTATGAAAATCATTTTAGTTTTCGTTACTTTTTGTTATTTTTATGTTATTAAGTTCTAGTTATCCAAAATTCTATTCGTTCAGTTATTATATAATTTCGTTGTAATTATTCTAGTTTAGTTTAGTTTAGCCCGACAAAACACTAAATTTTTATCATTATTGAATTGAATGTTTTGCATATTCCAATATAGCCTTATTCGAATATAGTAAAAACCCTTTAACCAAGTATGCATATTCAAAAATTGTTCCATCATGTTCTGTCAGATAGCTGTCAACTTTCCACACACAGAGAAAATCCGCTCCATAGAAGCTTACCAGATTGTCCCGGTATCTAATCCAGAGCAATCAGAATTACAGAAATGTTTAACTGTTGCTTCTGACATTAGAGCTTAATTGAAGAAATGTTGTAATCATATGTGGATGAATTGAAATCTTTAATATATTAATTAAGATAGTTTCTATGCAATGCATGCATTAACACCAAGAGCCAGTTGGCTTGTTGAGTGATTGTGCTGGGCCAGTTTTGCTGAAAGCAGGGAAAATCCTTCAATTGTTATTGGACTTTTGACAATTGTGGTTGACTTGATAAAACTGGAGCTTGAACCTTGTATAAAAAGCATTGTATTAACAAATTAAATCAAGACATTTCTAACGAATTCAAATTTTCTTGTTCGGATTCAAGCTCACATGATTTTGTTTCATCTGAATTACGTCATTGTATTTGTGATGAATTTGAAGATGCGTTTTTAGATTAGTTGGATTTTAAGTTGAAGCAAACCTGTTACATTTTGAATCATTATCTTATACCACGAGACATCGATTTTTTTTCAAATTTAAAGAAAAACCCACACATTGCTGCTACGCTTGTAACCAGAAAACTGTTTAACTGAACTTGCCCTATTAGTATCGGTTACTATAACAACAAACTGACTTCTGTCACACATGGACTGGACAACTAAGGAACGTTCTTAATCATTTCATGCTGATTTTATGAAAAACCAAAGAAATGAAATGTATTTTGTTTATGTTTTTGTTTATCGTATTGTAAAAATAATAAAGTTAATTTTTTAGTTAAAAGTCAAGTATTTTAACAAAGAAACTGTATTTTGGTAGTTAAAATAACTGTTTACGTCTTATAACAAAATATAGAAAGTTATAATTCGCAAATATGACAATAAAAGCGCACCAAAAAAGAAGTAATCACAGCACTAACTCAAAAAAAATTCTAAATTTTTTGTTTTCGGTAAATTAGCGACCGTTTAATGTGATAATGATTATCTGATTAAAACTAATTAATAAATGATATACGAGTCTAACAAAAAACTTAAAAAATTAAAAGCCACTTGGCTAAATAAACAAAATATAATTAATAATCAACAACTGATATTTTCAGGTGGTTTTTATTTTTTAGACATTTTGTTTTATTCTACAAGCCAAATAACTTTGAATACATAAAAATGTAAAAAAAAGTTATAATTCAGTTTAATTTTTTACATATTTTGAAAACTAATAATTTAAAAAGTCTGTAAAAATAGGGATGCACCGGATATCTGTTTTGCACCCATTATCCGATCGGATATTAGCTATCCAGTCAAAATCCGGCATCCTGTATCCGGAACTTCTCATGCGATAAAAAAGATAAAAAGCAAACAAAAACATTTGTTATGTTATCCCCAAAACAACTGGTAATTTTTTTTACAAAAACATGAGAGCGGTAATAAAGTTGCACCAACGTAAATCTCCTTTTAATCATTTCAGTCGAGCATGCTAGTGTCATCATGGCTGATCGGAGTTTCGTTGTGGAGTATTTTACTGTATACGTTTAATACGGTTTAATGCAATAATTTGCACCTCCACTAAACAGTGTTTCAAGTGAACGCCTCTTCAGTACTCGTGAGATGTTTTATGTAGATAACAGAAGTGGGTTGGTGCATAAAATGAACGAAAATTTTTAGTTTCTTAAACTTATTCTGCCTCACTTTGTTTCATGTATGACTCATTAACACGACTTTAGTGACGGAACAACTTTATTCGCTTGTTGATAGTATGGCCGATTGTATAACAGCATACGCTGTTGATATCATGGCCGATTGTATAACAGCATACGCTGTTGATATCATGGCCGACTGTATAATATCATACGCTGTTGATATCATGGCCGACTGTATAATATCATACGCTGTTGATATCATGGCCGATTGTATAATATCATACGCTGTACATACGTTCATGCTGGTTGTCGTAACTTGTGGACGTGTTTTTTTAATAAATAATTATAAAGGCTGCCTTAGAGTTGCATTCATTTCTCAATTCGTTTTGACCAGACACAAGTCACAAATAAAAATTTATTATCTGAAATCCGGTGACCTGCTCCAGTATCCGGCATCCGATATCCAGTTTAATCCGGTTTTGTAACACCCGGGTATATCTGGTATCCGATATCCGGTGAGATTTGCTATCCGGCACATCTCTATAAAAAGCATCCAACAATCATCGTACACGTATTATGCAATAGGCATGTTATATAAGTACAATTTATTACTGCTTTCTAAAAAAAATAAACAAATAAAATTTTCTTTTTTACTGATGAGCATAATGAGTCGTGAACACCAACGAAGACGTTACGTGTATGGGAGATCGGTACTGTAATAACCAGGTACTGAAATAACCAGGTACTGAAATAACCAGGTACTGAAATAACCAGGTACTAAATAACCAGGTACTGAAATAACCAGGTCCTAAATAACCAGGTACTAAATAACCAGGTACTGAAATAACCAGGTACTGAAATAACCAGGTACTGAAATAACCAGGTACTGAAAGATGAAAAATAAAGATTTCGATCAGATTATAGTGGTGTTATACCGAAATGAATCATCGATTTCAAGACCTTTGCAATGCAGGCAGTCGTATTCAGCGCTTCATTCGATTTATCTATCCCCATTACTTAATTACTTTTTTAATTGTAATTATTTATAATTTATTAAATTAAAGAAAAACTAGCATTTTAATACTCTATCTAAAAATGTTCTGAAGAACCTTCAATATATTACGAGGACTTTTGTAATTTTTGTATGAAGTCATAGAAAATATGTAATACATATAATAAATTTAAAGATCATCAAGGTGATTCTCGCTACAATCACCTTTTATATTTACCATTGCTTTCACCCAATTACTAGGAAAAAGTTACTTTAATTAAATCCGTATCCGATAAAATTTATTAGACAAATAGATTTTTGTTTTTACTGATATCATTATCAAAACGATCGCTACGATGGTGATCATCACCTCTTCAATAAAGTCAGCATGATCATCTACTTAGAAAGAGGAACGTGTTCTGAATGATACACGAGGATATCGAGGTGAAGAAATATACGGCTGAACTCTTATAATAAAATAAAGAGACAGACAAGGGGAGAGAGAAAGAGATATGAAAGAAGAGAAAAACAGAGAAAATGAAAATCAGAGGGAAAAAATAAAGAAATGTGGAAAGAAAGCACGAGAGAAAGACAGAGAGAGAAAGAGAAAATAAACGAGAGAAGAAGAGAGAGAGAGAAAAAGAGAAAGAGATGAAAAAACAAAAAAAAACAAAAAGAAATAAATAAATAGAGGTGGAGAAAAAGCGCGGGAGAAAGATGGAGAGATAAAAAGAGATAGTGAGAGAAAAAGAGGAAGATAAAAAAATAGAGATATACATTGTACAGTTCGTTGGAAAAGACACGGCGCAAATTTGTCGTCGTTGTTGGATGATCAACTAGACTTTTCTTCCACGAGATCCAACAACAACAACCAAAATAATTTCTCCTTCTGTTTCTCTGCCGCAACTACACATGTATTACAATCACAAAAAAAGAAAAAAATCTTAAACTTGGGAATTCTGACAGCTCTGTTGAAGAAAAATTTAAAAAAAATATCTTTTAAATTAAATTGAAATGGTATTTTTTGTTTAAAAAATGACAAATTGAGTCAGAATAAATAATTTGTTTAATCGATTTAATGTTATTTGGGGAAATTTGATATTTCTCATTATCGTCACCTTTTTCAGATCTGTCATCGTTATCATCATCATCATCATCACCATCATCATCAGTGTCTGATTAAAAGAAAGGATGTGAAAAAAGACAGAATAACAAAAAATCACTGTACATATTTTTTAGAAAATGATTTTAAGCAAAAAATAATACAAATTATATTTAATTATCATCATCATCAAAATCTTCATTAACATCATAATCATCATCCCCACCACCATCACCACCATCATCACCACCACCACCACCACCATCATCATCATAATCATCATCGTCGTCATCGTCGTCGTCGTCGTCGTCATCATCATCATCGTCATCATCATCATCATCATCACCATCATCATCATCATCATCATCATCATCATCATCATCATCATCATCATCATCATCATCATCATCATCATCATCATCATCATCACCACCATCATCATCATCATCATCATCATTACCGTTATTATTTTTATCATTCTATTAACATATTTAATTTTATTATTTTTAACAATCCGGTTAAGTTCAAAACAACAATCTTAATGTCAAGACAAGATTTGTTCGCATGTTTTCACATCTCGGTTTTATCAAATGGGTTTTTGACACCTTGAAACTGTCAAAACACATCTTCACTCACTTTGGCGCACACTTACACGCTCGCACATACGCACCCGTCCACTCACGCACCCACGCACTCACTCACTCACTCACTCACTCACTCACTCACTCACTCACTCACTCACTCACTCACTCACTCACTCACTCACTCACTCACTCACTCACTCACTCACTCACTCACTCACTCACTCACTCACTCACTCACTCACTCACTCACTCACTCACTCACTCACTCACTCACTCACTCACTCACTCACTCACTCACTCACTCACTCACTCACTCACTCACTCACTCACTCACTCACTCACTCACTCACTCACTCACTCACTCACTCACTCACTCACTCACTCACTCACTCACTCACTCACTCACTCACTCACTCACTCACTCACTCACTCACTCACTCACTCACTCACTCACTCACTCACTCACTCACTCACTCACTCACTCACTCACTCACTCACTCACTCACTCACTCACTCACTCACTCACTCACTCACTCACTCACTCACTCACTCACTCACTCACTCACTCACTCACTCACTCACTCACTCACTCACTCACTCACTCACTCACTCACTCACTCACTCACTCACTCACTCACTCACTCACTCACTCACTCACTCACTCACTCACTCACTCACTCACTCACTCACTCACTCACTCACTCACTCACTCACTCACTCACTCACTCACTCACTCACTCACTCACTCACTCACTCACTCACTCACTCACTCACTCACTCACTCACTCACTCGCATACACATTTGTAAACAATCTGGAACTAAACAACATTTTATCCCTTCCTCAGGTACATTTCCGTCAGCTTCCCGCAGAAAGGAGCAGTTCTGTGCACGATCAAACGAGCCAAGATGTCCATTCTTATCGTCATCATCTTTATATCAGTCGTCTCAGTTCTCAATTTCGTAACACTGACCATAATGAGAGAATCCAGTCCCATCAAAGTCAACTACACCGATTCTTACAGCGACGAATACGCACAGCCCAGGCAAACAAGTCTTCTCTACAGTTTAGCTGGTTCTTATTCAAGACTTGGTAACGGGAGCGGCAATCCCACATCAGCAGATTCAGCTCTGGCATTTCTACAATCGCTATCAACGGCGAATCCGCTATCAACGTTGCGCACATCAGCTAACTCGCTATTACATTTGACATTTTCTCCGACTGAAGCTCAAGTCGAAACTTCGACAGAAACAATAGATTTGCCAGATTATGTCTATTTCATTGGTTTCAAAACTAAAACCGATGCTGAGAAAATTTTGACGAATCTCAACTTCTGGATTCAAGCCATCCTGGTTAAAATGCTTCCCTGCATCGGCATGGCCGTTCTCAGTTTTCTTCTTAAACGAAAAATGACATCCGCTCAGCGAAAGCGACGACAGCTGTTACGAGTCGCTCTCAGCAAGACGACGACATACGCAGGAGGAGCGGACGCTTCGGCTAAAGTTCAGAAGCCGGGTCTGGACGCCAGGCAGAGAAGAACGCACAGGACCACTCGAATGCTGGTCATTGTCGTCTTTCTGTTTGCTCTGACTGAACTCCCTAACGGTATTTTGAATCTTCTAAGTGGAATTCTTGATCAGAATTTCATCAGCGAAGTCTACGATCCACTGGGCGATCCGTTGGACGTATTGACGCTTGTCAACAGTGCCATCAATTTCATCCTCTACTGTTCCATGAGCATGCAGTTCAGAAAAACATTTGCAACTGTTTTCATCCAGCCCTTTGCGCGGTTATTTAATTGTTATAAAACCCGGTCGACGGCGATAGCGACTACACTGACGACACCAGCGGTTGTGGCTACAGCTGCCGAACCTCAAGCTTCGTGATCGTTCAACAGATAACAAGTCGACAAATCAAAAGCGCAACTGTCATCTTGCACCTGCTTGTGACTTTCATCCAAGTCATTTCATCATCCAAGTGACTGATGTTGTATTTAGGCCACAGGGCAATGAATTAGATTGATTCCAGATACGGACAGTACGTTGAAGAGCGACCATTCATTCTTCTGGAAATTCTTGCAGTCTTCTAACGACCGAGAATTTCGAAACTGAAACTGAAACTATTTATTTTACAAATTTTTGAATTAGTTCAAAACGTAACTTGCTTAGATATTCGTTAGCGACATCTGGTTAATTAGAAATAAAAAATGTTGAAGTTGAGATTATTGATTAAGATTTTTATTATTTCTGTTTCCTTCACAAACATTTTTAGTTTTATTAATTAATATGATTATTAATTATTTTCATTGGTATCAGTATAGTTATACAATATTCATTTTATTCGATCGATTTTTAATTATTTTTTATATATTATTGTTAAATCAGCTGGAGAAATTAGTGGAACATCTTTATAAAGTTGTATTTTTTTCTTCACACATTAATGAATTGGTTTTCAGCATGAAATATTATTATTTTTGTGGCAGATTTTTTTAAAATTTAAGTTGATGAAATAAAATTTTATCAAGTAAACCTGAATATAAGAAAATAAAACTTAAATTCTTTTTCTATAAATAACCAAAAATAAAATACAAAACAAACAGATAGTTACAACAAAACAACTAGTTTAATTATTCATCAACAAAAAAACCATATAGTAACATGTTGATCTAATAACATGTTGATCTAGTAACATGTTGATCTGGTAACATGTTGATCTAGTAACATGTTGATCTGGTAACATGTTGATCTGGTAACATTTTGATCTAGTAACATGTTGATCTAGTAACATGTTGATCTAGTAACATTTTGATCTTGTAACATGTTGATCTAGTAACATGTTGATCTAGTAACATGTTGATCTAGTAACATATTGATCTGGTAACATGTTGATCTAGTAACATGTTGATCTAGTAACATGTTGATCCGGTAACATGTTGATCTGGTAACATGTTGATCTAGTAACATGTTGATCTGGTAACATGTTGATCCGGTAACATTTCACACGTCTTCTCAAGCGTTTATGTTATTTTCATTGAAGATATTTTCTTAAAATGATCTTGTTATAGAATTTTTCAAATCGCTCTTTCTTTAAAAATGCAAAATAAAAATAAACATAGATCTAAAAAATTAAGATTTTTTCTCAAAATAAACAAAGATCTAAAAAATTAAGATTTTTTCTCAAAATAAACAAAGATCTAACAATTTTTTTAGATTTTTTCTTAAAATAAACAAAGATTTAAAAAGATTTAAAAAAAATTAAGATTTTTTTTTCTGTCACTGTTCCCTCCCGGAAACGACATAAATTCATTAAAAAAAGGCGTTACCAGGACACGTGATTACACAGGCACTATATTCCAGCACATTTGTTTCTCCTTTAAATACGCTTCATTCGCTCTGCACGCACATTCATTCTTTGTAATTGAAAAAGCGTACCAAAGTGCAGACTTTTATATCCGGTTATAAAAAAATAAATAAATGTTTGATAGTATTAAATAATTTGAACTAACATTCATGATAATAGCAAAAACAAAACCGAAGAAAAATCATCCGTGGCTCAACACGGTAGAAAATGGCTACGAAGACAAATAATCGGATTTTCTAAAGATCTTAAGTCGTGTCTATAAATTGGTAGCTTGCTTGCCGCCTTTGAGATCAAACGATGGTTGGAATAAAAATAAGTCACATCTTATTAATTGCTTTTGTAGTTAGAAAACAGTGGCTTTTGAAGCTTTGTCAAAAATGTAGAGCTAGTTTGAATAAACTTTTTTTTGTAATTTTGATAGTAGAAACAATAAAATATAAAACAATAAAAAAATAAATAATAAAACACATTTATTAAATTGAATTGAGAGCGGAAATGACAGCGTTGTTGTTTATTTTAAGATAAAAATAAATCAATGTGTCAATGAAAAATTTTTAAATAACTGACGTGATAAAAATCGCATAAAATGAAAATGTCGAAAAAGTATAAATATTATAAATGGGAAAAACAAGAAGAAAAAACAGTAAAAATAGTAATAATAAAAAAGAAAAGAATAAAAAAAAACAGATGGAGAGTAAAAGACGAATCTTAATGGAAGTTCCACACTTGAGGAATCTTTTAAAAATGGAATCGAAAAGAACAAAAGTGTCAATTTTTTGTTTAGAAGAAAGAAACGCAAAAATAATAAAAAAAATATTAACACAAAAACGCTTCAAACAAATAAATTTTATGTTAGTGAAAGTTTAAAAAATTTAAAAAATGTTTTTTTTAAAGAATTGAGAAAATCTGAACAAATGAAATTCTAGTTTGAAAAAAAATTTGTTTTTAAGTTTAAAATTATTATAAAGTATTTTTAATTAGAAAAATTTGCAAAAATATTTTTTTATCTATAATGTTTTAAAAAGATACTTTTCAATTCTTCTCGATCTGTTTCTTTCATTCTTTTTTGTTTCTAATTTTGTCTTTATCACTCATTTTTTCCATTCTGTTTTACCTATTATAGTTTTTTCACTACAACAACCATCATAACCACCGCCACCAATTCTGTTTTACTATCATTTTAACCATCACCACCATCATAACCACCATCACCACCACTATTGCTACCTCCACCACTATCACCACCAACACCACTACCACCTCTACCACCAATACCACCACCACCACCACCACCATAATCATCCTACTTTAACATTATCCGTTAGAAAGACGACATCTATCTCAATACACGACTCCGTCTACCGTAATATGTAATTTGATGGAATTTTTTATTCGCCTATTTTTCTTTTTTTATTTCATTTTTCTTCGTTTAAGAAAAGCAGTCTTAGTCGACGGCGTCTAATCGCCGCACAAAAGCGAGGTCACGCATAATTTATAAACCCTGTTTATGTACATAACTTTCACATTTTCTTGTCTGCTTGTTTAAAATTTAAATTATTTTTTAATTTATTACGATTTAAATTATAATTTTATTTAATATCTCAACATTAATTTTTGATTAACTATAGTTTGTTTCTTCAATTGTTCTAAAAATATGACAAACATCAAGTCATCTGTCCTTAAATGAATTTTTTATCAATTGCCTGTATTTTTATTAATTTCCGGTTATCTTTTCTTAAACACGATCTTTTATAATTCCCCTACTTCCGCTTGCAGCGCTTAATATGTAAACACACGAGTTAAATCTCTAAAATCTCTTCTCGGAGTGATATTAATGAGAGACGAGCTTCTATAAGGGATCGAAGCGGCTTTTAGATAAATGATTATTCCTGTTTATTAATTGCCGACGGGCGATCAAATTTATGCAGGTCTCCGAACCCAATAAATACACATTTGTTTATTTTTTTTTATATATTTTCTGTTCATAAATATAAATTAGAACCATAAAATGGCTTGTTACTTTTTATATTATTTTTAAAAAATTTCTTCAAGTAATTTATTTATAAAACTATACTTTTAAGTAAATTAAATTTTCATACGCGTTTACAGTTAAATCTGTTTTAAAGCCATTAAAAATCAGTTTGTTCAGTTAATCATTAATTTATAATCATAATTTTTTTATAATTTTGTTTTTACTTATTTATTGATAATATCATTTTTGAGAGGAAATTTCAACGCCGAATTAGATTTAAAAGCGTCATTCGTTTCACTGGCCGGTTAACCGGTTACTCGGTTAAGTTTTAATCGGTCGCTCGAATGCTATTGTTATACTTCAGGTGTGCAAAATTGAAATTGTCTTCCAATGACTTTCTTTTCATTCTCATCCAATTTGCAGTTATCTAACTCCACCACTACCATATTACAGAAGCTGTAATCTAACTCCACCATTACGATATTACTGCAGTAATCTAACTCCGCCACTACCATATTACAGAAGCTGTAATCTAACTCCGCCACTACCATATTACAGAAGCTGTAATCTAACTCCACCATTACGATATTACTGCAGTAATCTAACTCCGCCACTACCATATTACAGAAGCTGTAATCTAACTCCACCACTACCATATTACAGAAGCTGTAATCTAACTCCACCACTACCATATTACTGCAGTAACAGCAGAAACTGTTCTAATCGTCCATAAGTCTTCAGAGAATAAAGAAAGATCTGAAAAGAACATCAGGTTTTATTAATCTCTTATCCCGCTTTCAACGCATTAATGATGTAAAAACTTGAACGAGGATCCATATTAAACAACAAAATCAGCAGCTATGCGGATAATCGCTCTTTTCTTCCCAGGTTTGTGGGCGTTTGACAGCGTCGTGGTAGTCAAGAATATTTAGATATACGTTCCTTTCAATGTCTCTCTTAATGATCTTCTTCTTCACGTGTAAGTTGACAAATTATTTGTTTAGCAGGAACCGGCGAAGAAAAATTGAAAATAAAAAAGCTATTTTAATTTAACAATGGTATTTGATGTTAACGCCGCATTTCTTGCATTACATTGAAATTGTAAAATAATAAAGAAAATATTTATTTAAAAATTAATAAAAAAAGATGTTTTCTTGAAGCAGCTTGAAGAACAACCTGACGGTAACGTTGAAGATTTTCTTGAGGGACGAATATTTAGAAAACATTTCTACTTTTGACAACCCGAACTTCATCCATCGTTTAATTTCATCGGAACTAATTTTATTAATTGATTAAATTTTATTCCTTTACTTATTTACCTTTATTTATGATAATTGTCGTCCGAGGTACGTGTTGTATGAAATTTCAGAGCAGTTTGTATAATATAAATTTACAAGATTTGTCGGAGAAAGTTAAACGTAATTTAAAACCGGTGAACTTCGTTTTTTCACAAATCTTTTCTATTTTGAATTCGGCAGCTTTTAATTTTTTGCAAATTATTTGCTGATGATAATAAATCTATAAAATACAGTCTTCTAAATATTTAATATGTGAAGTATGTGAGGATTGAAAATATTAGAAACTTTCGAATCAATATGGAAAACACAAATTATGTATTATCAATTTTAAAATCAAAAAATTCAATATTGCTTTTGTTATCTTTAAACAAAATAGAAGATTGATGATTTATTATTCTACAGAAAAATTGTAATTTTTCAAAATATTTTAAAGTTTAATTAATATTATTCTATAATTCATTCCAATTTTGTCAAATCGATTTGAACAATGAATGAAATTTTAAGTCCTTGACGACAAACAAACCCACACAATTTCAGTTTGTTTGAATAATGGGAAGTCAGTTTTTTAAGCATCAAAGTGTCTAAAAATCATAATGGGAAAACCTATCGGTTGTATGGTTTAAGAATTACAACTTTTTCTGAAAACCCCACTTGTTTATCTTATTTTATTTGGTTACTAAGTAGCATTGACAGACACAGTAATTTTTAGTATAAATTTTTTATCTGCAATGCCAGTTATTTTTAAATTCACTAAAATGTTTTTATCATCGGGAGAAGTAATATGGGCAAAGTTTCATTTTAAAAATTTACGGAATGGAAAAGAATTTTTTTCAGAAAGAAGTTAACGTATGTGCTTTATCATGATATTACTGTCGTTGGCGGTGATGATGATGATGATGACGATGATTATGACGATGATGATGATGACGACGACGATGATGACGACGACGACGACGGTGACGATGACGGTGGTGGTGGTGTGTGGTGGTGGTGATGGTGATTGTGATTTTGATCATGGTGGCGATGGCTATGGCGATAACAACGACGATGATGACGATGACGATGATCATGATGATGATGGTTGTGGTAAAGATGATGATGATGACGAAGATGAGAAAGACGATGTCGATGGTGATTCACAGTTTGTGAATATGATAACTCTGTTGGTGATAATGGTGGTGATTACTAGTGATAATACGAGATAACAAACGATGATAGATGATTCCAATTACCTTAATTCGATAAGTCTTCGAATAAGGTACGAATGCGAACAAATCCTTTCTTCAGCTGGCTCGATCGAACGTTAAATCATTTGTCGTGACAAACTCATCCCTGATTCTAAAAATATAAAACATGGTGACCATGGCAAGCTGACGACCACAGTGGTGATGATGATGATGATGATTATAATGGTGATGATGATGATGATGATGATAATGATAATGATTATAATGGTTACGTTGTTGATGATAATTGATGTTGAGGATGAGGATGGTAGTAGTTGTAGTATAATTGTTAATTTTTAACAACTTTTAGTTTTATCCAAACAAATTGTTATTTTTTCTGCATTATTGCAGAACATGTATTTAAATGTTGTACACCTGTTCGGGTATTTTTCTCTGGTAAAATACCTTCTTGCATTCTTCAATTATTACAAAAATAAAAACTTTATATCGCTTGAGAGCGTGACCTCTCTTCCAAATTTGCATCATTAATAGTTTTCAACGAACGAGTGATTTCTATTTAAAATTTTTATTTAAATAATTTTTTTTTATTTTTAATATCAGTCTTCTTTCAGTTGTAAAGTTTTTTTAAAGATTTGAAGGCAGAAAACATTAAAGTACTATTCTGTGCATCAATCGTTATCTCATAAATGCTGAACAGTTGAAAAAATTGGTATTTTTAGGATTCAGGACGATACAAGAGTATTCAGGACCATAAATGACGAAACAGTAGTACATACAGGTCTATACAAAGCGATTAAGAGCTATAGCCACCAAAAATGGGAAATGGGTCCCCCACCAGAAATTTAAGAAAAACCTCCAAAATGCGTTGATGCGCTTTCAAAGCGAGCAACCCTTGAGGAAGCTAACAACAAACGTGGCGTCGGGATAAGAATTATATAAGAGTCAAATATTAAACAATACTTACATTATAATAAGTTAAAAAGTGTTAAATAAAAATTGAATAATAAATTCGGTCCCGACAATTTCATTAAAATTGGATGAAAAATTGTATGAACGCGAATTAGTAAGCCGAAGACGCGGTCTGTACAGGGGGGTCACTAAGACTGTACAGGGGGGTCACTAAGACTGTATTTGTACAGGGTCACTAAAACTGTACTTGTACAGGGTCACTAAGAATGTACAGAGTCACTAAGAATTACAAGGTCACTAAGAATGTACAGGGTCACTATGACTGGCTACTGCGACTTTTAAATAATAATTTGCATTATTTCAAATCAAATTTAGACAGTCTTAAAAACCCTGGTTTAAAAGACTACAAACTATTATCAAAAAAGCAAATTAATAAAGATATTTTTCTATTAGGCTCTTAACCATCATTTTAAATGACTTAATTTTAAACTTCAAGAGTTACCTCATTATTTTTGTGGCGATGCACACCAACCAACCAAACTGTGCAGATTTCATCCGATGAATAAATACGATGGTTTTTATCATTTCCTTACAGCAAAACATTTGGTTGCACCTCGGCCAACGCAATATTTAATTTATGTTCCTTTAAATATCTTATAAGCCATTGAAATAGGCTATCTCTAGCCTTTGTTGTACTGAAAGTTTTTAGTTCAGCTAACAGGCCGATCCTATGCATATCAACCACGAAATTCAGCTGCTTATTTCACTCTGTACCATCCCGCTGTTCCATCAATCTCAATTCTTCACTTGAGACTTTAAAAAAAAACAAATTTAAATAATATTTATAGTTATTTATATAATAGCGTCTATCTATGTTTATCTGAGAGTATTTTATTTAAACAATGCGTTAGTAATCTGCGAAGCTGTGGTGTATGCAATAATGTGAATTGGAAAATGGCAAACCTTCCAGCAGGCCTCCCACCGGTTTAATCTAGCTCTGGACTGATCAAGATGCTTTAATTGGTTCAATTTAAAACGAAAATTTTTAATGAATGCAAACATGAGACTATTGGTTCATTGATGAGTGTTTTTAGCACTCTAATGCGATGGTCCTACCGAATAAATTAATCTGACCTTTCCAGTGATTAATTAGTTTCAGAAATAAATTTAGTTTCAGTTTATTTTTGCAACCAGAATTATTATTACCGTTTCGTTTTAGTTTTGAATTTTTCAATAATTTTAATTTCAGTTTAGGAATTATTGCCGTTTCGTTTTTGTTTTGAATTCGTAATAATTTTAGTTTTGTTTGCAACCTTCTTATTTTGCAGATGTAACTAAACACATGTCAATTGAAAAACTGTTTATTCAATTTAAAAAAAACGTATTTCAAAGTTTTTTTTCAGTCTATGTCTCTTCCTTCCGCTCAAAAGGCCACATAATGAAAATATCCTCTCCACATATGCCTGTGAAGCAGGTGCTGCCAGTATGTCCAAAGCCAAGAGGGGAAGTAGCGGATATATAGACTGTCAAGCAATCCAAAACTGTATCAAATCTTGGCTATGGTCAGCACTAGATATACGTATTTCGTCGAAATGTCTAGATAGCTGTGTCTGATTCGGTATATTAATGGCTAAAACAAACAAATTTGTATCACTGCGCTTTTGAATTTTTTACCGGCCAGTTTAACCCATTAGTGCCTAGCGTCCCAAAAAGTGGTACATCTCTTCAAATAAGTGTAACTTTTAAAATAGTGGTCATAATAAATAAAAAAGTTAATAATTTTATATAGTTGGCTTATGTGTAAATATATCTACGGTTTTTGAGGTCTAAAAATAGTCTTTTGGAAATTTATTTGCTGTTGTTTTCGCGTGTTCCGTAAAATTTGCTTTTTCGAAATGGACTCTCATTAAAGGTAAGATTGCTAAATTAATATTATTTTTTTTTAAATATGATTATGTAATTTTGTTTATTTCTATCTAAAGAAGAAATCGGTATTTTTTGTTTTTTTTCTAAATGTACGGTTTTAGCAAATTTCACTATTTACTAGCGTCCCATTTTTTGGGACGCTAGGCACGAGAGGGGGGGTGTAATTTGCTCAAGAGACGTATAAGTTATAATTGTTTTATCGAGGTCATATAGTTTTATTCTTGATATGATTGCATTATTTTAACTTTCAACTTGTTCTTTATCATTATGCATTTTATAAATTACATTTAATAGTTATTATTATTTATATTTATATTATAGGTCTGCTTCTACATCCCAACATCGATTTAAGTTGCATGAAGTTTTATCCATGTTGGAATCTGATGATGATTTACTTCAACAGGCAGTTCAAGCAAATATCTACATTGGACCTCCTGTTGATGCAAATTGGAGTGACGGAGATAGCGGTGATGAAGATGATGGTGGTAACTACGATAACCTGTCTCGAAAACAGCTCGAACCTGAATCAACAGCAACGGTTAAAATCTTTGAAAACTTTGTTACTTTCGGGAATGACGAGAGCTCAGAATCTGAAGCAGAGGTGCCTCCACCAGCTAAAAAATCAAGGAAACAAAAAGCTCATCCTACTCCCATTGCGCGAAAGTGGATGAAAAAAGACTTGCCACGATTACGTCGTCACGTACCCACAACTTTTCGTGTGAAAACTGATTCATCATTGGGTCTGGGGGGCTCGGTAATATTGGATTTAATTTCAGAACAAACTGAAAAAAATGGATATTGGTGGCACTGGCACTGTGCGTGTTCACCGTACTGAGAATTGTCACTGTTGCTTCAAATTGTTACGGCATCGAGCCGTCCGGACAGGCACAGCGATGGTCGCATGCTGAGAAAAAAAGTCACAATTCCACAGCCACATCTCATCTCTCAGTACAACAAAGGCATGGGAGGAGTGGATCGAATGGACCAGAATATTGGAGCATATAGAATAAGCATTCGTTCTAAAAAATGGTGGTGGCCTTTCTTTTCTGGTTTATAGTTTTATAGCACCATCGACGTTACTAATATCTTTTTTCGCTAGACAAACACTTTTATTCGTAGTGACATCATATGTAAATAATTTCAAACTAAACTTTTGCGTTTACGACCAGCAAACATTTTCGACAAACCAACGCCAGCTTTCGACATTTCTGACTCAATAAATAACGACAAACCAAAACACAAATTAAAATACAATAGAAAAGGAATAAACAATCGTAGCGGCAAAGGCATGATAAAAGAAAGTTACCATAGAAGCGAAATTTCAGAAATTCAATTAAATTTGTATTAGTCAATTAATTTTTATTTTTATTTTAATAATTTTTTTTATTTCGTTTTAAAAAATTATTTTTTATTTCTATTTCGTTTTGAAAAAAAAATATTTTTTATTTCTACTTCGTTTTGAAGAAAATTTTTTTTTATTTCTATTTCGTTCTAACTAATTTTTATTTCAGTTTCGTTTTGACTTTCTATTCTAGTTTTCGTTTCAGTTTTCGCTAACAAAAATTAATAATTATCGTTTTAATTTCTATTTCCGTTAACGAAATAATCACTGGACCTCTCACCAGGGCATGGGTGTAGTCAGAGTTTCAAGGTTGTAGGTCTAGTGAACAAAATTTTAAAATCATGAAATAAAAGCATTTGGGAGGCTAAGAAATGAAGTGAATTAAAATGATAAAATAAATATTGGTTTTTCTAACTCATTATATCCACTTCACCCCTTATCTTGCTTGCCTTCCAGCACGCCTAGCGATCATTTCTAAAAATTTTGCATTTATTCGATATTTGTTTCACATGTTTTCCGGTTTTTTATTTATTTTTATATCGTTTAGGTTATTTAGAAAATACAAAGCTAACATAAGAAAGTTGGTGTCCTGTTTGACCTTAATTACTAAACTAGTACTATTAAATTTGATGGCATCCACGTATACAAAATCAAAGGTCTATCAAACTGTATTCTATCTGAGGATTTTTCCGATGAATTAATTTAGTACTTCATTTTAATGATATTTTGCGAATCAACAGCAGATATTAACGTTGTCAAACTCTCAAAATTATCATTTTTAATTCTGATCACGAACGCCAGTTCTATAAATAATCGTGTTTAAAATTTTTGATTCTATCAATTATTATGATTTCAGACAAATGAAATATATTGTTATCTTTCGCAGATATTCTATGATCAGCGACTTTCAAACAACCGCATTAGTCGCGGTATCGCCACTGAAGCACGCAACCGATTTCAACTCCTTTTGGCAGAATTTTTCCGGAGAAAACTGAGATGAAATGAGCGATTCAGCGTCGTGTTTTCCATCGTTGTAAATCTTTTCTTCGATGTTAGAAAGTGTTTCATTTTTTTTGTTCAGCGTGCTGTGTTTTTGGTTTTGTTGGTAAGCGTTCGATGTGGACTGCTTGAAGCGCGCTAGATTCAAAAGAGACCACAGTGTCGGGAAAACGAATTCTGGTAAGACAAAATTAGAGTTTTGGTGGTGAAATTGGTTGTGGTGGTGGTGTGGAATGTTTGGTAGGTGCGGCGGGAGGTGCGAGGGATGGTATGGGTGGGGCTGGCAGTTCGGGGCAAGAAACGGTTGTGGTTGATCGAAACCGGTGTTCGTGGCCGTCGGATCGCAGAGAGACTTTTCAGTCTGGTGTTGCAGCAGCGCCTCTTTAATCTTCGACTGTACTGCCAGCTCTCGTTTCAGATGTAGCTGATGCATTTGTCGTAAGTTCAACTGGTGGGCAAATGTTGGGTAGCTAGAAACGTCGAAATTTTGTTGAGGCTTCAAGGACGGCAATGCTGCTCCGTGAAAATGGCTCATCCGACTTGTGAAACCGCTGTCGTGTTCGTATCGATGATGATTAGGAAAGTAAGAAGACGGACGAACAGGCAAAGAGAAATGGTGGTTATGGTGATGGTAGAATCCAAGTGGGAAGCGTCCCGTAGCCGAGTAGCCGTCGGTGTAGCCGACAAAAGGTCGGGGGGTAGCTAGCTTTTGTCTGATTGCAGTTGCGCTGGCGTTTCGTCGTCGCAGTTTTCCTGTCGTACCACCGATGTAGACGTCGTCCGATGAAGCATCCAGCATCCAGTAGTTGCCTTTGCCTGGATCGTCGTAGTGCCTGGCAACCTGATATGAGGAGTGACAACGAAAATTAAATAGCGATTTGTTTATGTTAATCTAGCAGGGTTTTTGTTGCGGTTTGTTTTGTGTTTTGTGCATAAAGCTTAAAACAATAGTTTTTAAATTGTTTGAAACTTTTTCCTCAATAAAGATTACTTCCATGCAAAATTTTGTTCAAATTACTCCAGCGGTTCGGATGTGATAAGCAAACAAACACACACAAACGCGCTCATTATACGTACATTAGGATTTGTCGCAATGGTAAAGATGAGGCCATTAAACATTATTTGAAAAGAAACTGAAATCTACCTGGTGAACAAAATAAAACAAATAATTCAAAAAAAATATGTAAAATATATTAACCAATCAATTAGAACGATTAATTGATTTGCATATTATACATACGAATTTTCCGTTTTTGTCTATTATCACATTTGTACTCTTAAAACGGCACAACAAACATTTCTTATCAATTGATTGAAAATAAACTGCTATATTAAGTTTCTAGCTCATTTGAACCTCTAAAATCAACTATAACTTCTTTTTTTACAGTTAAGTTTTTTAAGTTAATGGAAACAAAAACGTTTTTAATTCTGTTTCATCGCTATATAATTGTTTTTAATCATAGCTTACAAAAATCAATTGATCAATACAATACCTTTACGAAACATTTGTTGAGGCTGAGATTGTGCCTGATTGAATTCTGCCATCCCTGTTTATTTTCTCTATAGTAAGGAAAATGGCGGACGATGAAATCGTAAATCCCGCTCAAGGTTAGCCGTTTCTCGCGACTGCTTCTGATGGCCATCATGATCAGTGCATTGTAGCTGTACGGTGGCTTTTCCAGTGTTTGATCTTTCTGAAGTTTCTGTTTGTCCTTTTCTTTCGGTTCCTCTGGCTGCTGTTGATTGTCGTCGTCGTCGTCGTCGTCAGTGGAAGCTGCTGCTACTTTTGAGTCAAAAACTTTTTGTTGGTTAACAGTAATACTTGTACTGCAGTTACCATCTGTTTCTTCATCGTAGTCATCCGCTCGACACAAGTCACAGTCGTAGTCATTTTCGCCCTTTTCCAGTTTGCTTCCTTCTCCTTCGTTAACTTCTTCTTCTTCATCTTCTGAAATTTCTGCGTTTTCTGCGGTGCTGTAACCTGCCGACATGTCCAAATAAGGATTGACATTTATTTTCTTAATGCAACGCTGAAAAAGTAAGCAAGCTTGTTTCTTACTTTTCTGCTCACAGCTTGAGTTGACATCGTTTTCATCGTCATCTTCAGCTTCTCTTTTTCTGCTGATTTTCTTCCTTTCACCAACAATCTCAGCTGAGAATTTTTCATGCTTTTCATCCCAATTGAGCTCTTGATTTCTTGGAAAGGCTTCTGAGACTAAACTGACTGAACTGCTACTAGAGGGGACGTCACCTTCAAACAGAGAAACGTTTTGTGCAGTTGGTGACAGTGCGCTGTTCTGCGGTGTGGTTGATGAACTGGAAACTGCGCATCCGTCACTGTCATCTGAGGCATTCGGCTGACAAAAAAGAGGTTCAGAAGAGCTGTGGATATTTTCGCTATCTATAGAACGTTCAAGTTTTCGGTTGATATCGACAACATTGGTTGAATTCTCCAAGCTCACTAGAAGTGATTGTACAATTGAATGCGGATGAGGTTTTCCGCTATAACCGCTGCAACGGATAATCGGTGTGAAGTCGCTCTCGTTGTTTTGTCCACGCTGAAACAAATTCGAGCTGCCTGTGATCAGATCTTCTGAAGTGTGGATCGCCTCGTCAGGATTGGACCGGATTTGATTGACTGAAATTACGTTCGAAACAGAATTCCTAAGCTGACCTGTTGTTACGACATTGCTTTCGCTTTCATTGTCGAAAACCCCTAACATGCGTCTGATGCTGAACGGATGTTGGTTGATGTCAACTTGCTTTTCTTTTTTATGAACATTCCTACTATCGCTCATTATTCAAATTTTTAGAACTAAAAACAAATTTCAACTTTGTTTTGTAAATAACAGAGACAGAAAACTATTGCGGTATTTAACTTCAAAACAGATATTCTGTTAATAAAAGTTTAATTATTATAAGCGTCTGCATTGTAACACTAATTCAAATTCAGAGTCGCCCAAAAATAATCAGCTTAAAAAAACCTTTTCAACACTAAAAAACTAATTTTTAAATATTTTTTTCTTTCAACTTTTTGAAGTAACTGAAGAACAACAAAAAAGATATTTGCGACAGCGTAATTAAACCATCAAGAAGTTCCAAACATGGACGGCACCGCCTTATATACGACTCAAGATCGCTAAATATTTCACGCCTGCTGGTTCTGTTTGGTCGCTTTGGGTGACGGCGACCAGATAGCACTGTCTCTCTCTCATATATGTATGTATGTATGTATATATATACATACAGACATGCCTATTGCCTACCTGTATTTGGTTGTTTAGATTTATGTATGAAAATATGGCTGGTAGGTGGAGAAGGTTAAGGTCGTTGTGGAAAAATTTTTTTTGTTTTTTAACTGTCTTAAGAAGATATTATTTGTCTATGTGTTTAGAAAATATTTTATTTTCATATAAATTAAAAATATGGTAACATATATAATTAAACAAAAATAGCAGCTTTTTTATTATATAAAAACAACGGTTATTATATAAGTTATTTTATGTTGATAATAAAAAATCCGTCATTTTTGACGGTTATCATCTCTAACTATAAACGCTCGTGTTCAGAGCAATTTCACGGTGATTGAATATGTTGACAGTTGTTTTTATTTGCTTTGCGCTTTTTATTTTATCAACTAATTGTTTAATAGATTGCCAAATAAGCAGTGCTTATTTCATTGTTAGATATTTCCAAATAAACAGAGTCCACGATAATTCAGCCAATAAAGAATCGAGTCAATTCAAAAGTAACCAATGGTAGAAGACGCTCCAGGGAAGTGTTTTCTAATTGGCCAGGATGAAAAAAAAAGAACTATGGAAAAAAATCACACTATCTTCTGGTTACCATGGAAATCTCAACGATACAATCAAAAGATTTTAAATCGTCTGTCAAAGTTTTTATTTGCAACCTGAAGTTTTTTGGCCCTAATTTTGTTATTTTTCTTTAAATGTCATTTTTCATTACTTTTAGTTTTTCAATTTATAAATCGATCATACAACAATTTATCTTCTCGTTTGAGATCCCCGTTCTCCCCTTCCCCCAGCCACCTCCCAGGTAAGATATAAAAAGGAATCCCCACCTGTAGTGAGTGGAGCACAGGTGTAGGTAAACACAAACAAACAAATATCACCTAGATTTAAAAATGTGCACCTATGTTTGCCTACCAATCAGAAAAAGATTTACAACTGAACAGAGCCAATCATGCGTAGGGCATTTTCTTAACGTTACTTTGTTACATGTTTACTCTCGCACGCTTGCTGAATCAAATAATCACAGGCTAATCAAATTATCGATTATTTTTTGGTCTTATTGTTATTATTTATATAAGAAGTTGTTTATAAATAAGTCAATGGCTGATGCTACACAGTTTATTTGAACACAGGGGGTGAAGTTTAGGGGCACATTTTCATTTTAAACCCACAAGTGGTTGGTGGTCAAACAGGGCTTATTATTACGTCGTACGGTATTATTAGTTCGATATGCTTTTAGCAGGTGAAATGTAAAGGAAGATTGTTGTATTTGATGTTAGATTATAAAGTGTAGCACAATTACAAACAGGAGGCGAACGATTTGTTGACGTTCGCATTAGATTATATCAATCATAGATCAGAAGAATAACAACTCGGACCGCACAAGTTGACAAACTTGAATGTATAAAGTAAAATAATAAATCAACAAATTAAATGCTATATCTGTAATTATAAACAATGATAATTACATAGAGATGGCGCGATGCCAAGTGAAAAAAAAATCTAAATATAGAAGATCGAAAGTCTAATGGTATCTTGTTTCATTACCAAAGAATTTAAAACCAATTCTTTTAAGCACACAAATTAACACAGACACGCAAACAAACAAATCATAGGTGGTCCCTCCCCCGGCTGTTTATACAACAAGACGTGTCGACTGTCGATACTGTGAGAAAAGCAAGCAAAAACTTCAACAGACAAGAAGGTCTTCTTAATCCTACGTAGGTCCTAAGGAAGCTAACAGAGTGATTATTTGATAATGATTCACATTTGCATCTGTCTTTTTTGCTACATTGTTGAGTGAATGTGTTTTTGTAGTTTATGCATATCTACTACTATCTACCATGGTTGGTGTTTCATCTCACATGCTTATATGGCTTTTAGTTCCGTGTCTTGACTCTTTGCCCAGGTTATGATGATCATCCGTCCAGTGGTTCAATCAAGCATGGACACTATATTGAACTCTCGATGTCTCCGATACGCTATACTTAAGTTGTCTGCATTTGCGAGAATACCCTGGAAGGCTATTTACATATTTCAGCAAATTTTGTATCCTATCGAAATATATGAAGATGCTTTTTTAAACACTTTCTTATGCTAACTATGTTTGCCATCTTGTGGGGAATGGGTCATTTATATTTGATCACATTTCAGCAACTAGACCATCTAGAATTCTTGAACCTTCGGCTTTCACTGAATGATTTTTTAGCACTTAAACTGCCTTAAATACCAAAAAATTAAAACAAAAACAATTTAAATAAATTAAATTGTTTCTGCAGTTTTGTAACAGTAATTTTTTTTTCAAATAAAACTTATTAAAAAAATAAAATGCATTTTTCTAATTACACTATAAAGGACAAAATAGTTTCTTTCGGTGATTTTCAGCAGACTCGCCATTTATAAATATTTCAATAAAATGAAGAAAAAGTGCGGCTCAAAATATTTTAATTTTTTGATTTTTTTTAAAAATGTTTGGCCTGGTCAAATGTTAGGAGATTCAAGAGTTTGGTTATAAAATGACTTCATTTCTTCGTTCGTGGTGTAATTTAATTGGAATAATTATAAAATGCAAGTCTGTTCAAATTCACATTACTGACCGAGAAAAGCTAAGCAAATTGCATGTTATTTTTTTAAATGAGTGTTAATTTGCTGTTTAATTATAATACATTTTTGAATATAAAGTTATTTTTTTAAACTCAAACATTGTTTACCTGCATTACCAATTTTCGCTATTTGAAATTATTTAAAAATATTAAATTATTTAAGCTTAAAAATATTTTACAAGCCCCTAACCCACCACTCTCCCCCAAGTCTAGGAGATATATAGGATACATAGTCAATGTATGAAATCATTCACCGTTTGAACTTACCTGCAGGTAAACTTGCATATCCATATATGTTTAAACTTGTGTGTTTATACGTATGTACACACACACACACACACACACACACAAATCTAGATACATACACATAAACAGAGAGTTATACACATATATATATACAAATACACAAATACCTGGATAACAGATGCGAGGCGTGATACCGGGCGTATCTCTTTTTCGTTCACACCTGCAGGACAAAATAGAGACAAATTCACGCCCACATGCATAAACAAACAAAGTCAGTCTCGAGACCTTGCCTCGATGGCGACTCAAGGCAATGTTCCGTCTCGAATTCGAGCTCTTTAACATTCTCGTTTTGTCGTCTCGCTCTCGAGCTTGCAAGTCTTTAAAATTTGACTCGTTATTGATTGTGGTCGAACCGAGGGTCGAACACGATAATATTATACTTGTTGTTTTAGTTGTTGTACATGAGAAATTGTTGTATAAAGTTGTTGTGTATAAGAAATAGTTGTACACATTTGAAATTACAGTAAAACGTCATATTTTGTCTTTCACTTTGTGAGAACGCCATAGTAAGTTTCAAAATCTTTAAAAATATTACAATTTTGCACTTTTTAATTAATTTTTTTTAAATAATTTTTATTTAAAAAAATACTAACGAGTTTTTCTTCAAAAGGTAAAACAAGACGTTTGAGGGCTTTTAATGAAGGCGTCGGCTTGCAAGGTTTCTCATTAAAAGGTAAATATACTCGCGTCGAGGACCATTTCTGAAGGAAATGTTTATACGCACAAATGGTGGTGGTGTGGCTGGAGTGTCGAGTTTTAACAAATACGTGGGGAAAGAAAGGTGAAAAAGATGGGGTGAGCCATTGGTGGAAAAATCGTTGACCCACTCTACCTCATTACATAGTCGTAGAATTGGAGGGTGACGGGGATGGTCACCTCCCTCGAACCATGTCTTGCTGTTCCCTCCCACGAAAAAAATTGTCTGATCTCTGGAAAAAGTTAAATAGAGCATTGTTGTAATGGTTGTGCGTTTAGAACAGGCATGCAAATATTGATAAAACCATGCTCTATCCTACTTCCTTTCAAACTGACATTTTTAGGGTTATGTGGAAAAATTTCTTGCATCACGGTCTTCGCCCCCTCTGGAAAAGTGGAAACTCCACTTTTCTGTTTAAGTTTTTTTTTATATCCCCCCCCCCCCAAGAAACCACCCCTACCAAATCCTTGAAAGGTCACGAGCATGCTCCTTGGCACTTTGCTCGCAGGCTCGCAGGGTCAAACTCCTTAGCTTGATATGAACGAACAAACAAATTAATGCGAGAATGAACGATGAACGAATAAACGAAGAAACAAACAAAATACAAATTGGTAATTATAAAAAAAATGGAATCTAATGTAAAACTCAAATAGCTCAGTTTCCAGTACAATAACTGGACAGGCACATCACAAATACACATCACCCATACACATAAGCAAACGCACACAATTCACATGCACAAACAAATAAACACACAGACATCGTGTGGGCGGGGTCAACTTGATACGTCACACGGACGACCTCATAAACAAATAGGAAACACAAGAAATCGTTTGATGTCTTCCTAATTAGTCGCTAATCATCATCATCATCATTAACACATCTTTTTTATTAGTTTTTATTTGTTGTTTTAACGACTATTTCAATTTTTTTTATTAAAAAAAAATTATTTAAATTTCAGTAATTCTTATTTTTCTATCCTTTTTTGCTTTTCTTCTTTTGAAATATTTTTCTCTCTCACTCATCTTCACACTCACACATTCTATATTCTTCGTTATTTATTCACTCACCATTTCTCCATCCTGTTTAATCATCACTCACACTGTCCACCAACTGACCGCTACAATTCTGAAGATTCTCCATCTCTCTCTCTCTCCCTCTCTCCCTCCCTCTCTCTCTCTTTCTAACTTTCTTGAGTGACTCATTAGCGTGCTGTTGAAAAGTGAATTTAAAACGAGAGAGAAAGAGAGAGAAAGATATAAAAAAAATAAAAATGAAAGTAGTGGATCTTTTGATTATTAAAATTTTCAAGCCGCGTTATTAACAGTTGAAGCAACACGGCGTCCATCAAAGGCAGCGCCCAGGCTGCCGGTGGCAACACTTTGTTGTTAGTTTAAGAGGGGGCTACTTACGGATTCTTCTTTATTTTTCTTATTTTTGCATTCTTTCTATTATTTTTTTTTTCACAGGGTATATTTTTTGTATGAATCTTAATATTTATATTTTTATATTTTTGCTGAATATTTATTAGATATAATGGTTTTAACGTTTTATATTTCTAGAATACGTGTTTTTCTAATGATGAATGTTTATTGAATATATAAACATTAATTTAATTTTTCCTACCTATCAAACTAATAAAACTATCATCATTGTTTTCTTAACATCAGCAGTTTTTTTAACCTAGTTTTATTGTAATTAAGAAAAAAACTAATAATAAAGTAAAACAAGTCAGAACTAATGAGAAAAAAAACAGTCTGACAGAATGAGGTTTTTGATCATCGCATTGCAGATTGCAAACAGGATCGTATGGTGACCGCGGTTGCGTAACGAACAATTCCTAACGGCGTCAAACATGATTTCGGTGAAAAGGGGAGTGGTTGTTGTGGCTGTCTCGAATTCTACAGTTGATAGTTAAGGAGAACGATTGAGCTATGGCAAATAAGTTCATACTGTGGACATTTTCTCGAATGTGAATTTCAATAGTTGTTTTGAAATAACTTACCTGTGACCCGAAGCCCTGGTGGTATTTTTGAAGTTTCGGGGTAAATTAACTGTTTTATTTTTTTTTTATTTTTTAATGCTTTGAAACCTTTCTCCATCCCATCAAGGCTAAAAATTTTTTCAAAGAATCAGAAAAATAGTTTTGTGGTCCGGAAGTCCAACAATGTTATGTCCCGTTAAAAAAAACAACGAATGAAAATAAAATAAAACAATTAGAATTAAAAACTGGAAATTCGAGAAAAGATATTGGTAGTTTCGACGACATACTCTTCCAGGTCTTCACCACATACTGTGAAATTTACTACAACTCCTCTTCGTCCTGAAAATCACAGATCGACACAATGCATATGTTTCTGTTTTGTGTGTGTGTGTAAGTATGTGTGTCTGTGAACATGTGTGTACAGACGTACGTGACGATGGACAATAGACTGGACGGTGTTTAACAATTTCCCTATAATTACCTCTGTAATTAGTAGCGCCAGTCGTGCTAACTCCTTTAAACGCTTTTCTTTCTCCTCCGCTTATAATGGAGCGCGTTTTTGTTACATCAGCCTGTTTTCAAATATGTGCAAATGTGCAGTCTTTTAAATGTTAGTATTTTTTATTAAATTAATTTTGAAGCTCATTTTCTTATTGCATCGACATTATCTATTATTTCACCAACTTCTCCTATTACCGCAGTCACCCCAATGCCAACATCTTCACCACCACTCACCTCCATACACACAGCACACCTATCTAACCATCCAACACCTACCTACCCAACCAACACCTACCTACCTGCCTACCCAACTAACACCTACCACCTACCTACCTCCCTACCTACCTACCTACCTACATATCTACCCACCTACCTCCTACAACCACGACTCCACCAATTATCATCTTATTTTTACTTTCTTTTATCATCAGATGTTTGTATTGAATTCCACTCCATTGGACTCCGCCTGTTTGCAAAAGGAATGTCTTTAGAACTTCTCCATACGTTTCTGTTCAACAGTTGTGACCGCCGCGAAAAATTTGTGTTGCAGCAAAAATAACTAACATGACTAAGTTGGTAATGAAGAATATCTTCAAATCATGGGTCTGTGAGAGAAGAATTAACGATAGAGTTGATGAAGACATAAAATAACTATCAATAATGACGATTTAATGTAGATAATAATAATCATAATATTTGTGATGGTGATTAGTGACGTCAACAGCAAAGATGACGTAACATCACAATGCGATATATTATTTATACTACATCAAGGTCTTCTAAACGTTCTGATCTATTCAATTCAATGAAATACCGAAAGCCGCTAACAAGTGAAAACTATGTCGAAAGAAAAGTAGATTACTATTATTCAATACGACCCCCACCGCTAATAAGGTCCCGGGGTGCGGAGAGCCCGGGGCGAAAAAAATTGCCCACGCAGGCGCGACCTGAGCCAGTACGCAGTCGCTTGTCTCCATTACCAAGTCACCGCCCGACATCAATATAGCGAAGTTGTTAAAGAAGAATCTGTTACTTTTTCACTCGTCCCCTTTATTGTGCAAGTGATGTCCAGTGGGGCGGACAATTTTTAATCGTCAGGTGTCCAAATTAAAAGGAACGTTTACGTAATAGATCGTCGTTCTCGAAGGCATGTTAGAAGAATAATAACAATAATCATCATCATCATCCATCACCACTGTTACCATCCTCACCACTATTACCATCATCACCACTATTATCATCCTCACCACTATTACCATCCTCACCACTAGTATCATCATCACCAAAAATTCTCACCATCACCACTGTTATCACCTTCACCACTATCATCATCATCATTACTATTAATCACCATCCCCACTATTATCAGCATCATTATTATCAGTATCATAACCATCTCCACTTTATCATCGCCATTATTATCACTATCATCACCATCATCACTGTTATCATCATCATCATCATTACTATATAATTATTGTTGTTGTTGTTTCCTCAACAAGAATTTGAAGTTAAGGTATTGTTCACCATATCAACAAAATTTTAGTTTTGTGTTTTCATTACGAACAACCACAACGTTTTTGCAACGCTTCAATAAGCTTCGCCTGACGTTTGTTTGTTTGTATGTGTAGTAAAAATCTTGCAATCGATTTTTTGACTACACTCCATTGATCTTTTGACTTTAACTTTTGCACATAAATGAGCTCTTGAAAACAATACAAAAATCAAAAGCGTCATTTGGGAAACAGGAGGGAACAAATATAAAAAAAATTTTTAAATTGTTTGGAAAAAGTACCTATTACTATTTCACCCCCCACCGGTCATCAGCATTTTGGAGGCAAAAGTGTATAATAGCGTGGTTTACAAAGAAAAATTTTTTTACATACAGCTTGTTTGGGTTATCATATCTGCTATGTTGTTCTTACTCTATCAAATCCTCTTCCTTTACAAAACGTAAAATCTCAATATCGGGTGTCATTGTCTGAAAATGTTTTTCTAAAAACAAAGTTTTTTAAAAACACACTTTTGTATTTTTACACTATACAATATACATAAACAGCGAGCATATTAGCATAGTCAATAAATAGTTCGACGAAAATATCACAAATAATTATTCAATTAAATTTTGTCCAATCGATTCGAAAATTTGATAGAATGCATTGGTAATTAGTTCGGAGGTATGTTTGCATTTTTAAGTCTTTAGCTCATCGGGAAGCTAGTTTAAAATCGCTTGCAAAATTTTACGACAGACAGAGAAGTCAAGTTAAGTAAAAGTGTGTAAAAAATATGCGTGATCCTTCTTTCTCTCTTAGTGGCGTATCATGGGTTTTCAGCCTAGATCTCCTAGCCAAATTTATTTTAAATTATGGCTGGATAAGCAAAATATTTGGCTAATATTAGGCTTAACCGAATTCACGGGATTAATAAAAAACTGGCTGAAGAAAAACACGATAGGAAACATTTCGGCTAAAATGCGGCTGATAGAATTTGTTCTAAAGAAATAAAAAGGTTGATTAATTAAGGGTTTATTCAGTAAGTTACTTACAGAAAATTACTGCACAATAATGTCAAATTTGTCATGAATAAATGTCACACGGTATGAATAAATGTCACACTCGTTCCACAGAAAACTGGATTGCCTGTTGTTGAAAACATGGAATTGATGTTACTGACGCTGGTTACTGTGATCTGGCTAATTGCGACAAAAGCGGGAAGGAAAGCACTGGTTTTCCACTAACAAAATCGTAAATGAAATTTGAATTTATTTGGTGGCTGGATTTATTCACACTTTATGGTGGCAATTTCGGCTAGCCAAAAATATTTCGGCTGATTTTCGACGTAATTGAAATTTTCAGCGGATTCGGCTAAATGGCGGCGGCTAGGAGGTCTATTCAGTCGAACCTACAAAAAAAAATAGATGACCGGATGGGGTGGAGTGGATCTATTAAATTTTTATTTTCAAAGCTTTGGTTTCAAACTTTTTCTTCACAACCCCATCGAAAGTACCACCCGAGGTGGACCGGACCACACCCTCTACGTTACGTAACTGTTGTCCCTCTACAATGTTCAACATTCTACTTTTGAACAAATTATTATTTCATTAGTTTGTTTTTTAGCTTCCTTACATTAACTTCACCGCCGGTCTTGCTTGCCTTCTCAAATGTTTGCAAACCTGGAAAGTTGAAATTAACTTATTTTCCGTCATCAAATCGAACTGAAATTTGCAATTTAGGCTTGCTCCTCACGACTATTGAAGTTTGAAAATTTTGTGAAAAAAATTTTTGTAAATAAAAATAATAATTATCTATATTTAATATATTTCGAAACAAAAACAAATCAAATACAATTAAATAAATGTTTACATATAGAAATTTAAAAAAATGTAATTTAAAATTTTTTTGAATAAATAAAAAGACGGCAAATCCAGAAATATAAGGGATTTGTGAAAAAAAACTCTGGTTTTAACGGCTTACTTGTGTTTCTCAGAGGTTCCGCTAGGAATGGGAAACCACTTGAATCACATTTTTCGCAATTCTTTCGCAATGTCGCGCTCACAAAAACCGCTTTAATTTAATTCGCCAGGCTCTATTAACTATATCTTGCCAGCCTGAGCCATACATTTCACTCCATCAGACATGATAAAGAGCATTCGAACTTACCCTTTTCTCGATTCCCATCCATCTCCTCCCACACCCACACACCCTTCAATTTCAACAGCGACTGATCGGAAGCAACATATAAGCAGTGTTTTTCGTACACAGCAGACGCTACCTGAATGTCATGTCATACGACACCTTCTAGCGAAAGTCACTTGTTGCTAGTCGCAACAGCAGCCGGCAAATTATACCTTGCTGTACATCTATTAGGTCAACCGTGCGCATCTTCATTTTCTCAGCACTTTAATTCCTACTTTCCTACTTTCCATTAGTGAACTAGTGACAAATCCGATTTGTTTTAAAATATTTACGGGTTGTCTCTAATTAACAAAAAGAGCCAAGTTTATAATTATCAAAAAAATTTTGATCTTTCTTAAGCGATTCTTGGAAGTGAAAATTAGCAAACTTCTCGTGTGTGATCCAATTGGGCTGAAATTTAGAATATAGATTCTTTTCTTACGACAATGAATTTTAATAAATTATCAAAAAAACGTTTTTTTCTCTATTTTAATAAAAATAATCAATTTTAATGGATTTTAAAATTAAATTCATAAATAAAGATAGCTTTAAATAAAAAGCTGCCAAATAACCGACATCAAAAATCTATTTATATGAAAGACAAAGTGTGTTTGTTTGTTCGCTTATCACATCCGAACTGCTGGAGCAATTTGAACACAATTTTGCACGAATGTAGTCAATTGAAGAGAAGGTTTTGAGTTATTTAAAAAATTGTTTCATTATATTAAGGGTTATCGTCAAAAAACAAGAGAAAACCTCAATGAACTTGGGCACCGCTGGATAGCATGCAAGTATAATCTATTTGTGAAAAAACATGGTTTTAGGTTCTGTAATTCAAAATAAAACTTAATTCACTCATTTAAAAAATACTTGTTAAAAAATACGCTTAAATTATAAATCTAACTTGATGAGTTAATATAAGCGTGCTAATAAGCCAAGCTCTAAAGCCCTTCCATCAGTCGGCGTCAGATGGAAAATTACTATCCGACAACTCACAAATCCTCAGTAACTCTCAATTAACCTTGCAACACCTTAGAGTGGTCGCTGCCCGCATTAAACTTTCCATATCTTGTTTCAGAAATTTTTTTGGCTTCTCTGATGAGTAGCAATTAAAGTCAAACAAATGACTTACATTGAATTTTATTATTTCTTTTTCATTATTTAATCAACTTTAATTTCTGAAAAAAATGTATTTGTTTATTTATGCAATCTGGGGATTTTTTGATACTGAAAGAAGAACGATACTAATATGGAATGGTGTGATACAAAATACAAGCGATAAATTAGTTTTTTTTATGCGCTATCCAGCTGAGTGAGAGTACGGAAAGATGCTTGTATCCATCGCTTGTTACAGGAGCATGCAAAATGCATGAGACCAGATGACCTATCGTACAGAAGTCTACCTGGACAACAGCAACTGAAATCAGAAAAAGATATCTCTCTGATGAAATCCAGTTGACAAGAAAGAGTTATAATGCGTCCGTAGCCGAAATCAGCCACGTATATTAGATTGGACGAGTCGACAGCCAGATGAACAGGCATGTTTAGCATGCCGTGGAGGCTCAGTGGAGAAAAACTTGACCAGAGTTCTGAATTGCAAGGCCTGATACCGTTTTTGCCACGCTGGCAGTTGAAAATTATGTTTCCATTTTTGTCGACGAGACAGATGCCTTTGCCTCGAGGACCAGCGCAGCAGACGACGAATCGGCTACGATCCAGCTGAACCGCGTGAGAGACGTTTGCAATTTCCGTGGTCAAGTTGACAACGCAATTAATGTGACCGTCGACGTCAAACTCAATCAACCGGGAAGGATTGCGATTGACAGCCATCAGATTGCCGTTATTGAGGGAGCTCAAAGTGACCACGTCGTTGCCTTGGTGGGCCAGCAGTTTCCAGCGGCGGACTTGAGAGCTACTGACGTTGGGATCGATTTTAAAGATTTCTTGGCAGCCCACGAGGACAAAGAGATGATTACCACTGGAGACCATGTCTCTGGGATCAGACATATCTAGATACTTCCGCTCCCAGTAGATTTTCTTTTGGTGGATTTTGTTTAAAGAAGAGTAGAAGATTTTATTCTTATTTTCTACTACTACGTAAAAACAATCTTTGAGAATGGCCATTCCAACGACTTTTCCAGGATAGACGTTTTGAGTCACAAGTTTGAACTTCTTTAGATGCGTTCCTTAATTTTGAAAAAAAGTTTGAATTAGTATGTTGAAATAATTGGTGAGTTCAACGAGTTAATAACTGAACAAAAACATGCATTTTTTAGCAGGTAAGCAAACGGATGAACAAAAAAAATTACATTTAAAAACATAATCGGCAGAACAGCAACTCACATAATAATTAAAAACTTATTTGTTTTTTTAATTTCAAATGAACTTACTTGGCACATTCATCTCGACTAAAAGTTGATCTAGCGGCTTGTTTAGATCGTTAATCGAAGGATCTTTCAAGACACTTCTCACGACTGAGGACTTTTTAAAAATCTTTCTTTTTTCACATTTTTCTTTTTTCAGTTTACTTTTTTTCTTTTGCGCCATCTGAAGAATGTCAATAAACTTATTATTTTTCTGTTTTAGCCCTCCGACTTTAGCCTTTAACAGCAACTTGCAATCTTCAGCAATTTCTTGGATTTTATTCGAGTCAGCCACGATATCCATGACGCTGTCAAAGAGACTCTGATCAACGGTTTCGAGATCCTTTATCAGACGTTTACTGTCACCACCATCTTTGTTCATGAAAAAATTGTGTTGCGAAAGATCCTTGATGGCGTCAGTTTTCTTCTGGAGGAATTTGTGATAAGTATTCCTGGCACATATGCAGTGATCGCTTATATCCTTCTGCTTACTGGACAAAATTTTGAGTGCAGTTTCAATGGAGTTGTTTTTCGGAGTGCAAACATTTTTGGGACTCTTAGCATATTTGACTGAAGAACCGAGGGTATCGCTGCTAAAGGTTTTGGTCGTGTATCTGTTTTGCTTTAGTGATTTAGGATCTGAAGTGGAGTCCCAAATCTCAATGGGAAAAAGTTTATCTGATCGGGACTTGGCATAATTCATTTTTTCGCTATGGGACACAATTGTCTCAGAAGATTCAGTTTTGTCGCCAAGAGATCCATCAGCTTTGGCAGAAAGTTTCTTTTGGGTAGCTCTTTCAATATTTTGAATTGGCGTGACATTTTGTTGTTGAGTTGGGATATCATTCGATGAAACGTCGTTTACCAAAGGTTTTGAGGATTTATCGGCATGAATTGTTGGTTGAACCTGGATCGAACTTGAATGTTTAGAGGTATCGGAAAAGCAAGAAAGAAGAACTGAAGGATCAAGATCACCATTAAGGATGCTCTGCTCCATCTGAACAAGCAAGCACGTTAGCAGATTTGAGTTCATATCTGCCGGAGACAGAGGAAAAGATGGTCCGGAGGTTGCCCACGCGTTTTCATCATTGGAATGAGTCAATGTGCGAATCAACTGACTTTTGTCCATATTGGAATCAAGGTATTTTCTGCTGTTTTCGCTCAAATCAGCATTCGTTAAATTAGTTTTCGATTTTCTTATCGTACAATTTGTTACTTTTGACTGAATTGATACATTGTCTCTTTCGTCAATTGGTGTAGCCAGAGATTCTAACGGGCCTTGCTGTTTATTATTTACCAGCTTACAATGTCTGTCACAGTACTGATGCTGAGTTTTGGTTCTGGCTGATAAAGTAGAAGTTTGACTAAGTTCGTCAAATGTTCTAACACATCGCTCGGAAGCATGAGAACATTTGTATCCAGCTGCATCATTATTAGTATATTCTGTAGTTGACGGAGCTTGCTCGTTTCTCATCTTATTTTTATTGCGGATATTTGCTCCTCTACTTTCGGAGACGTTATTAAATCGACGTTCGTCCATCAATTCCATCAGAACGTCTACTTTGGACGGACTTACTTTAATCTTTTTATGGAGCTCGTCGTTTCCAACCTGAAATTTAAGATCAACGTTCAATTCTTTTTTATTGCTCTGGTTGTTCTCTTCTTCTGACTCCGAAATGTTCATACAACCATCCAAAGACCTGCGTGCTGCAGCGGTTTTTCGAGCTTTGGGGCTCGGTCTCGGCTGACGACTGTTCACAAACGGGACTTGAGCAGCCGAAGTTTTTGCGTCTCTTAGGCTATTATTCAACGGTAAATGAGAATTTTCTAACGTCATAAAAGTTCTGTCAACCGTGGGATGTTTTTCTCTTCGCAAACAGTCTGAACGACCTGATTGATCGCCAGTTGACATGGAAATAAGTCCATGAATGCGACGTTGAAGTCCGTAAGCGAAGTCCTCGTCATTTCTAAATCGCTCGAAAGATTTTTCCATCAAAATACGCACGCAGCAGTCTTCTGCCTTTTCAGTTAATTTTTTAAAAGTTTATAAATAACTTTTTACAGATGTTTAATTGAAATTTTCTGTTTGAATAGATGTGTTGTTTCTAACCTAAAAAATGTTTTTCATTTATTCAACGCAGTTTTCAAGAATAAAGTTACTACTAATAAATAATACTTATCATAAGCGATAAACAAGGTTCACCAACGTATAAGTCAGTCTTAGTCAGTGTCTTAGTCTTATAATACAAAAGTCAAACAATCCGGGTGCAAATATAATTTAGAAGGTTCGTCAAAGTATTAGTAAAATATGCATAGCGCTTTATTTCTTTTTCATCAAACTCTCACACATTCACCAACTCACTTTAAGTTTCAGATTTTCGATTTTCGCGATGTGTTTGTTGTTATTTGCGGACTTGAAAAATGATGGTCTGAAGTGGTGAAATGTGAAAAACTTAAATTAAAAAAAATTAAGATTATACTTTAGCATTAGAATTTCTTGTAACAAATTTCAATCAACATACATTATTCTAAATTACATTTTGGCACAGGTTTCGCTAGTTGAACAAAGACATTTAGCGACCATAAAATAAAAAATTTGCATTTATTAATAGTTTCATTTAGCAATTTTTACTTTATTCATTAAAAATACTTATATTAGAAAAAAAAAGTAAAAACTTAGCAAATGACGTTAAATTTTATACTTTTCTTTGGTAAACACAGGTTTAAAAAAAACCGAAACGGTAGTGCAAAAAACAAATAAGATTATATATACTTTAACGGGAGAATTTATTGTAACGTTAGTAGTTGAAATGTCGTCGTCTGTTTTTTACATGATTTTATGGCTGACACCGGCTTCTTCGAACAATTTCCAATATCATGTGAATTTTCACAAACCTATGCTAGATTCATGGCAGGGTAAAAAAGTAATTGATCATTTCATTTCATAGGTTTTTATTAGGTTTTTCAGAAGATAACATAATGATTATTTAATGGTTGGTGCTTTTTGACAGTGTGTGCTTAAAATACTATGCTGACTGCTAATAGCACACGTAGCAATTGACAGTGCGACGCTGAAGACGCTTAAAATTGTTTTTGTGACCATATTATCTTACCCCTTAATAGGCCAATTTCATTACATTAATTTTATGGGCAAATATTCCGAACATTCTTCCATTCGGAGGAGAAAGAGATGCAGGACGCAGGGGCATAAGGAGGAAAAATAATTATTGTAAAATATTCAATTTTACTGGTATAGAAAAAAATATACATTTTTCAATTTTAATTAAAATTAATTTGCGCCGCACTGTCAACAGTCATTTGTGAAAAATATCGATAATTTATGAAAACTTTTTTTCTATATATGCCGCCATCATTGTTAACATGAGTAAAATAATTGAAGCTAATATGGCACTTTACCTAAGTGTGGTAGTGTCGCATACTCTCCCATTCATTTAATCTTTTCAAAACCAAGAGACAACACTGATGTTGACAGCATGGTTAGGAACTTTTCTTCGAGCCCTGATTTTGCAAGCAAGCGATATCAATTTTATTCAGCTTTATTACAGCGCAGAGATTGTCATTTTCCGTATCAGTTGTTTTAAAGACTCGTTTTGATGAAAATTTTCCATTCACAACGATCTGCATTGGCTTCCACTCACAAATTATTTAAATAAGCAGGATTGGCCAAAATTATATGCTTTGATGAGTATATTTTTAGTGATATTTTATAAAGCTGAATAGTAGTTACGCACCATCTTTTTAAGCTACTCCATAAATTCCAGATTACAGCCGATACAAGTTGTTCTAATCTTTGCTCAGCAGCTCTGAAAAATTCGATCATATTAGTTCCTCGAAGAAAAAACAAAAAATTGATCAGTTTGTTTAATCAGTGTTTGAGACCCAACTACTTGGAACAAACTTCCCTCGATCTTCGCTGGTCATCTATTGTCGTTCACAGCTTCTGTGCTTGAATGAAAAACAAAATTTTCCCATTAAATGTAAATAATGAAAATGTGTGGTAATTTGTATAGTGTCTCTTACAGAGCTCAGAAGCGCTGTTTTTTTACATGCTTAACGGATAGAAACGATTTTACCCGCTAAGTTTTCCGTTGACGTGAGCTACTAAGCAGTGAGTGCGAGTCGAACCGTGAAGCTTTCACATTCAAGGATAACACTTTACCAACTCAGCTACCCCATCACCATTGTAGCATAAAAAACATTTGACAAACTGGGACTGTTTCAACCGTAGATTTTTTTGAATAAACATCAAACATAGGTACATTATATTGCATTAACACACAACACATCCAGATATTCAAACTCAATTTCTGACCCGTTCATAGGTTAACCGTGTTTTGCATATCAAATTTAGATCATTTTAAATGCTTTTATTTAACTTCACTTTCTCTCTGTTTGTTTGTTTGTTTGCTTGTCTGCGATGATCAAATCTTAGAAACAAACATTCACTTAATTTTCGACCACCTAGAGCTCTAAAACTTTCAGGAAAGCTTTATTCTAAATGACAATAGATGAATTTAATGTTTCCGACATGAATTAGGTCTTAAATCAATTAAAATTAATCAAATCAAATTAATTCTTGTTTATGTATAAGTCGCCAGAGGTCCAAAATAATTAAACAGTACGGATGTTTATTTATAAGTCGCCAGAGGTCCAAAATAATTAACAAGATTGAGCGTAACGGTTGTTTTAGATTCAAAAATTTTAGCTCGTTGACAAAAAGCATTGTTAAAAAAATTTGTTTTATCCTTACATGTTGAGTTTAAAATCTTTTCAAAAATGTTATGTTTGATTAAATTTCGACCTGACATCGTTGCAATATTTTTGGGTCAACAAAACAACTGGTAAATAATCATTTTGTTGACTTTTGTTTAGGATTTGAATATTGAGGCTGAGAATAAAACATAATTTTAAAAAAGAATAAATCATATAACTACTTTAGTTAAACAATTATTTTCAATAAATCTTATTGGCCATTTTATTAATATTATAAAGCATCCAATTAAAAAAAAATAATTAGTTGGTTTTCTAAATTGGCCCCTTATCGATAGCATCATTGTCCATTTCGATTTATAAAAAATCTCTAAATATAAACAAAAACTCAAAAACTATTGATTTCAATAATGATGTTGTGTTTTGGTTTATTTTATTGTAGATACGAAATTCGACTACTCTAAAAGTTACAGCAACTTCATTGGTTGCTTCCACAAAGACTCTCTGAAATTGTTTTCTCGGGTTGATAGAATGGTTAACTTGATGACCATGACTTCATGCCTTGCTCGATGCACCAACAAGGAGTTGACGTTTGCCGGAGTATACAATGTACGTCTGCTTAAATATTTCGTTTTTACAATTGTTTCCATCTGGGGTATAATCAGAAAATAGTGAAACAACTTTTGTTTCCAATCAGTCCAATTGTTTTTTAATTTGAACAAAATTATTATTTCGAAACGTTTCAGATCTATTTAAGTAAGTTATTTGTGAAAAAAACTTGAACATTAAAAAAAACAATTAAACAAGTGAACTTCGTTTTTCACAAATTCTCTATATTTTATAGTTCGGCAATTTCTAATTTTTTGGTGATAGTAAGTCTATAAAATTAAAAAAAATCATTAATCACAGTTTTCTAAATATGATTTTTACATTTTTTTGATATGTAAAGATTAAAAATATAAGAAACTATCGAATCAATATGGAAAAAAAACAGTTTTTGTTATAAATTTTTAAACTGACAATTGAATATCGCTTTTTAAATTTTTCATATTAACTTTGCCGATGCTCTAGGTTGCTTGCTTGAATTTTTGAAATCCTTGAATGTGAAAATTAATTAACTTCCCGTTATCCAATAAAGCTGAAATTTGAAATACATGCTCACTCTTCATGACAATACATTCTATATACCTCATTTTTTACGAATTTTCTACAAAAACTTGTAATTTTTTTAGAAATTTTTTAATTTTTTACAAACTTTTATTTAGGTTAAAATCTCTATTTGTGTGTGTGTTTTTCTCTTTACACAAATCTTGCAAGTAAAATTTAACCAGCTTTTTGGCTAGCTAGGAAGCTGAAACTTTAAGCATAACATTTATATTAGATGACAATACATGATTCAATTAAACAAAAAGAAAAAAGTTTGTATTGAAAAATTTGTTTTTTCTTTTACATATTTAAATTTTATTCTATGTTTCGTTTGAGTCCTTGACGAAAAATTAACTCACAAAATTTCATTCTAATTGGATGACGGGAAATTAGTTTTTTTAAGTGTCAGAGAGTCCCAAGCTAGCAAACTTGGTTAAGTTATTATTTTATTAACTCCGCCTTGCTAATTACGTTTGTTTGTGTTTTTATAAACAAAAATAACTTCAAATTGAAGAAGTTTTGCTTGTTTGGAACCTCCGTTAGAATGAATTTGAATCATGTGTTCATTTTATTTGTAAAATTTGAAAATAATTATGTCAAAAATGCACGAAAATTAACATCATTTTCATACACAAACACACAGGGCACCCAGTGCTACTGTTCTGACAAAATTGATAGTAGTGTGCAACATCAAGACTCTTGTGACATTCGATGTCCAGGTAACCTGGGGCAATATTGCGGTGGAACGGAAGGAATCACTGTCTACCAAGGTAATGAACAATTCTTTTACATTTACAATACAACAGAGATTGGGTTTTTGTACATCAATTATCTGAATCAGGTGTAATTAATTAAATCAGAAGATGAAATTATACTTTATAATTGTCAATTCTTGGGTTGGCTTTAAATCTTTTTTTGTTGTTGTTCCGTTTTGTTAATTTTATTTTAAACCCTGCAACGTCACATTTTTAAATAAAAAAAACTACCTTATTAGCATAGGTGTATATTAAATTAAAAAAAGAAGTAAGTCCTTAAAAACTCAGACTTTTTCACAAATCCCTTATATTTCAGGATTTACCGGTTTTCATTTGTTGCAAATATGTTTCTTTTAAAACAACAAGTTCTGGAATTTATATATGTAAACATCTATATTTAATTTTTATTTATTTTTTTTGTTTTTTTTAAAGAAAGATAATTATTATTTTTAAATAAAAAAATTTTTATCTCAAACATTTTTCAAACTTTGATTGAATACATTGTCATTTATAAACTATATCGACAAACTGAAAGTAATTTGAAATAAAAAAATTTAAAAGATTTAAAAAAAAGTTTTTTACGGCTTTCTTGTTTTAAATTTCAACTCGATTGGGTGACTGAAAGTAAGTTAATCGTCACTTTCAAGGTTTGCAAACATTCGAGCAAACAAGCATGACCGGCGGTGAATTTGATAGAAGTGATTAAAAAAAGAACTAAATACATCAGTCTAAATATAACATTTAAAAGTGACTCATAGATTTATTATCATCAAAAAATGATTTGCAAAAAATTAGTAGCTGCTGTATTACAAAGCATAGAAAATATTGAAAAGTGTAAAAATGTGGAGTTGGAAATAAGACAATTTTAAATCCCTTATATTAACTTCACCGCCAGTATTGCTTGCTTACTTACTTGCTTGCTTACTTGCTTGTTTGCTTGCTTGCTTGAATGTTTAAAAACCTAAAAAATAAAAATTAACAAACTGTCCGTCATTCAATCGAGCTAAAATTTGAAATATAGGCTTGCTCTTTATGACAATGCATCCTATTAAAATTTGAAAATTTTTGAAACAAAATTAATTAAAAATAATAATTATCTATGTTTTGAAACAAAAACAAATTAAATCAAATACAATTAAATAAATGTTTACATATATATATATTCCAAAAAATTTCATTTTAAAAGAATTTTTCGCAATAATGAAAAGCCGACAAATTCAGAAATATAAGGGATTTGTTAAAAAACATGGGTTTTTAAGTTTTTACGACTTACTTGTTTCAAATTATCAGAACAGAACAAATTTATGTTATATTTTTTTTAAATACAAAAATTATGTGTTATAAACCTGTTTTTGAAGTTGAAATTAGGGTAAATGAGAATGTAGGTTTTAAAATGGGATTATTTAGTTAGCTCTGTGTATAGTTATTTTTTAACAACCTGAAATCAAAACTTAATATTGGTAGAAACTGTGCAAAATAAAAACAAAGCAAAAATTTTTCTGCTATCTTTTAAAAAGCAAATAACTTATCAAGAGCCTTGAAGGTTTTACAGATTTCTAAACCAGCGTTGGTTTATTCAAAAACTTCAAGCTATGCCCTAGCATGCGATATAAAAAGTTCTATTTGGAAAACCATCATAGGTCTCATTCAGTATAAACAATTAATTACTTTGCTGTTTTTCTCAGCTTGCAGGCCAGGATGGTACGGTAAGCTATGTGCTCTACCGTGTATGTTTTCTTCCTTGTAATTTGGTCACTGGATTTTGTTATCAAAAAGCATGTCGATTAAAATTCAAAGGAGACTCCTGTTCCATAGGTTTGAATAATTTTTTTTCGTTATCTATAATTTCCCATAAATCGTTTATTTTAGAAATAAGCAATGAATATTGGTAACGCAATCAAATTAATAAAAATGGTCTTGTGGCATAAACAATATAAAACAAAATAATTAAATGGTAAATTATATTGCGCTTTGCCGTCTCTATACCCACTGACGTTAGTTTTTCGTCGCTCATCAAAAAAAATTTGTGTCAATGAAACTCTAAACATATTTTAGCCATCGTAACCAAACAATTTCATCTAGTTTTGACGACCAAGACAAAACACAGTTTTTTTTTACATCTTTTATAGCAATTTTGAAGCAATTTTTTAACTACATCAGGACATCAGACCAATTCGGAAATGCACCATCGTCATTTTTTTAACCACTGTCGAAATCACAATTGCCATTGTTTGAATAATTTTCTTTCTCGCTACAGAACTGACGTTGATTTTTTGTTTTAAAAAACATCAAAAATCGGGTAAAGCTGAATTTGAGATGACATCACCTTATCACATTTTACTATGACCGAAGCGGATTGCATTTTGGCACAAAAAGTTTGCTGAACTTGGGTTCGGCGCTGACACGCTATTTAATACACCAGAGTTATTAGTACTTAAATCTAGCATTGAAATCAGATAAAAAATTGTCTACAATACTCAAAAAATGTTAATAGTAAACGCGATGTAAAAATTTTCAAATTCTTAAAAACCACTGCGTCCAAGGAAATAACAATAATTAAATGTTTGGCAAATAAACAAATGTTGATTTTTTTTACATTCAGATAATACACAACCCAAAGATAATGGCACGTATTTACTGAAATCTCTAAAAGTTGATGGCTGGAAGCTCTCTCATTCCAGTGTAGAACGTTAGACACGCTTGTTACTTTACATCCTAGTAATATGCACGCACGCACTCATTCTTCTCTCTCTCTCTCTTTCTCTCTCTCTCTCTCTCTCTCTCTCTTTCTCTCTCTCTCTCTCTCTCTCTCTCTTTCTCTTTCTCTCTTTCTCTTTGTGATTTCCCGGTTTCTACGTTTTTCACTCAGCCTCTGATTGTCCTCTGGGCTACTACCGTCGTTACTGCGATGCTCCGTGCCACTGCAATGATCAGCCGTGCGACAGAGTTACTGGCTGGTGCAAAGGTGTGCCCTGCCAGGTAGGATGGATCGGAAAGCGCTGCGATATAAGTTAGTAGTTTATTATTATTATAAACCAGGCACGGGCAAGCCCCTCGCCGAACAATATAAACACAAACTGAACGCGCAAACAAATACAACAAAAATAACGAAAAACAAACAGAGCAAAATAAAAATCCTAAGCAAAATCAAATTGCATATCACCAAAAAAATCATCCAAAAGTGATTTAAACAAAGACAACGATTCAGCAGACACCACCGGCCCAGGGAGCTGATTCCAGTCGTCCACCACTCTGTTACTGAAGTAATACTTCCTGCAATCTTTATGAGCCAACCTAGTAGCCAACTTGAACTCATGTCCCCTAGTTCTTTCGTAAGGGCAAAGGGTCAACCCCGGACAGTGACAATCCATCAACTGACCAGACTTCATTTTATACAGAAGAATTAGGTCGGCTCGCTTTCTTCTATATGTCAGGGAAGGCAATCTGAGTTTCTTCAACCTCTCCGTATAAATGAGACCTTTGCATGACCTGACCATTCTGGTAAACCTTCGCTGAACCCTTTCGAGTTCTTCAATCAGACCACGCCCGTGAGAACTCCAAATCTGAACTCCGTACTCCAATTGAGATCTAATCAGAGATTTGTACAATGTTACAAAAGCATCCTCAGGCAGATATTTCAAAGTTCTTCCAACTATACCCAACAAGGAATTGGCCTTTTTGATTCTAGAGAACACATGGTCTCTGAATTTCAATTTTGAATCCAGTATGATTCCTAGATCAGTAACCGAGCTAACTTCAGGAACCACAACAGACAAACCTGATGTATCTTGCATATAGTAATCCGCTGCAAAACGATTACCTCCAACCTTTAAAACACAACATTTAGATGGATTCGCTGTCATTTGCCATCTTGTGAACCACTGCTGCAATTTATAAATGTCGGACTGCAGTTCCCGAGTGTCTTTGAAGTCCGCGATCGGTCTAAACAACTTGGCGTCGTCCGCGAAAAGGTAGATGTTTTCGCTAACACCACAAATGTCATTGATATAGATCACAAATAACAATGGACCTAACACGCTTCCCTGAGGAACACCACTCAACACGGGAAAGGAATCAGAGAGTCCGCCCCTCAACTGAACTCTGAATGATCTCTCCGTCAAGTAACTTCTGATCCATTCTATCAATATTGGATGAACTCCATACTCCTTCATCTTAAACAAGAGTCTCTTGTGTGGAATTCTGTCAAAAGCTTTTTCTAAGTCGGTGTAGATTGTATGCACCTCCAAACCAGAGTCAACTGAGAGAGTAACTTCGTCCAGGAACTTCAGCAACTGCAGGACCGTAGAGCGTGAAGGAAGAAATCCAAACTGTCTATGAGTGAAGATATCATATTGCAAAAAGTAGCTCATAATGTGGTCTTTAATTATTGACTCGAGAATTTTGCAACATACTGATGTCAAAGCTATTGGCCTGTAGTTCTCGACCTTAGCTTTGCTACCTTTTTTATACAACGGAACCACAACACTTGACTTCCAATCACATGGAACCACCCCCGAAGCCAATGATGCTCTGAAAATCCTCAACAAATGTTCACTTAAAACCAGTCTTGTTTCGCTCAAGATTCTTGAATGTATGCCATCCGGTCCCGCAGACTTTCCCCTGTTCAAGGCCATCAATTTTTTCTCAACAATGCCACTATCAATTTTCAATTCTGTCATTCCACAAGCCGGCACAATTGGGTGAAATGTATCATCGCCTTCAAAGAGATCTTCCCGTACATAAACCGACGAGAAGAATTTAGCGAGTGCTTCTGCTTTATCTCTGTCACACATTAAGTCAGTACCATCAACATTTAGAACACCAATACTCTCTTTAACCTTTGTAATTTTTTTAACACGGCTCCAAAACAACTTCGGACAGGTTCTATACTCTAAGGCAATACGGCTCTGACTCTCGATGTTGAGCTGTTTTGACAATCTCTTGACTTTATCTCTGGTTACTCGGAACTCAGTCATTATGTCATCTCCATATTTGTAAATCCTTCTCCAAAGCTGATGTTTTAATTCAATGAGACATTTCAGCTCAGGTGTCATCCGAAAGGTAAACTTCTTGTAAATCTGCTTTTTAGGCACAAAACGACTTGTGAGTTCATTTAGAGTATTGCGAAAAAACCTCCATTCGGAATCCACAGAGGACTCCAGAGGTCTGTCAGTGTTAGACAAACACTCATCCAAAGCCATGCTAAGACCACCATAATCACCCAGTTCATAACAAAACCTCTTTTCGTCCGGCCTCAAATTCTTTGTGAAACCAACCAATTTAAACCCCAAGATTGAATGATCACCATTCCCCAACGGAGAGTAATATTGAATGTCAGTGATGTTGTCGCCAGACGTAATCACCAGATCCAGGACGCTTGAAGTTTGATTGGCAGCCCTCCTAGTAGGCTCATCAACATGTTGAAGCAAAAAACTGTCATTTAAGAAATTAAGAAATTTATTTTCAATCTTCTCAGCCGAACCGTTGCAACTAAAGGTATTCCAGTTAATGTCCGGGAAGTTGAAATCACCAATAATAACATGTTCACCTCTCAATAAAATGAACTCCTCAAGTAACTGGATGAGAAGGTCATTATTCGCACCACTGGAATTGGGACTTCTGTATACTGACAATAAATTCATCGTCTTGTTGGTTAGGGCCAGCTTTATGCACAAAGCCTCCTTAAATGGTGTACACAATGTCACTTCTGAGATATGGAGTTCTTCCTTGTAATATGCCACAATACCTCTGCAGGACTGACTAGCAAACCCACTCGTTAAGACCTGGTACCCATCAATCTGAAACTCTGAAATACTCAATGGCTTGGTAAAGTGCTTAGGATTGGTCTCCAACAAAACAATTACATCTGGAACTTCAATCAATGACTTTAAAACAAACAAAAACTCCGTAAACTTATTTGTTCAGCAGTCAACATTATTAAAAAGAATTGAAACAATGTCTTTTGGAGCACTTAAACTTGAACAGGACAATTTTATAAATTTTGTTTTCTGTGGGTTACCACATAGAAACCGCCTGGCTGCCCTCTCAATCTGAAAACCCATTTATCAATATCATCTTTTGTACTGATTTCCTTTTTCTTCTCTCCTATCAGCTTCCTGCACTCCTCTCTGTCCTCTTTGGACAAGTCGTGGCTCAAAATAACCTTCCTGTATAATTCAGATTTTTTAAGCTTGAAACTATTCTCTAGAATCATATTTTTAGCATTCATTCCAATCAACTTGATAAGAACTGGTCTTGGCTTCTGATCCCCATCAAGTTTTTTACCCATCCTAAACACATCACCCACATCTTTCTCCATATCCTGTCCAGTGATTTCCAAAATGATTTTCAGAACAATGTCTTTATCTTTTATTTTTGAATTAGCCATCTCTGGCACATTGAAAGCCACAATATTATTTTTTCTTCTTTGTCTATCACTGTTGACATCAATTGAAGTCTTAGCAACATCCACAGTTCTCTGGACAATTTTCATGTCTGTAGCCAACAGTTCAACTTTATCTTTGAACAAGTCAGACCAAGTTTTAGTTGATTTACAACTTTCTTCGTGTCTAGCAGCAGATTCTTTATTTATCTCGAGCAAATTTACCATTGATTTCTCCATTTGACATCTCTGCAATTTGAGGGCTTCATCAACCACTTCCGACTTTTTCAAAAGAGTTTTGACATCTTCGGAAGTCGCCATATCTTCCTTTAGAGCACATTTTATGTCGTTAACTTTTCCCATCAGATCGACAACACATTCTTCAATTCTACGAGAACTCAGCAGTGATTTCAAACTATCAATGTTTTCCTTCGCACATTTATCGCAATATTTTAGTTCGTTAGTAATTTTATTTAATTAATTATCGAATTTTGTATTATTGAATTGATCAAATTACTGTAGAAGATTTATGTTACAACAAGCCATGCCTTAATGGTGGCACGTGTTTTGAAGACTTCCCCGAGTATTATTGCAATTGTGCAGAAGGCTGGATCAGTCTCAACTGCAGGATCAGTTAGTAGCGCTGTTGTTAGCTCGTTGTTTAATTCGCTTGTTCTGATTTTTGTTGAGTTATTTATAGAGTATGTTTGTTCATTCCTGAGGACACCCATGTCTTGAAAAACCATGCAAGAACGGTGGAGTATGCAAGCTGACAAACAGCCTCACTTATTATTGCGACTGCGCTCATGACTTTACTGGACCTAACTGCGAACTAGGTGTGTTTTTTAATGATGGGTATCACAACGTCTTTATCTTGATTTTTCTTGTTTTCCTTAAATTAGTCATCCAATTTACAAACTCAAGTTAAAGAAATAAATAATTATTTATATTGTGTTACACTAAACCTGTGAGTTATTTGCCCCCCCCCCTCCAAAAAAGAAAGTTTTGTATATAAGAGCAAATAAATCATGCTTTATACTTATAAAAAAAAACATAAAAACGAGCTACCATTGTGTGCCTTTTATTTTTTCTGTATTTTGTTTATTCATCTACAAGGTGGGCCAAAAAAGTGAGACGGATCCCTGTTTTGTATTCGATTTTTCGACCACTTCTACAAGTCCAATTGACTTGAAAACTTCCAAACACATGTATTTCCGCTAACAATGCAGTATTGTAATACTTTATTTGGAATCTAGAGAAATAGCCCGTCAAAAATGACGGATTTTTTAAAATCTCATTATATAATATTTTTCGATTGCAGCGCCACTTCTTTTGATCTGTAGGACTGAGAGTGCATATAGGTACAATTGCATAATAACTTTTATTACACGCCTGCGCGCAATAAATTCTTACGTGCAAATCGATATCGTCTATACGACTAATTACGTAAGCGTGACAGAATCAGTGAGTGAGTGAGTGAGTGAGTGAGTGAGTGAGTGAGTGAGTGAGTGAGTGAGTGAGTGAGTGAGTGAGTGAGTGAGTGAGTGAGTGAGTGAGTGAGTGAGTGAGTGAGTGAGTGAGTGAGTGAGTGAGTGAGTGAGTGAGTGAGTGAGTGAGTGAGTGAGTGAGTGAGTGAGTGAGTGAGTGAGTGAGTGAGTGAGTGAGTGAGTGAGTGAGTGAGTGAGTGAGTGAGTGAGTGAGTGAGTGAGTGAGTGAGTGAGTGAGTGAGTGAGTGAGTGGGTGAGTGGGTGGGTGGGTGGGTGGGTGAATGGGTGGGTGGGTGGGTGGGTGGGTGGGTGGGTGGGTGGGTTGGTGAGTGAGTGAGTGAGTGAGTGAGTGAGTGAGTGAGTGAGTGAGTGAGTGAGTGAGTGAGTGAGTGAGTGAGTGAGTGAGTGAGTGAGTGAGTGAGTGAGTGAGTGAGTGAGTGAGTGAGTGAGTGAGTGAGTGAGTGAGTGAGTGAGTGAGTGAGTGAGTGAGTGAGTGAGTGAGTGAGTGAGTGAGTGAGTGAGTGAGTGAGTGAGTGAGTGAGTGAGTGAGGGACGTGATGAGAGTGACGTGGGCTACTATAATATAGAAATTTTGTCTCAATTTGAAATAATTTTGAAAAATAAATGTGTGAAACCGTCTCACTTTTTTTGGCCTACTCGGTATATTTTATCAATTCAAACATTTCGTTCTCTTACTATTTATTATTTACCTTTTTTGCTCGAATTGACCGTTTCAGACGTCTCAAAATTTCAAGTAGACGAATTTTATTTGGGTTGCGCTAGAGACGGCAATCCACAGCTCCATGAAGAACACTCGTTAAAACATCGGTTCCTTCAAGACGATGAAAAGACGATGACCGTCAAAAAATGCGCTGTTCGGTGCAGAGCAAGACAGCACACATTCGCTGGTCTCAAGGTAGTTTGTAATTTTATTGAAGAAAATAACACTTTTTATTTCGTTAAACCTTTTTTCACTTGCTCCCACAACACCCATCTTTCTTTTTTTTTCAAGAACTTACTTGTAGGCTGGGAAACTAGCTCGGACAAAATTTTAATAGATAATGTTGGCTAAATACTTGGAAGTGAGGAAACTAATTAATCCCGACCTAACACGGAAGTATGGAACAAACATTCAACGCCTAGTTCAAATTTGTTGTATTCATGCAGAATGGAAGAGAGTGCTACTGCGACAACGATTACGGTAGATACGGCCTGATGTCCGACCGTCTGTGCCAGGCCGAGTGCAGTGGAAACAACTCCCAGATGTGTGGTGGCCCATCTTCGTTTGCCGTGTACAGCGGTTAGATTTATTGGGGAAGTGCAAGTTTCTGGGGGTTTTCGTAAAATTTTCATTTTCATCTGTGGTACCATGTACTGAACTGTCTGCTCTATGAACCAATCAACACAGAGCAGAGTTGCCCTGAATGGAACGATGCTTCAATTGGAACACTGTCATTACTCAGCGCAAATGCAATAAAAACAAAATTTACAACAATTTATTGTCTGTCAGTATAAGACGCGCTAGACATCCATTTTGGATTGTTCATTTTACGAACCGGCAAACTTTCCGAGAAAATCTGTTTTGGTAAGTCTAATTTTTCTAATTTTTTAGAAAATTTTTCAGCTTCAATTAATACATTTTAAACCATATTAAACAAAACATTAATTCAGTTAAATCAAGTTTGAGTTCAAAAAGCAAAATAATTTTAATTTTAATTCAAAAATTAAAATATTTTAAACCATTTAAAAATTTAAAAGTAATGTGTATTAGACAAATAAACCATTTTTAGATTAAAATGTTAAAATTTTTAATTTTTCAAGCATTTATAACAATGTCCATTGTTGATGTTAAGTATCTATAGATACAAAAGAGTTGAAGCATTTATTTTGTTTTCTGATAAACTTCTAAAACAAGTTTTTTTGTATATATAGTTTTGGGTAAAACACTAAATATTTTTTAGGCAAATAATAGTAGGGATGGACTACAACATTTATAATAGCTTATTAAAAAATATTTGTACACCATCTCTGTTTTCTTATCATCAGTAAAACCAGTTTCTTAATTTATTTTCAAGCAGTAAAAAAAACTTTTGGAATAATTTTGAAGGAGTTCTCATGCCAAACCCCCCCCCCCCTCTGGAGTGCGCCACTGAGCAAGTTAGCCACAATATATTAATAAGGCAACTTCATACAACGCAGTAAATAAGTAGTTGAACAGACCACTCGAGTTCGAACTTTGTTTTCATTTTCCTTCGCCATTGTCGGCTCTTATAGAATTGTTTATTTTAGTTATCTATTGTTGTTGGTTACGTTTAATAAAATTTTAGAAACGGACTTCAAAGTCTTTTTATAAAAAACCGTGGTCTAGAGTTAGACGACTACACATTATATCCTAGAATGCAATCAATTTAAAATAAATAATTAGTTTAAAATTTTTAGATGCAAAAACTGGACATATCAGGAGCTTGAACTTGTTGTATTTGCAATGCAACGAGATAAAATAAAACTGTCCGTAGCATGAAAGTCTTCTTGGTTACCAAAATCAACCTCTTTACTAGACTTCACGTCATTTCAATAAAAAAAATGATTAGACGTGAAGAGAAATTTAAGAAAAGAAACTCAAGATTTAACGTGCAGCTGACTTAACCAGCACGTCATATAAACGGCAACTTGTAAAAATTACAGCAAACATCAAGTGATCGCGGCATGCAGGCAGCTTGTAAAAGTACTAAAAAAAAGCTTAAAACTAAAATTAATGAACATGATGAAAAGCTGTTAAGCAGGGAAATTAGACACAGCACGTTGAAATTGGCAAATGGGTCATTGTGACATATCATATCACAGGTCCGACAAAGTTCAGTGCTTGAAAGATGACAAAGTTGTATCACAATAATACCCCCAATGGAAAATTTAAAGTTAAGTTCTTGCGGAAATGTTCCAAAACTGACAACTTTATCGGAAGATGATGGTGTCCAAATTGCTATGCAGCATCTCTACGATAACTTTCAGTTCGTCGTGGAATATATTTATATTGTCTTAAATATGACTTTAGCTTAAACATCAAAGAATGATCTAAATGTTTTTTTAAACAAGGTTTGATTTGTATTTCATTTTTTTTATTAAAAAGACCTTTTCACAAAACTGACATTATTTCATGAAAATGTGTTTTGTTTATTAAAAGGGCTAAAATTTGTCAAAAGACAATTACATATTTTATTTTCGCCTTAGCAATTGTTGTTTTAGTCTTTAACTTGAGTCGCATCAACGTTATTTTTAATTAAACCAGCGAGGTTTTCGTGTGTTCCAATTGAGGAAACACAGTTTTACAATCAAGGCAACCGGCTGCCTAGATCGGAACGTAAGGGGGTCTAAAATATTTCTACCTTTTAAAATTTAGCAAATCAGTTTTTCAAACTTTTTTATGTAAGCTATCAATTGCTTATACACATTTATACTCAACTTTAAACAAAAACTTTAAGATGCCGTAAACTTGATCTTGCAAAACGTCGTTCCAATCAGGGCAACTCTCTCGCACATAATTTCCTATGTTTGTATGTATGTACTACAGTACTGAACGGGCCGGGTCTTGATTTGAGGGTTTTCAAACGGGCCGATACGAGTTTGAGGTCAAACTGATGACAGGCCAGGTTATAGGGATTTTAGGCCCGTTAAAACGGACCAGTCCCAAAATAGATTGGTCGAACTTAAGAATTTGGCTTATGAAATAAAATGGACCGGGCCTCCAAAAATCGGCCTGTGCAGTTTGCGGTGTGTTAGAAATTTGCGTTACGCTGTTACATGGCGCCGTAACCGTCACTAATTATTTTCCATCAATGTTGACGGGCTATAACTAGCAGCTAAAATTACTTTTTGAGTTTTCTAGAGCTACAATTTGTAATTTTAAAAAATTCTGAAGGGTTTCTATTTCACCTTTGTCTGTTTGCAGTTGCTCCCGTCTGCCTCATGTTAGAAGTTGACCACTCTATGGTAATTTATTTAGGTAGGCCTACAACTCAAAATATCAGTTTCCTACAACTTCTAAGATTGTCGCATCTAGGCTATAAATAATTTTATTTTCATCGGTATTAGATATCAAGCACGTTTTCTTACGCGTGACAATGTCATAAGATGTGTCTATCTCCTGTCTTGCCTTATTTTCTATATTTTAACTTGGTGATGTAGGTACTTGATCAAAAGGGTTGAAACACCACATTGTGCTGAGATAAGTGAAAGGGATTCCTTAGCTCAACGATTGCATTTCAAATTCGTATAATAAAGTGAATCGTTGCAGCCAAACCCGGTGGTCAATAACGGATACAGAAGACTAATATGGTAAATAATGAGCGGTAGGATGCAGCTTGAATATCAGAAAAAAACTGAGCCCTACCATTTTTTTCTAGATAGATCTTTTATAGAAAAAAAATGTAAGTACAAAATCCTCACTAGTATAATTGACCATAATCAATTCATTCATTCAATTTCTTCATCTAACTTCTTAAACTTATTCAATTGATGACCAACCACCAACACCCAGTATGTCCTCTGGGAAAGTACGGCGAAGATTGCACTCAATCTTGCAACTGTGCCGGCAAACTTCCGTGTACCATGTCAACTGGCAGGTGCCCTTATCCGGCCTGTGTCGTAGGCTATGAAGGCGATAGCTGTCAAATCGGTAAACCACAAATATTATTCTAACAAAATGTACAACCCTGTTTTGTTTACCATAACTTTTTTTGTCTTCTTGACAAGAGCTGACCGAAGAGCCAACGACCTACACGACAGCCTCATACTACTTTAAAATCAGCTTCTATATTTTCACTGCCATCTGCTGCATTCCCACTATCTTCCTTCTAATAAAGTAAGTCAATGAATATTAATGTTTCTGACGAGATTCTTATTTCATTTCTATCAATCCAAATTTTCTTTCACAGTAAGTTCTTTGGATTCGGATAAGCACGGCGACATGGCTACCATATAGGTTTCGATGAGAAGAAATTTGAAAATCTTTCGAACTTTTTGGTTCCCTTATGAATGTGTTAGGCTCCATTTTTAATTACTTTGCCAGTTTTTAAAGGCTCAATTTTTTTCTAGTCAAACATGTTATTTATTGCAAGTCTAAATTTGTGATATGCAACAATCAATACCAAAAATCAATATAAACTTTGGAAATCCAGATATAGAAAAATAATGTCAAAAAAATATACAGGACAATTTGAAAAATTTATACATTTGGATAGAAAAAAATAAGCTTATTTTAACATAAGCCAAATGAGAATACACAGAAGATACAAAATTCTTGCATTATTTTAACATAAGGCATATATATATATATGTATATATATATATAATTATATATATATATAATTATATATATATATATATATATATATATATATATATATATATATATATATATATATATATATATATATATATATATATATATATATATATATATATATATATATATATATATATAATGTAAGTATTCCATACAACATTCATGCATTCGTACACAAATTAGCTCCCGAATTTATCACATTTAAAAGTCAATGACAAACAGAAAGTCAAACCAAGGGGGGCCTAGGAGTAACAATAATGTTACCCATCGGATTGTCTTGTCTCACTTCAACCATACCCCTCTTTTTCAGCTCCAGAAGGGCAGAAAAAGAGGAGGCGACCTTTTTGCGGGTCACCACAGCTGCTCCACTGCTTCCTGTGTGACAGGAGAGCAAAAGCAAGTCTTTAAAGCTGATGTGCCCTGCCTGGCTCGCTCTGACTTTCTGCAGATTCTTAATCATTTCTTGCTGTGACCTGCCTCTGGTGACATTCTCATCTTCTGCTGGAGTTGAAGGCATAGGGGAAGGAACCGTTCCCAGCTGATTCTATTAAAATCAAAGTAAATATGCAATTAATTAATTTTATTATAATTATCACTAAAATTCCTAGACTACCTGCCAACTACTTGATAATCTTGAACAGTTATTGAAAAAATTAGTTTTTAAATTGCAGTTTATAATTATAATATTAATCGAAATTTAAAATAAAAACGTTAATTTTATTAGAATGACCACTAAAATTCCTAGCCTACTTGATAATCTTCAGTTTTAGTCGCGTTAGCTAACCAATTATTAAGAATTTAGAATTATTGAAAAAATCAATTTTATTAGAACTACCACTAAAATTCCTAGCCCACTTGCCAACTTCCTGATAATCTATCATTTTAATCACGGTAACAAACCTGAGAACTCAGCGGTGAAAATGTCGAGGAGACATCAAAGGGATGAAACTGTCTTGTTCGGTTTGCACTAGGAGTGACATCAAGCGGGGGTAGAGCCAGCGAATCGTTTAAACTTCTTTCAGTTCTCTGTTGCTGAGGGGTGCATGGTGGGTTCAGCAGATTTGAAGAGTTGAGATCTTTGACAGGTGTTTTTTGATTCCTGTGAAATAAAAGATTTCAAAAACAAACTCACACAAAAGTCTCAAAGAAACCACAAATTTGCACACACAAAAACTTTCGTTAAAAAAAAACATCAATTAAACAGCAAATTCATAATTAAAACCTTAAAAAAATAAAGAATTCTCAATAAAACATGAACGATCTATCAAATCAAAACAACCTTGATGGAGTTCTCAAATTTAGAACGGCAGGAGGAAGAAGGGGACTGAAATTGTCTGAAGTTGTAAGGGGCATACCCTTTCCCAGTCTCATCCTCTTGGGTGTTCCCCCATCTTCCAAACCGGCGACAGCAAACGACCTCTTTCCTCGGTTTTCTTTCGTCATTGATCTGGTCAGACGACTCTCTGAAACGGCCAGGGATGTGCGAGGAGAGGCATCCCGTCGCTGGTGTTCGACACTCTGCTCGAGCGCAAAGGAGGGGCCATCCATCCCACCTGCAATGAAACAAGTGAAAGTTAATTTAAAAAATTAAACACATGCTTTTAAGATAGCCACATCGTAACGTTAACATATTACTCTGGCGAATAGTAAACAAAAGATGTTTGTAGTTAACATGGCCCATTATTTATAAACAAACATGGCACATCATCTCTAAACAAAGAGTATCTGCAAAACATTTGAAATGAGTTGAAAGCTAGTGTCTTGGTTCTCATAACTACAAACCTACTGTCAGAGAAAAAACTAACAGTTATTAAAGTATGGCCTAGAAATCAAAGTATCGATGCTAAATGAAACAATGTTGAAAAGTTAGGTGACTGATAGATACTGCAGAAATACTACAACCTCATGATAATATATTAAAAGATATTTATTTAATGAATGGATGACATGAAAGTGAAAAAAGGACAAGAAACATAACTAACCCAGACTGGCATCAGCTGCTTGTAGTGGCTGTTGCTCTTCAATTGGCTGCTGCTGCTGCTGGCCCACTGTAGAAAATGTAAACATTTATTTCATAAGTTCTAATTGTTGACATTAACACTCACTATAATCATGTTGATTACTAAATATCTGCAATATTCATATTTCTTCTCATCATATTTAATCATTACACTCTAAAACGTACTATTTTATTACAATTTGTACACGTTACACTAAAAGTCCCACAAGTTACACTACAAGTTGTACAGGTTATATTGCAAGTCGTACAGGTTACTCTATATTGCATTTCATGATGTTAAACATAAAAGTAGTACTGTGAAAGATTTGCAATGTTGTAACAGATCTCATAATTTATTTTCATTAAGTTGTGTGCTTTTGAATTGAAATAAAGGCTGATTTACACATTCAACGATTTACAAAAGCCAGTGAGTTTGCTCATGCATATTTAGATACACTCTGCCTTAAATATTCATTGGCATGTTTTCTAACAAATAAAGAAATAAATAAATAAATAATTGGTGACATCTGGAGTGGATGGAAGAATACCTTCATCGCCGGCAGGTGGAATAGTTTCATCGCCGGCAGGTGGAATTCCCATCCTCGACTGGTCATCTGTTGATGGAATGAAAAATCGTGAAGACATCGCACATTACTTATTAATTCCACTTCATTTAACCCATTAATGGTCACGACCATACGGAAATGTTAATGTTGATGTCGCGTTTTCGCAACCGTAACCGTTAATGGGTTAAGAAAACATGAGCTACACAAATTGGCACAATTCAAAAGGAGCAAAGAGATACGATCATGGCAGATGGTAAAACGAAGAATTGAGTTGACCCCCGATATTTTATAATTTATTCGAATTCTCAAGCGACTAAATGTATGTGCGGCTGCTTTGTACCTCTATGATTACATTTTTGTAGATTATTATAAAAAAAAAACCAACCTGCTTCAATGTTGTCTTGCGAGGAGTTTTCACCTGCCACTTCATTCCTGGAAACATCCGAAGGGAGCGAAGACTGCTGCGGCTGATCGACCCTTCTGTTTTCTCCTTCTGCCGGTCCTGTTTCTTTGGCACCATCACCAGCAACTCCATCTTCGTCATCTGCAACCGGTCTTGTTATCAGGTTCCGTTTGTATAACTGACAAAAAAAAATAAGACTTATTAACATCATCATCATAATCATAGAAAATATCAATAATCAAGATCATCATCATCACCACTACCATCATCATCACTCAGCATTTAAAAAAAAAACCCTCTGTTTATTAATCTGTTATTTAAAGAAATTGACTTTGACTTACGGCGTGCAACTTCTTCGAAATCAGCCGGTGACACGGAAGCTCCATCATCATTCGATCGCAGCTGTCTTGGATCTTCCAGTTCATGAGAACCTTCGTCGGCGCAGCAATGTCCAGGCCGATGATCAGGTCCGAGGTGTTGCTGAAATTCTGCGCCATCACAGCACTCGACAGTGTGGTCACCTCGTCCACCACCAGCCGTCGCTTGCGTTTTGCCTTTCTAATCGTACCTGGTTCAATGAGCGAGTGCAGTCAATTTAAAAAACAAGTATTCAGAAAAAAAAGTCAAGTATAAAAAAATCGACTGTTAATATCCTACCAACTGAAATTTTGAATTTAACAGTGCCGTGAAGCTTCTAGCAAGCTGCTGTTTATGTTTCCCGTGTACAATCATAAATTACTATAAATTAGGTTTAAGAACTCTAGGTGGTCCGAAAGAAATCAAAATTTCAACTCCAAAAAGTGTGAAGTTGAATAAAAGCAATTAAAAATAAAATTAAAAACAAATACCATCATTGACAAGCAGACATTTGACATATATAACATGATAGTCACTATTGTCACAAAAGTGCTAATGTTTTTAAAATCCCTCATTAACTTCACATTAATATTCAGTGATAATTAACTAACTTCCCATCATCCAATCGAGCTCAAACTTGGAATATAGACTTGCTTCTGAGAGCAATGCATTCTATTAAACTTTGAAAATATTCAAAACAATTAGTTTTTTTTTTTTATCCGTTTTAAAAATAAACAAACTCGAAATATAAACCAATCCTATGCCGGACATAAACAATACAACTTTCTTGTCAGTATCTGAGATATTCAATCCATAAAATTACTTACGGATTTCCGTGACATCTATCGGTCCCAGGGCAAATCCTTCTCCGTTGTTGACCAATGTAGTCGGATTGTTGGCAGGTGGCGCCAAATTACCGATATTGCCACTGATGACTTCCAGGTCTACGGCCTGCTGAGTTGCTGCGACTATAAAAAAACAACCATTATAAGATAGTGATTTGAATGGAAGAATAAGTTATAAATAAAAAAAGTAATTCATTAAAAAATGATCAATCTACCATCATCGGCTAGAAAAACAACCATAATAAGATAGTGATTTGAATGGAAGAATAATATATAAATAAAAAAGTAATTCATTAAAAAATGATCATGGATGGAAGACTAAGTTATAAATAAAAAAAACTAACCCATAAAAACAAAGTTTTTATTATAAATCCTTTATATACGATCCTAGATTTCCGGTACTAATTCCTTTTACAGCCCAGAGCCAAATTCAAAAATTAAAAATCCGTTAAAATTTGGTGAAAAACTTAATTATACAATTTCCGATCAAACTGAAATTTTGATAGATTCAATTGTCTCGCAGCCCAAGTCGATGTGCCAAATTTCAGCTCGATCAGATAACGGGAAGTGAGTTAATTTTGAGACTCAAAGTTTGTGACCGACAGGAAGACAGACAGACGGGAAGACAATCGAAAATAATATAAAGGATTTAAAAAATAATTCATTAAAAAATGATCATGGATGGAAGACTAAGTTATAAATAAAAAAATAATTCATTAAAAAATGATCATGGATGGAAGACTAAGTTATAAATAAAAAAATAATTCATTAAAAAATGATCATGGATGGAAGACTAAGTTATAAATAAAAAAATAATTCATTAAAAAAATGATCAATGTACCATCATCGGCTGCTGCGGCCGGCGCATTGGTGGTGTCGAGGCTCTCGAACAATCTTACGCTTCTGTTTCCATCCAATGCAGAAGTAGTATCTATAAATAGATAATTTTAAATTTATCAGAAAGATGATTGTAGACTATTTCTTGAAACTTTGTTCAATCAATCGGATGACGAACCAATGAGTCGCGACTGATCATCTAGTGGACGAATGTGGTTGTCTGTCAATCAAAAGAAAACCGTTTTAAGTAAGCATTCGTTGTTCGTTGGTGACAGTATTGTTCAGACTTTCACTACAATGAAGACTGTCAGAATTACCTAAATCATCATTGAAGGTGAACGGAGCAGCATCTTCACCAACATTCTTCTCCTTGGAGACGGGCGACGTCATCACCAATTTTCGCCTAACCGAAACCCTTCGGCGATCCAGAGCCTCTCTCTTCGCCTCCTCAGCCGCGCCATCTTTATCGGGGAAGCCACCGGGAGCGAAATCGTCCTGGAAGTTGTTGATGTCGTTAAGCAGGTCGTCGTCATAGACTTCTCCAAGCTGTTCCAGGGGAACGTCTCCGACTGCTCCGCTTTGTCGCTGATGAGGAGTTGTTAAGAAATTATCCTCGTACGGATCCACGTCTGCTCAAATGAAAAAATTGTCCGAATAAATCTGCATGTTAAGTAATGAACTCTATTTGCCTTTTATACATTACAGCATTATTGCTAGTCATAAATGTTAAAAACTGGCAATCTCCACTAAAACACAAAATCTTATAAAAATCAAATGCAACCCACTGAAGAGATTGAGGTTTGGCATTTCAAATTCTCTGATGGTGATATCCTCCTTTCTCGACGTGTGGTAAGTCACCATCTCGTCGGGCAATTCAATTTCCCTGGTTGAGAATGAGTCAGCATTTTTTAATTAATAAAAAACATTAAAAACTATTTTTCTCTTTTTGGAGCGAATGTAGCGAATAAAAACAAATAAATTTTAAATATACTGCCATTTATTTATGTTTATTCACTCTTAGAATCAAAATCAATATAGAAATTATTGAAAAATGCTTCAAAAAATGTTCATTAGCGACCACAATGAACAATGTTAACACTAAAATGAGGCACCTTTACTAATATGATGCACCTTTACTAATATGATGCACTTTTGTTATTAACATTTAGCCCGCACCTTATCAAGACAAGTCTTGCTCAAAGGCGAGAAAGCGTACTCGCAAAGGCAGCCATTTATAGACGCCTACCCCTTTAGCAATGCAAGTGAACTCCTTGCTTAGGGGAGGTGATGCCGGCAAGGCTCGAACCGCCTACCAAAAGATCTACAGGAGAATGCTTTACCACTATGCCACCAGCGCCTTTACTGATAAAATGCACCTTTAATAAAATGATTCACTTTAACTAAAATGATACACCTCTACTAATATTAATGAAATGAAATGAAAACAAATACAATCTGAAAGGGTCACAAAATATAAGTGCCCATAAAACTGATAAAACATTCGAAAACAACTTTAAACCCAAACTGAGCACTCTAGAAACAAATTGCACTCACATGAAATCATCGGCGACCATACCCAGTGCCGCTGCCTCGAGATCTTCTGGCCTCATCTCGGGCATGGTCACGGACGATAGTGGAAGGACTGAGAGTTCTCGCGGTAAGTCCACGAGACCAGGACGAAAAGCCATCTTGATCCTTATTATGGCCTCGTTGATGTCCGACAGCAAATACTTGACCCTACGATCATAGATCTTCACTACCCCCAAAAGCAGGTGGCCAGATGTCCTCAGAGCCAGTTTGAACTGCAAGATGTGTTTGCGAAATTTTAATTGAAAACATAATTTATACAAAAAATAATATCTTTCCTGACATCAAACCAGTAGAAATAAAATCAACCACTGGGACAGTTTGCAACATTTAGCAACGTTTATGATTACGCCTTTAGCTTAACTTTATCACATAACATCATAATATGATCAAAACTGTAAAAGTCCTTAATAATACAATATAAACAACATAACAGTCTTACTCCATAACCATATGATAGCATGTTCCCATGATAACAACTTTTTATTGAAATGGAGCAAATAAAAAATCATTTTATGTTTTACAATTTTATATATTTAAAACAATAAAATTTTATTAGAATATAATTGCTAAGTTGATGACTTTATGTTAACCGCTCTGAGTCACTGAGCGGTGAGTGAAAAATTATGCTGTGCTAGATGTTAAAATTATTATTTTGATAATTTATAATTTTTTATTAAAATAAATTTACATTAAAAACTATTTTATAGTTCATTATTTCAATTAATTGGTATCCTCAGCGTACCCTGTCACTCTGTAATGTAAATAGTTCATCGAAGGGTACTATTTATTGCTTCTATAAAAGTTTCTAAATTTTTTATGAACGTTGTATTTTGTGCTAAATCTTAGAAAATTTATGTTTTCTTATGCAAATGTTGCCACATTTTTTGCTTCCGTTTTTTCTAAGCAGAAAAAAGGGCAACAGCAGCTTCTTTCCTTAAATTATTATTTATTATTGTCCCGAGGCAACAAAACTGACCAAATAATTAATAATTCATCTTCATAATAAGTGAAAGATTATTCTCCCTACCAGTAAACTAGCACGCCCTAGCAGCAGGCTTTGAATTTGAACTATCGATAGTATTGAAAAAAAAATAAACTTCAACTTAGATTTTAGAATAAATAAAAACACAAAACTTTAGCTAGCATGCCTAGCAACAAGCTTTGAATTAGAATTATCGACAGTATTTTTAAAATAAACTTTAACTTCGAATAAATAAAAAATAAACAGAAAACTTTCCAACTTGAGGTGCTAGAATGGCCTCCACACTCTTCTCAATGTCGGTCTCGAAAATCTGGGACTTCGAGACTTTCTTGTCCCAGTGAGCTGCCAGCCATATTTTGGCCAGAGGCCCCTTCTTCGTGAGAAAAATGTTAGAGTAAAACATCACTCCTTTATTTATTTAAACTTATTACACAGATTACGGCAAAAACAGAACAGCACCGCTCCACAGCGCTGAGTCTCCCCAAAACAATATTTCCCGCTATTTTATGTAAACAAGTGCGTGGATGGGCTTAACCATAGATATCTATGGGCTTAACATTTATTATATTTATTATAACTACATTTATTATAGTGGTTTAGAAGACTTAATGCCTTTTTTTATATTTTATAATAGTTTATAGTCCTTTACACCTGGTGTTTTAAGACTTTAACTTTATGCCTATCATAGACTTATAAAATAAAACATAATTGATACAAATTATAATAAAAATTAGTATCTATTAACATTAGTCTGATAATGGAACACATTTTAAAGATTTCGTATGAAAGTCCCTGATCCTCCTGACTTATAATATAATATTATATCATATAAATATTATAGTCTATGCTCCTGACAGTTCAAAGTTTGTTTAAAAGCCAAAAAAACTATAATTATTTATTCTATAATGTTTAGAACAAAACAAGCAACAAATAAAAAGTTCAAAAGAACTGCCATTAATTATAAGTTCTGTTAGTAGATAGGCAACATCCCATTTCAAATTAGAAGCCATAAATGTCATTACACCGGTATTTTTTCCATTCTTAAAACTCAATTACTTAATGTTCACGATACGATCTTGTACTTTTCTTTGCAAGCGGAATCTTTTCCACCTGCTTTGCAGCAACCGTAGCACAGACAAATCCACAAAATGGCACCAACCAACACAGAAAGCGTCGGCCAAAAAATGGCGTGAAAAACGATTGTTGACGAAGTCTTTTCAAGAATTACTATATGGGGCTTGACAGGGTTGTAATAACAGGTAAACTTTTGACCCGGACTGCCCCAGTCCATTTTGAATCTACGGTTTTCTTTGAAGTTCCAGATCTCGTCACCGCATTCAGTCAGCGAACACTGTGATTGAAAAAAATGTACTTACATATTTAGTGTTAATCGTAACTATTTTTTGCAACAATGTTTAATTTAGATCCATTATGGCTTATCAGAGGGGATACAATATGGGGGTCGTGGATTCTGGGGCTCCGAACCCCCTTTCGGTGTAAAAACTCAAAATATTTAACACTTTATAGGCCGTTACCTGATCCAAAAGCCGACTCGTAGCGATTTGCATAGAGTACAAAAAAGTAACAGTTGTCATAATGTCCGTGTGTCTTGTATTTTCAGTCTGTTTTATCTGTCTATATTGATTTGAAATCCCCCAATTTGAGAGTAAATTTATATCTTACACAAAGCTATGCTGTTTTGCTTGTATATGACACTTTTATTCAAATTGTACAGAAATAATAAATACAGATCTTAGGTTTACTAATATTTTGCTCTAAAATTTAACATAGTATTATTTTATTAGATATAACTATGTTTGGAAATATTACTCATATGCTATAGTTTGTGGGCTTACACAAATACGTTTTTTGCAGCAGATCTGATCCATATATATGATCTGATGAATCTGATCTGATCATGCTTGTATGTTTTACCAAGCTGCCATATCCACATTCCATATGCACATTTGGAAATTTGTCGATAGCAGTCTTAGGACTACTCTTAGGGATTTTTTCCAAGATCTTGGGATATTTGGTATTCACCTTGGGATCTTGGTTTTTTATCTGAAAATCTTGGTTTTTATTATTTTGATTGTTTTAAATCTTATTTTTATTTCATTTCTTTCCTTTGTTGCTTATCTCACAGTTAGACACAAAGGCTTGCTTGCTATGCTATATTGGGCATCGGTCATTTAACACTAATTCCGACATCTGGTTAATCCATCCATCAAGCACGTCGATTAATTTTCAATCCAGAGAGAAAAGGAAAGAGGGAGAGAAAGAGAGAAAGAGAGAGAGAGAGAGAGAGAGAGAGAGAGAGAGAGAGAGAGAGAGAGAGAGAGAGAGAGAGAGAGAGAGAGAGAGAGAGAGAGAGAGAGAGAGAGAGAGAGAGAGAGAAAGAAAGAATGTAAAATAGCAAAAAGAAGAGCTAAATTTATTTGTGTGTGTGATTGTGTGTGTGTGTGTGTGTGTGTGTATGTGTGTGTGTGTGTGTGTGTGTGTGTGTGAGGGAGGGGGGAGAGAGCCCGGCATTAGCAGCTATTTCAAAATCTCAACTGGTTAAATTATAATTATATAATTTCATATAAAATATTACAACCTTATTTTCGCCTTGTTGACGTTTGCTTTTTTATTTTGCATTTTCTTTAGTTTTGCCTTTTATATTTTCGCTCTTATTAAATTTCGTCCTTTTTAGCACTCGCCCTTTTTAATTACGCCTTTTTGATAGTAAACAGCGCTCATGATCTTTCAATAATGAACCAAATATAACTGCTTTATAATCATAAAATTTATGTTAGATTACCTTTTTCAAATTTTAATCAATAAGTCACGACTTCAAAATATTTTCATTAAAAATTAATTTGGCAAGTTGGGCATTTACCTTTGCATGAAAAGAATCATCCCACGACCGAAAGAGTTGAGCTTGTCTTTTGCCAGAAATTATATGAGAATTGTTTGGAACAGTTTTTGTCCTTTCCTCAAGCAGGTTGTGGTTGGAAAGAGTCATTTTGAATATGTTCATTTCTCTGGTTGGCTTTTTGTTAGTTGTTTGTGTTTCAAACTGTTGTTTCGTAGAGTTTCCTGTCTGCTGGGATTCCGTCGTATTCTTGTATTTGCCTTTAAACTGATCATTCACATCGTCTGTTGCAAAGTTAAAATCAGAGAGGAAAGATGATTTCATTTGATTAAAAGGTGTCAACCGACTGGAGTGCTTTGAGGATGGCGTTGATGATGTAAAAACCTCAATGGCTCTTGGTAAAAGAGACTCGTCAACAGTTGGTGGTACGTGATCGGTCACTGTGGCAACTTCAAGTGTTGTTGAAATTTCTTCAATCTTCTTATCAAATAACGGTAAAACATCGTATTCTACATAAATCTGTAGGCAAGGAAACTTGGAAATGCAAGATGACACGGGCGAATGAATGTAGGAAAAGTACTGCACGTCAATCATCCGTTTATGGATTTTATCTCCACTGATGTGATAGATATGTGGTAGTTTTATACTAGGACTTGAGTTAGCCTTGTGAATAAAAGTTTGGTCACTCCAGAATTCTTGGAAATTTTGACTATTGAAAGAGTTATCTCCGCCGTCAAAGCCTGTGTATCCATCCCCGCAAGAACACATGTGTTGACTGTACGTTGCGTTCAAGACTCGGCAGGTTACGGTCGGCCACCCACGTGTGATTTCGTAGGGTAAAAGAACTGTAAAGCCCAGAGAGCAAATTAGGACACAACCAATAAAGATGAGGAGAGCGCCGACACAAAAATAATTAATTGTCACTTTAGTTGATTCGGACATGCTGCTTCAAAAATGCTTTCTTTGTTGAATGTTAATCGACAACATTTTTGTTTTTTTCTTTAAATTTTTTTTTCTGAGTTCGATTAATCGATAACTTTGATGTCGAAAATAGATTTTTTGAAATTTTATATCACAATGTCGGTGTGTGACAGCGAATCAGAGAATGTAATCTAATGCGTTGCAACAAATTTATATAGGTAACCTGCTAGTAAAGGCTATTTTTTCAAATAACGACTAGTTATTGTTATCAAAACAAAAGCCTGTAAAGCCATTTATGGGAAATTTTAATGTTTTCAAACAGAATTCTTCTTTCACTGTGACACAGGCAACGCACAGCAGTAGCAGCACCGCAACAGCGTCGTAGATAATTTCCTATCAAGCTCCAGAGTTGCTCACAAAAATTACAATAATTTTTTGGAGGAATTATTTCTTTTAGAAAACATCTTTTTTACTTAATAGAAATATTCAACTTTCTACGTTTTTATAAGTCGATAAAAATAAGTCTATAATATTTAAAATTTAAAATTTTTACAATAATTTTATTAAACTATTTAAGAAAAAAAATTTTTTAGCTGTAAAATATTATTTTGTGTCGTTGCTGTATCTACGATAACGTTGGTTCTCGAAACTTCCGACAATTTCTCTGCGACAGGAACATTGGCGATGTAGGTTCGCAGTGTTAGTGTGGTATTCGACGTATGAGTTATCTCTTCTATTTAATTTTATACGTTTATTTTATTTACTGAGGCGATTTAGATTCTTTTAAGTTTCAACGCCTAAAGTTTAGGTTTAAACAGTAGTACTTGAAAGTAAATATTAGTGTATATTTATGTTAGATTTTAAAGATTATAGATTTTTTTTAGATATTCTAGATTATAAACTAAACTATAAACCCTACCTAATAATGTTCATGTGGCCATCAGTGATGTATAAAATTTAATTAGATAATTGATGAAGAATTTATAATTTTAAGATATGGCTATATATAAATTATTGTAAAACTAAGATAGTATGTTTTTTTTAAATTAAAAGAGACAACAATGATGAAAATTATTGGAATTACCGATTGATTAATTAATGAAAACAAACTTTTGGCTGTATTTCTCTGAAGTTGTCATACTACAAATTCATTAACTGCTTTTTCCAATTGTTTTTGAAGTTAAATTGTATGTATATACTACAAGCTTAGCCTCTATATAGTTATATAGCTACAAAGGCATTTATATTGCAACATATAATTTTATATTGCCAATGATGATTACCTTTCGATGAGTTAGTGATTCTATATCTTATAAATGTCTGAACCACTGAGGCTTTCATTTATTTTAATATTATGTAGGAAAATATTTTGGCCATCAGTGATGTATAACTATAAATAAATCAGATATTTGATGAAGAGTACTTTTCGTCACTACCTCTGAGATGTGGCTGTGATTAATTTTTTTTTAAATGCAACAATGATGAAAATGTTTGGAATTACCGGTTGATTCAGTAATGAAAACAAACTTTGGCTGTATTTTCTGATGTTATTAAATTTTGCACTGTTTTCAACTACTGTAAAGTAACATATTGGCTGCTGACAATACTTTTCGAAGACAATACTTTTTGTCACTATCTCAAAGATGTGGCTGTGATTATTTTTTTAAACAATGATGAAAATGTTTGGAATTACCGGTTGATTCAGTAATGAAAACAAACTTTGGCTGTATTTTCTGATGTTATTAAATTTTGCTAATTAAGCAAGCACTATTTTTAAGTACTGTAACATAACATTTTTGCTGTAGACAAAATGTTGATGTGATAGAGGTTATTCAGAACTGCTTAACTGCCAAGGATGAATATTTTCAGATGATTTAGTGATTCAACATCTTATAAATGTCTGAACCTCTGAGGTGTTAATTTTGTTTAATATTATGCAGGACATCAGTGATGTATAACAATAAATATTCTGATATTTGATGAAAAACATTTTTCGTCACTACCGCTGAGATGTGGCTGTAATTATCTTTTTAATGAAATGCAACAATGATGAAAATCTTTGGAATTACCGGTTGACTCAGTAATGAAAATAGAATTTTGGCTGTATTAATCTGAAGTTGCTATTAAATTGAGAACAAGTACATGGAATAAGACCATATAATGTCAATCTCGGGTTGTTATTGTAATATGAAAATGCAACAATGATGAAAATAATTGGAATTACCGATTGATTCAGTAATGAAAAAAACCTTTGGCTGTATTTTACTGATGTTGCAATAATGTAATGTAATATATTTTATTGGTGATTGAGTGCATCAAATTACTGTAGAAGAACAACATAAGATAATGTGTTTCAGTATTGTATATTTGGCCAAGGATGATTATTTTCAGATGAATAACTGATTCATCATATAAATGTCTGAACCTCTGAGGCTATAATTTATTTTAATATTAGGTAAGAAAGAAGGCAGACTTTAAATAATCAGATATTCAAGGCTCATACATTTTGACAGCTATCTTTTGTCGCTTCATCTGAGATGTGGATTAATTATAAAAAATGCAACAATGATGAAAATGTTTGGAATTACCGGTTGATACAGTAATGAAAACAAATTTTTGGCTGTATTTTCTGAGGTTGCTAATAAGATAAATTAATCATGTATTGTTTTTTTAGTTCTTCAAACAACTATGGTTTGGCTATGATAAATTTCTGGTTATAAATTGTTTCATTAAAATAAATGTTATTAAGAATTGTGCACCTGAAGGTGTCATCATTTTCATACACTTGGTTTTCGACATGGTTCTGTTTCTTTGGTTTTCTCAAAAAAATAAAACAAGAAGTAAACATTTGTGACATTTTCCATACTGCTATGACAATTCAGCCACACACGAAAACAATATTTTTTTAGTCTTAAAACACTTGGTGTAAAGGACTATAAACTATCACTGAAAAAACAATATTCATTTCAATTTTTTTTTTAACGAGTTGAAAAAATCGCTTTTAGTAATTTTGTGAATTCCAAATTGTTATGGTAATTTGTGAATTCCAAATTATTCAGTAGATTTCTTCAGAATATATCACCATACCTAATACCTAGTCTTTCCATTTTAACTGTTGTCGACTGATATAATTGAAATATTTTGCGTAATAAAAACGGAAAGTTTGGTTGATTTGATTTGATTTCCCTCTTTATCTGAGTCAACGAGCTAAAATTTTTCAATCCAAAACAATCTAATTTTCGACTTATGTATAAACATCCGTACTGTTTTTTGACTTATACATAAACAATTTGATTTCATTAATTTTAATTGATTTAAGGCCTAATTCATGTCAGAAACATTAAATTCATGTATTCATCCAGAATAAAGTTTCACAATGACATTTTTTTACAAACTTTTATTTAGGTTACAATCTCTGCGTGTTTGTGTATGTATGTATGTGTGTGTGTGTCTTTCTCTGTACACAGTTCTTGCAAGTAAAATTTAACCAACTTTTTGACTAGCTAAGAAGCTGAACACTTCAGCATAGCTTTATATTGGATGACAATACATCTTTCGTACATCTTCCTCATACATCGAGTGTATTTGAAATCAAAGTTCCTTTATTTGTTTCTCTTCATTAAACTAAGCAGACTTACATTTTTAGAAGTTCATCCAAATTTTTTGGCATAAGGCCCTACTAACTTAATATCACTATCAGCGCTGCCATGTCACAGCACAAGGAACAATGGAAGAATATGCTGATGGTGTTATCCGTAAGTTATTTGCTTCCAATTGTGTTCAAGCAGCTAACAACTCAAGTTTCGCTGTGAATTTTAGAGTAGGGTAGATCTGTGGATTCCTATCTGTTTTGCAGCCCACAATATAACTGAAACAATTGTTGCATGATTATATGCAGTTTACATTAATGTAGCATGCTGTTTTGGTTTATAGGACTATAAACTTGTGACATCATGTGCCTTCCACTGAGACCATATGCCCTACCCTTGGGCAGTTTGTCACATTCAAGGCTCATACATTTTGATTTTTTATGTTAGTAAACAGCATTATTAATATTGTTTATTATAGAGTAATCAACCTAACCTATGACCATCCTAAATTTGTGATAACTTGTAATTTGACCCGGGTACTTCCATTAAACTAGAATTTGAAACAACATGCCCAGTCTTTTCCTAACACCCTGGTTTAAGACCCAAACCGTTTGTTAACCGATACAAATTGCGACTTAGATCTACCAAACATCGTGTAGTGTTGATGAAGTGTCCAATTTATGGATATCTTCTTATACTACTGGATAATAATAAAGTAGGCCTAAATGGTACGACCAGTCGAGCCATATAGTTAAATCAATATTTTTATAGGTGTTATATAACTTCTGACGCTAATGTTGTTTGTTTCGTCAATCAATTAATTCATTATCATTTTGTAATCAGTAATACAACAGTAAGCCTAAATTAGTATTTCTTTTATTAGGTTGTGGATCTAGATATCAAATATAATGTCCAATTGTAAGCTTGTCAGGCACATCGGGTTGAGATCAAGGACGTAAATTATCAGGGGGGCAAAATTTTCCCGCCATTTTATAGCTAACTGTCAGGGTTACCCGGTGTTGCCCGAGATTTTTTGTCTAGTTTTTAATTTTTCGCCAATGAAACGTCAAATAAATAACAGATTTTTTTTAATTTTTCAAATGTTTTTTTATCTATGAAGTCTCCCTGCAGGTCAAATGTTGTTCAGACTGCTCCTGCGGCTTGGATGTGATAAGCGAATTCTCTCTCTCTCACACACATCACCTTTAATATCTCTATAAATACGTAGGTACAAGTAGGGAGAGGTGGGAAGATGCATCCCCCACTAGAGTATCAATTGAATTTTTTTGGGTATAATACCTGGTTTTTTGGTAAATGGTTGTAGCTTTTTTGGGAAGAGAAAGTGGGAGTCTTTGAAAAAAATTGGAAAAATACTTACGACTACCCCTCACCGGTCATCAGTTTATTTGAAAAGAACTTGAAAAATTTCTGAAATGCATCTCACCAGGAATTTCTTGATACACCACTGGGTGTAAGGGGATGAATGATGTAATCATATTACAGGGACAAGTACAGGATTAGTAACAAAAAGGGTGTCCATAATTGGTTGGGCAGAGTTTTGTTTTATTTTTGTGTAATAAATAATAATTTATAACAAATAATAATAATAACAATTTTAATGTAGACAGCCGTGAGAGAATCAACATTGCATCAATATACCACTAACAGGGTACAATTTCACGAGTTCGCTGATTGTATTTTTTATTTGCACAAAATAGCTAAACTATGGACCATCGCTGATACACTGTTTATTACCATGCAGTTATTGGTGAATCGAGCTCAGATATAAAATTCTCTACACACGCAAAAAAGAATCCAATACGCATTGAATCATCACGAGTTTAAGTAAAGTAAAAATTAACAAATTATATAGTAAACTCTAAGTTAAAAAAATTTAAATTTTGGAAAGCAGGGGGGGGCAAATTGTCTACACACGCCAGAAGGATTCCCATACGCATTGAATCATCACTAAGTTGAGTAAAGTTAAAATTTAAAAAATATATAGCGAATTCTAAGTAAAAAAAATTACATTTTTAAAATCAGGGGCAAATTCCCCCCTGCTTCCACACAATTTACGTCCCTGTTTGAGATGACAGTTTCCCACTGTCCCCTCGGTATGCCACTGGGTTTGGGATCCTTTTTTTATCATCTATACATTGCGGTTCTTTTTTCAAACATCTGTGCGTTAGAAATAGCTAACGTTGAGGCCTGGGCTTGAGAAAACAACTTAGTTCTGAGCTTCCAAAATTCTAGCTTTGGAACGATGCTCCAATTTTTTAAAAATAATTTTTACAATGAGGCGTGCAAGAGCATTCGGCTATGAACTGAGCGAAAAATAAGGTCTTCAGCCTTTAGCGGAAATTCATAAACTTTCCTTCATCCAATCAAGCTGAAACTTACGCCTCATGCATTATTTTGAAAACTTTCCAAAATAAATAAATTAAGTTTTTTTTATGTATAAAAAATCTAAAATCCAAGGGATTTGCAAAAACACTTTGTTTTTTGGTTCCTTATTTATTTATTTATTTTTTATAAATAAGTTTGACACTACACAAAATGTTTTTGAAAGTGGAATTTGATTTGGATATTTTAAATCGTGTAAAATTTGTAAACTTTAATGCGTGTTCTAAAGATTATTTTTCGAATTTAACAATCACCTGTGTAAACAAACAAACAAACAAACAGTTTTACCTGTATGTGATCTATTCAAAACATTATGTATCTATTGATAGCAAGAATGTGACCTAAAAATTATTGTAGCGGTTAAGATTTTAAGGGTTGATACCCGGAACCTGTTTGTGCTGGGAAACTTCCCCCAGCATGCTGGCTTGCTGCCTGATAGGCTTTCTGGGAAGCTATAGCTTCCTTATTTGCTTTCTCCTCTTGCCTCTGCTGTCTAGCCTGTTCGGCCTGAGCTTTCTTTCTCTCCAGTTTTTTGTCTTTTTGCTCTTCTTCTTTTCGATAATCTTCTTCCAGCTCTCTACGTCTGAAAATTATTAAAAATTTAAACATGATGGTTGTGCTAGGTAAGGCACGTTTGAAGGTTTGATTTGCTTTGTGAAAAAATCACTTTCGTTTTCAATGTTATTAAAACTGCAAAACCTGATGAGAGTGATGACAGTGCTGAAAACGCCCAAAATTGGAATGAACATGAGAATCAGCTTGTATATCATCTTCACCAATCTCATGGATATCGTAGGCTCCGGAATAACTATAATAACGTAATCTAATTTTAAAAACAGATTATATATACATACCTATTCTACACTGTTTGTGTTTCTGTTGTGTACAGGGTTGTCCTCGTGTCAGGTCAACCCGCGGGTCGGGTTTTGGAATTTTGGCATGTTTAAACGGGAGAACGAGCTGGAACAGTAACGGTAGAGCAAGTTGGACCGAGAAAGCGAACGGGAGCGAGCTGCAAAAGTGGAATCTATAGAGATTGGAAAACGGAGACTGCAAGCTGGACTGTCGCAAAATTAAAATTTCAATTTAAACGTGGGGTTACCCGGTATTGCTCGGGGTTTTAGAGATTTTTCCATGGATCTTCTTTTTAGCTCTCGTTTCCTTTCCTGCTCGCTCGCCTGCTCCTTCTCGCTTTCCCGCTGGCTCTCCCACTTCCTAAGTGGGTCGGGTCACCAAATTAAGAGAAGTCGGGTCCTGAAAATTTGACCCATGGCAACTCTGATTGTGTATCTTTGTAATATTTATGAGATACCAAAGTATTTTCTATTGCAAATCATAATTTGATCTAATCTTTTTTTCTTTGTTTAATCCAGCTTTGAGACTTGCATTAAGCAAGTTTTTTGATGAAATTATTTCTAATGTGTTAATGTTATTTTTAGGCTTATAATAAAAACGGATCACAGTCCATTTTGAGTTATTACTATTAACTGATTATTTAACAGAACGGATGAACAGTGGACACTCACGTTTGTCGCACTGTTCCCCATAGTAGCGAACCGAGCAAAGTTCTCCTGGACATATTCCAGTGTTAACGTCACATTGAACCATCAGGCCTCGGCAGTGGCATCGAAACATACAATCGAGTCTGTAGAAGCCCAAAGGACAAGCTGATAGTATTAATTTTTAGTAAATCAGTATTGAAAAAGAATAAACAGTAATACCAAAACTAATAACTTGAATGAATACTGAACGCCAAATCACTGCCGCATTGTTCTGACGAATTGCCTTGACACGGCATGTCACAAGACGAAGAAGGCAGACTGCCGTAGTTGTTGTACGAGTCACCGCAGAAGCACTCTCGACCATTCTGTTTACAAGTGAACAGTGTAAACGAGTGATTTGTGTGTTGGTTGGACTATATTTCATGATATTAATACAAAACTTGTAACTATTTTTGACGGTGGTCGGACAAAATGTCATCGGACAAAATGTCGCAAATAAAATGTCGCGGATAAAATGTCATGTGGTGACATTTTGTCCGCGACGTTTTTTTAACGACATATTGTTTACGTTACGACATTTTGTTTTCACGACATTTTTTCCGCTACATTTTGTCCTAGAACATTTTTGACTGGCTAGGTGCAAACTGTGAAAAAAAGTTTAATTAATCAAACAATTTTCACGCACATGGAGACCGGCATATGTGAAACCCTTGGTCCTGCAGTACCGCACGCAGTGTCTGACGGTCATACTCTCTACGATGCCACCCCTCATTCTGAAAGGTAAGTCATAGTGCTCTCCGTTGTTTGGGTTGCCACTTCTTGAACATATTAAATAGTCGGATTCAGCTACCAACGTCTTATAGTCTAAAAAATATTTTACATACAATTATATATGTAGAAGATTTATTAAAAAAATATAATTTTTAAAATTATATAGGAACCGAAAATAATAATTACATTAAGCCAAATAAAAAACAAGCCGTATTTAAGCTATGATGTGCTTAATTAATTGGTTATAGAAATATCAACCGATTATAGTGACTGACCCAAATTACACGTCTGTCCGGCATAAAATGGAGGGCAGAGACACTCATAAAACTCATCCCTGGGCAAACAAGTACCACCGTTTTGGCATGGAAAATTGATGCAAGGATTGACTGGATTTTTTTTAAATAAAATAAAAAATGAATAATTATGATGACTAAATTGTAAGTATTCCATTTTTAATAGTTTGTTGAGAAACCTATGTGACAGTTTGCCCCTGTAAAACCAGCAGGACAATTGCATGTGTAGGTCTGTGCAGTTCGTTTGCATTCACCTCCGTTTCGACAGGGTTTTGAAATGCAAGCATCATCTGCAGTCATCGTAACAATTTGAATTAAGCAATTGTGGTCGTGGTGATGGTGGTTATGATGAAGATTATGATACTGATAATATAAACTGAAGAATAAAATTATTATAATAGTAGAAAAATATCAAACAATGGCTATTGATAATAGCAGCAGCAGCAGTAGTAGTAGTAGTAGTAGTAGTAGTAGTAGTAGTAGTAGTAGTAGTAGTAGTAGTAGTAGTAGTAGTAGTAGTAGTAGTAGTAGTAGTAGTAGTAGTAGTAGTAGTAGTAGTAGTAGTAGTAGTAGTAGTAGTAGTGGTAGTAGTAGTGGTAGTAGTAGTAGTAGTAGTAATAATAGTAATAGTAGTAGTAGTAATTCTTACGTCTATTTTGCCCTGACGGTAAATTAATGAATTTTAAAAACTGAGAATTTTAAAGATTTAACATTAATATTAATAATAATAGTAGATGTACGTTTGTCACATCTTCTTCCAAGCCATCCTTTCAGGCACGGACGATCGTCATATGTCGACTGGTCTTCCTTTAAGCAAACTCCCGAGAATCGGTCGCACTTGTTTTGACAGTGGCACTCTTTCATGCAGTAAATGCTGTACAATCCAGCTGGACATAAGTTAGCTGTTTCAAAGTGCAAGTTTAAAAAATAATAAGTATGAAATATTAAAACAATTTAAACTTATATGGAAATCACTGATTTTTAATGAGTTAAAGACGCAAAGATAGAGTTCAGGTCGGTTCAGGCTAATAAGAGCAGCGTGGTTTTCTAATGAGTTCAACTTTGTATAAGTCATTACAGCATTTGGAAATAACCATTTTTGATCAAATTTGAGCTTAGATATTCTTATTTAGATATCATTTAATAAAAAAATGTTTGATAACTGTAATAAAAATCATTAAAAATGGCTAAAGAAGCCGTGTTTTGAGGAAAGCTTTTTAACTTTAGTTTTTTTTAATGCTTTTTGCCACCCAATAATGAACAGCGTATTAGCACTTATTTAATGTTGTAACATCGTTAAACACTCGCTGGCACGTATTAATTAAACTGCAATAAACATAAAATTGCTAAAATAAATCAAAATTGGAATGAAGCAGAGATTTGTCCCCATCACATTACGATCCGTCTCATCCCCACCCTAGCCTTAATGTCATTGATTTCCATGACGAAACAGTCTTTTAGTGTTTCAATCAACAAAACATTGAACATTGACTTACTATTCTAGGCAGTAATTTGATTTAACTAGGCGTTTTAAAAGTAACGTAGAGAAACAGCCGGGTGAAACAGCTGGGTGAAACAGCTGGGTGAAACAGCTGAGTGAAACAGCTGGGTGAAACAGCTGGGTGAAACAGCTGGGTGAAACAGCTGGGAGAAACAGCTGGGTGAAACAGCCGGGTGAAAGTTGTCAAAAATATAAACTAAGCCAAAAAACAACGGAAAAAATTCTAAAAGATTGGATAAAATTAAAAAAAAACAAACAAAATTACACTAACGTATTGTATATTCCTTAGTGAAAAAATTTGTTAATGTTTTATATAAATCTTCGATCGCTTTGATTATGCTCGAACCAGGATCGTTTTCTGTCCGCAAAAATAATAATAGAAATCAATCAATCAATCAATCAATTAATCAATCAATCAATAGATCAACCAACTCACTCCTATCACAGCGTCTAGCATCTGGAGAGGTATTGAAGTGAGAATATTGGAAAGCACATAAGTGGTTGTTGCCGCATTCACCAGTCATCGAATCACATGGATAGAGCCATTTGCATAAGCAAGGCATAACGCAGTCTGGTCCGTAAAATCCAGGTCTGCATACTAAAAGTTTTAATGTTGAACGGTTTAAATGTTTCATTTTTTTTATTTCTTGAATATTGTTTCAAGCTTCGAAACGTTATCCCAGGTAACGCATATTTGCATAGCTACAGCACCTGGTACGTGAATCAGGGCCGTTTAGTGAAATTTTTTCGTATTTTGCACTGTCTTGTCATTCAAAATACAACACGTATAAACCAGGTTTTCATAAGTTCTTTTAATAGAATTACACAGCGTGTGCAACGTATCTTAGTGTGTTTAATTTACTGGAAAAGTAATGTAATCAACCATCTATAACGCAAAAGAAATGTTGTGTATTTCATGTTGGTTGTCAAGAAGTCTAGAAGAACGTCCTCTAGCAATGGATGGACGGACGGATGGACGGACAGATGGACGGACGGATGGACGGACGGACGGACGGACGGATGGATTGATGGATAGATGGATGCATGGATGGATGGATGAATCGTCATCAAAAATGATTTGAAAAAATTAGAAGCTACCAAAATACAAATAATATATTAATACTGCAAAAAATTAAAAAAAAAACAGGTATTCTTATTTGAACGGATGTTTTTATTCAAGCACACTTTTTAGCCTTTTTGGCTTTTATCTTTTTTAAAAATTGCGGCCAAATGTGTAAGCCTGCAATTTCCCGAAATATGCTACAAAGAATACCTATTTACAGTCTTTCGAATTTTTGATGACTTAAAAATCTAACATCTCGCTGAAAAACTATTTTGTGTGATTAAAATAAAAAACTGGGCCATACCTTGCACTTGTATTGCGTAATAGTAATGCTTATTAATAACTGGACTTCCGCAGTGCTGCCTGAAATTTCCAGTACAAGCCAGGGAGCAGTTTCTTCGTACCACTGCCTCATTGCTGTAACCTTGAACTCCTGTGCACCCACATTTGTTTCCCTGAAAACATTTCCATATCAACAATTCATTTGTCTTAAAACCCCCATTGTAAAGAGCTACGAAATATGTAGTAATAAACAAGTAAAGATAAAAAATAAATTTAAAAAATGCTCTTTATATGAGTCAACAAACTAAAATTTTTGAATCTAAAACAACCGTTACGCTCAATCTTGTACCTTGCTTATTTCATATGAAATCAAAATTCATAAGTTTAACTCGATGTATGGATTAGTTGTTATCTAAAACACTTCATTCATATATTGTTATCGAGAATATAGTTATTCTGAAAGTTTCAAAGCTCTGCCTATTATGAATATTAGTCAAATTTTTGTTTACCTGTAACGGTCAACTTGAAATTCAAATTTTTTAAGGCTTATTCATGTCGGAAACATTCAATTCCTGTATTGTCATCCAGAATAAAGCTTTCTTGAAAGTTTTAGAGCTATAGGTGACTAGGTGGTCGAAAAGTGAGTGAATTGTTGTTTCTAAGATTTGATCACCACAGACAAACAAACAAACAAACAAACAGAGAAACGAGTGAAGTTAAATAAAAGCATTTAAAAATAATTAGCTCGCCACAAAAAACACTTGCAGCAACTTCATGTTACGCTTAAATTACTCACGTCGAAAAGAAATGCCATGGTTTTTTCGTAATAGTAGCAACGATCCCTGCACGTTTCCCACGACATGACTGAGAAGTGATCTTCCCACACGTCTTCCATGGAGTCGTAGTCGATTAAAACACAACCCCTGTATTGAGAGAACTTGTTCTTGTAAGGGAAATTAGCATCCCTTGGTAAACTGTCTTGAAAGAGAAAAAGAAGATTAGTTTTAACTGGTCATCTTGGACTTTTCATGTCGTCCATTCAACCTCTCACTGTCAAACAGATGTGGCAAGATAAGGTTATGATTATTAATATTATAATTAAATAAAAACAATTAATATTTAATCACCGATTCATCGGAATTTAAATTAATATTATAATTAATTAAAAATAATTAATATTTAATCGCATTAATCAACATAACCGATTCATCGGAATTTAAATTAATATTATAATTAAATAAAAATAATTTATATTTAATCGCATTAATCAACATCACCGATTCATCGAAATTTAAATATATTGATAACCATTGAAAAAATTTGCTGTTAAGTCGTCTGAGCCTATTTAGAGAAAGTAAAGTGTCGCATTCAATTTTTTCTACCTGGACCAGCCGGGGGAGGTCGAAATGTTTTTTTAGATATTATTTGAAATATATTTTGCATTTAATTGGTTTAAAAAGGCACACAATTTTTAGAAATCTGCTAAACATCAGATCTATTGATGGTCGAGAGGTGAATTTAGCAAAGATAAAGCTTCAGGCTACAAAAAAACAGAATGAAGTCGCAAGCTAAGTAAAAAATTAAAACTTGGATTTTTTGTTAAAACTTCTTAGGGAGCCTAGGCTCCAGGTTCTCTTGAAGCTACCACTGTTCGATCCCCAACCCTTTAACGGACATCTTGCGTTGGCAGACAAGGATGCTAGCTAATAATAATTATACAAATTGTTAGTCACTCACAGTTCATTAATATAAGAGTAGTTGGCAATACTGCAGCATTCGAAGAAGCTAGGAGCCGCGTGAACAGAAGCAGAATCATTTATATTAATCGTGAATTTCATAGAATGTATTAAATTAATTCACATATAAAAGTAACTGCACTGAGCATTTTAGCTTAATTCAACTCCAACAAACAAATAAATTGTTTTTGTTTACCGGAGCTAAGCAGCAAAAACGGTTAGAATAAATTATAATTTTTGTTTATTTTTAATGAGATAGAGTTTTAAAGTTTTTTTTATTACAAACTTTTATTTAGGTTACAATCTCTGTTTATGTGTGTGTGTGTGGCTTTCTCTGTACACAAATCCTGCAAGTGAAATTTAACCAGCTGTTTGACTAGCTAGAAAGCTGAGACTTTCAGCATAGCTTTATATTGTATGACAATACATGATTCAATTGAAAAAAAAACTTAATTCGAACATCTTTCGTATTTCTAAATCGAGTGTATTTGAAATTAAAGTTTGTGTTAAAAAACTCATTTTTTCCTTTACTTGTTTTATAATAAATAAGATCAATAAACACGTGTGAATAAATAACATTAGGAAAAATTGGTCGATTCCCGAAGACGATGATCTTTTGCATTAATATTAATAGTGTGCTGCTTTCAAATATTAGCGCAGGGACGGGCAACATACGGCCGCCGGCCCGCGACGGGATTTTGACTGGCCCGCAGACTGTTTCCGGTCGTACATGATAATGTGGCCCGCGGTCACATTCTGCCGTAATCTCCCACTACTTGTTTTTTTTTTTTTTTTTTTTTTTTTTTTTATGATAGTTTATAGTCCTTTACACCAAGTGTTTTAAGACTGAATTGGCTGTATATAGGAAGCACATAAGTACTTCCTGCCGTGGATCAAAGTTTGATCCTTTTAACTGTCCCTCCTCCTTTATCCAGGCTTGGGACTGGCTCGCAATTAGCGAGGCGGAGTTTCCCACTACTTGCTTACTACGTCGCATTAATAGTGACTGTTAGTTATTCTTTGGTTCTTTGTTTTCTTTCTGTTCTTGGTTTTTCGATTCTTTGTTTTTGGTTAGAATTAGATTAAGAATTTACAATAAAATTTTTACCATGGATTTTGCTAAGAAACGTAAAGTTGACAGCGAGTTTCCCGCATTTAACAAATATTGGATGCCCAAGTACTTTTTCACAGAAGTCGGCAAGAAAGCAGAATGTTTGCTGTGAAGTGAAAGTGTTGCCGTATTGCAAGAGTACAACATTAGCTGACATAATGCGACGAAACATGCAGGCTATGGCACTACTTTATCAGCAGCGGAACGGCAAGCAAGATCAACAGAACTGACTGGACAGAAAACTTGTAAAGCAGCAGAATGTATTCGGAAAAGCCAAAGTAGCCCAGAAAGCTGCTAATCGTGCCAGCTTTGTGTCTGAGGCCTGAAAACGGAAATCTTACTGTTTTTGGAGAAGAAAGGGAAAGATATTTAGTTCATTTTTCTTGGATTCTGGTTCAAAGTAGTAGAACATTCTGCATAACTCCTCAGTTTGAAATCGGGAAACTTTTTTTAAATAGATATTATTTTTAAAGGCTTTTATTTAACTTCACTCGTCTCTCGTCTCTCTGTTTGTTGGTTTGTTGGTTAGTTAGTTTGTCTGTGGTGAATGTCCGCATTTTTTACGAGTCTCCTGATGTAACCAAAGATTATATAGACGCCTGAATTATCGAAATATAAACGGCTCAACTCAAACTCGTACGTCTTCATGCGATTTTTAAGTTAAAAAGAAATAAAAATTTTAACTGCGCGACTGCCTACCTTAAATCAATTAAAATTAATCAAAATTGATTAGTCTTGTTGTAATAAACAAAATTATTAATAAAAAATTAAATGAAAAGTACAAGATTGAGTGTAACGGTTGTTTAAGATTCAAAAATTTTAGTTTGTTGACTCAGATAATAACAAACAAGCCCTAAGTTTTTTAAAACTTAAAATGTGGGGCGCCATTTATATTCAAAAAAGCGTTTTATCCTGTTTAAAAAATAGCAGATTGTTAATTTGAGTAAAAGGCGCCCACGTTTTAAGTTTTTAAAAGTTTAGGGCTTGTTTGTTATACGAATGTCCATAATTAATGCATGCCTCTATAAAAACATTTCTCACACAGCCCAGAAAAAAATTATTTTCATCTTTATAGTTCACAAAAACGTGGTATTTTAAAAAGTTTTTTTATATTTTATTTTAAACTTGTGTTAATATTGGTGTAAGCAGGTTTACCTTGTGCTTATTTATTTTTCAAATCCCTGCACAAACCGATTTTTTTAAACCTGACCCGTTATATAGATACAAAATTCCAAGCCTGGTCCTGTTCATTTTCATTACCACAAAAACCCATGGCTCAGCTCAATAGTCTTGACCTATGCTGATTTTGGTCTGTCCCGATCCGTTTTATAACCTTTATATGATGTCCGCACCGAACATGTGCCGTACAGGGCTCTAGTCTGGTACCAACTCTGATCAATGTTTTGTGATTACAATTTTTTAGGTTACACTTATGAAATGAAAACACATTGTGAAGAAAATAGTTGTCTTTACAAATATTTTATTATTTTTAAATGAAAATCAATAAACTGAAAGTATACAATGCATACTAACTATTTGCTAACGCAAGGCGCTGTCCCAGGTTCTCAAAATCATGCATCAAGGTTTTTTAGCTAATCAAAAAATTCCAAGCTTTGAACACTTTTTCCCCAAAGAGCAGATGACCGGGAGGGGTATTCGCAGCTACTTAAAAAAAACTACTTCAAAATCTTCTCCAAAAACCTTGTAGCTATTTGTTTTCTAAAAAAAAAATTTTCGCTAATTCCTTGGGGGGGACAATTTCCTCCCTGACCCCCGCAAATGACGCCACTGGGGAACGGGAGAGCAAGTGGGAGCGAGAGCGAGAGAGCAAGCGGGAAAGGAAACGGGAGCGAGAGAGCAAGCGGGGAAGGAAACGGGAGCGAGAGAGCAAGCGGGGAAGGAAACGGGAGCGAGAGAGCAAGCGGGGAAGGAAACGGGAGCGAGAGAGCAAGCGGGGAAGGAAACGGGAGCGAGAGAGTAAAGCGATAGAAAAACTTCTAAAATCCCCGGGCAACGCCCAACGCCGGGTAAACCCGCTAGCATAGTATATATCAATGACCAACTCAAAGTATGACAAAAATTATAAATGTTCTATTCAGTCACATTTAAGTCATCAGCTGCAGCCGGCCGCAATTGTATGGCCTAGCCTAGCTGAATTTATGCCGATTTGGTTGCTGAGCCGACCGGAAATTTTTTTATAGCCGACTATTGGGGTTCAGTTGTTTTTGAAGTCGTTATTATGATGGTTTGCGTGGCTGCCACTAAAAATCATCAAACATTTATGATTTGTCTTTTATAAAATTTGTATATAATAACATGGACTAGTCTTAGCTTTTAAACTTGTTTTCAAGGATAATTATACTATGAGATCTATGGTTACACTATGGCGCTAAAACATGCTAACGAAAGGTAAATAAACAAACGAGATTGAAGAATATTATAAAATGATTCTTCACGAACTTCTGGTTGCATTAAATGGTTACGACGGCGAAATATTTGTTAAAGACAGTACCACTAATGTGGTTTCGGTTAGTTTTTTAAGTTATTTTATTTTTCTTGAGACTGCCTAAGAATGTTAAAATTTGGCCAATTGGGGATATTTTTTCGTACCTATGTTTTTAAATTAACAATAATAAATTAGATTAGAATGATTAGATTAGAATTAGATTTAAACATAATGTTCTACTTTTCTAATGTGTAGTTTGTTTTATAGTAAAACTGCAGAGTCTGCACCAAAACGACAAACTGAGGATAACTGATTGATAAGCTCAGCGTACTTAACTAAATACTAATTTTTTAAATTTAAAAGTAAACAGCACTGACTATTTATTTATGAATATCTATACTGCTGGACCAATTTTAATGAAATTTAGGATGGAGTAACATGTGTGAAGTTAGCAATATTGCTGGCTGGGCCAATAAATATACAATTTTTTGTGCAACTGGGTTTTGCTATACATTTATCGTCAGATGGGTTTTTAAAAATGGAATCTAATGGTTTAATTGGTTTTTCTTCAATTCAGCAAATAAAAAATTGCATGATATAAATGTAAACTCTTCTTTGAGAGAGTATTACCTTTTCAAACTGCTGCAATGAAAATTTCAGATATGCTTGTTTTTAGATAATTTAATTACAAATCCAACGATGTAACTCTCGCTTAAGAAACCTAATAAATAAAATAAGTTATAGAATAAAACGTTGAACCATTTAAAAATTTTCCAAGCTAAACGAAACGTAAACAAACACAGGAGAGCATACGGTTTGACAATTATACAAAGTGGCTGCTCGTTAGTTAACACCTCCTGCTGGCTTTTAACCAGCATAAGGGAAAATTTAATTTGGTCTAAACATCTATTTTCTCTAAAAAATGACTCTTAGAACACAATTTACTTTTATGAACTTTTAAAAACCCAGAAATTTAGATGGTCCTAAATGAGCTAAGTTTTCAATTAAATTTCACTGTTCTCCCTGTTTGTTCATTATTTTAACCTTTCCTTAACTCTTCGCTCATGTTGGAGCCTGAGGTGCTTATGAACACTAACCACATAAGAAGTAGTTACAGTTTACCAGAAATTTTCAAAATATCAAAATTGAATAATTAGTTAGCACTCAACTTTAGAAAATAACTCCTAATTACTAAGTCAATCAAACACTGTCCATATTTATTTGGAAATGCTACAACTCATAAGAGTTTAAAAGTGTTAAAAAACAAACCTTACTAAGAATCTGATGAAATATTTTATTCAGGTCCAAAAGAACTCCTCATTTATTAAACCATCAGAAGAAGTAACGTTGAATCATTTGTGCAAGTTGGCAACCTATTACATTAAGTTCAAATCATTCATAGAAAAGACGAGTAAATATTTATTTTGTTTTTATTGATTTATTTTTATGTTATTTTTGATTTTCTTTTTTATTATTTATTACACAAAATTTTCTGTTGTCAAGCTGGGTCTTTCGACAGCACTGTCGGACTGTACAAAAGGCGCTTTGCAGACGGACTTGAACAGTGTCTCGTACCATACCTGGAGTTGTTGATAGAAATTGAAGGAGAGATCTTAGCTGATCCCTACTGGACGATCACTCACGTTGTAACAAGAACAGAGAAGGTATGATCGTTGGGAAAGAGTTCTACTAGAACCTGGAGAGAGTAGAATTGTTTTTTCGCTAATAGAAATTTAGGTGTATTTAATTTTATTAATTTTGTTGTTTTTTTTCGCTTCAAAGTATCAGCTGATCTTTCCGAAGCTCTCGGAACTTGTGGACAAAGTTTCCAAAAATGAGGTCAGTGGGTCAGAGTTGTGTGTTATGTTTATTTGTTTTTATCACAAATGTGTTTATATGATCATATAGAAAATAAACTTATTTATTTTGTTTTTTTTCTTTTTAAGTATAAATTGTCATAAAATTTATCATTACTTGATTATTATTGCACAAGCATGGAGATACGGACGCTTTAAGTGGAATAATCAATTAATTAAAAAACACAAATGAAAAAAAACATTTCATTTGAACTTTGTAATCTCATGTTGCTCGGGTAGTCGAGTAGCTAGATTTTCCGGTTGAACGTGAATGCTTCAGGGTTTGACTCCATTTCTCTGCCATGTTATCAACAAATTTAGCGAATTAAAATTGTTTCTCCATGGAGCACGTAAAAAATCAGTTCCACCAAGTACTGTAAGAAGCACTCTATAAATATTTGCATTGATTGATTGATTGACCTGTTATGGGCTGACAAGAAGATAAAAAGTTTTTATTTTATTCCCTCGCCAGGTGTACGGATGTGCCATCCTGGACATGTTGTACAAGGCTTCGGTCTGCGGCATGCCGGAGGTGAAAGAAGCAGTTCTCAAGTAAGTGCAATTTATTTTTAATTGCGTACAGTTTCCGGGCTTGCGTAATCTTTGGCATATAGTTTCTTTGCATACATGAATATAAAAATGACAGATGTTTTAAAAGAAGTGCTGACGTACTTTATCTTCTAAAACCACTTAATTTGATAGGCTTCAATAGCTGTTGTTTTAAATTTGTTTATTTTTATAGAATGCCATTTTTAATAAGATCACATGTAACCTTTGTTCTTTTTGCACTATCAAGATATGTCTATGCCATAGACTTATTGATATGCTGTATGATTTCATCTTTATTATGTTTAATTATTTAAGCTATTAAATTGAATTTTAATGAAAAAGATCACGGCTTTCTCTAGGATCCTGAAGTTCTGCCACCGTACCATGTACACACAACTATTGTACTGGATGCTTTACGGACGACTTGGGGAGTGCAGCAATTCCGAAGCCGAATTCTTCATAAAGTACCGGGACGATACAGAAACGACTGCGGGTCGAGACGGTCGTGATGGAAATAGAACTATCGAAAAAGATGGTGGTGGTGATGCTGATGTGAATGTAGAAGATAAGGTAATAAAGTTGGGTGGTTGTAGTAATGGTTGTCATGAAAAGGAATTTGTAAAATGGTGAATTGATAGAGGTTTAGTCAATAGTTTAATCTACTAAGCCTATCTGATCTAGCTATCATAACCATAGAGCTTTACTGCTACTCCTAACTTAGACTCTGGTTTTAAAAAAAGATGAATTAATTAAAAAAATAATTGTTCACAGTAAATCTGTCACATTTATGGGATATTCTGTTCATATTAATTTTTCAAATAAATGTAATGAATAAGACAATTTTTATCTTCTCAATATTAAATATTAATCTCATTTTATTGATATTGTCTAGATTAAATCAGATGACATAACAGGCAGCAACCACATTCCAAACGACACCAGACAAAAGTCAGGAGACAATTTCACACTCGACATAAATCTCCTTCCATCTTACATTCCGCTCGATGTTGCTGAGAAAATCCTTTTCATCGGGAGGTCTGTAGTCCTCTTCAGGTCTTCTTCTTCAAGAGACGGGACATTACTGAACAAAGATGCAACCTCCGAATTAACTTCAAACGGTCGGTTTGCAGTTTGTTTCATACAAAATTGAATCCTGTTAAATGTTTCTATGTTGATTTTGAAGATTCCATCATAAAAAGTCATGAAAAAGAGTTCAAAAAAGACATTGACATGCTTTCCAAGATGGAGGTTTTCGACTCTATGAGGTTTGAAAGCACAATCGACAAGATCAGGACTTATGTGGCCGAAGTAAACTATCGCATCTCTTTTTTTCATGTCTATATAATTAATTTTTTTTTATATTTCTAGAATTTCAGTTGACATGTTTTGGCTTTGTCTGAATGTGTCCCATTTATTTAACAGTCAATTTATGCTTAATTATTTTAATTAAAAGCAACTCTGCACCCTGATAGTTGACCAATCAGATCTTAAGTTGCATCTGAGGCGTTTTAAGGACTTCTTTCTCATTGGTCGAGGGGAGCTGTTCTTAGCTTTTATTGACCAATCACAGAACTTGTTAAGAAAGCCACCCACCAAAGCAACCGAACACGGTAAATAAAAATTTTTTTTTAATAACTCTGATTGTTGTTCAATATAATAATTATAAAAGTATTAATTGCATTTTCAAAGGTAAGTGAAACAAGGTATCTATAGTTTTATTTTTCATTAATATAACATTTTTCCATATTTTAAGGATTTATTTTTATGTAATTTTTAATTATTTAGTATTTTAAAATGTATTTTTTTAACATTTAAACTATTTGACTGTAGATATCAACTTTGCTTTCAAACATGCAATGAGGAATGTTTTGCTCAGTGAAGAAATCTCAAAGTGGTTCAGTTTCGTTATTGAAGGTTGCACATACATAAGTTCATAGAATAAGAAGTTCATAGAATAAGAAGCATAATATTAATTTTTAATGTTTTTTTTATTTTTTGGGGGCTTTTCAAAGTTTTAGTTTCAGATTTATCTTTATTGTTAAAAGTAATTTATACATTCATTAATCTGGTATCTTTTATGTCAATTATCTTTTATATTGATTAATTATCTTTTATATTGATTAATTATCTTTTATATGGATTGATTATTTTTAATTAGAACCGACCGCGAAAACGACGCTCAAAACACATCAGCAGTCGCCACAGATGCCATCTTCTTCTAGGATTTCCGAACCGTCATCGTTTTTAAACACGAGAGAAAGCGGATGGAACTGCTTGAAGATGACGGCTTGCGTAGAATGGCCGCTCCATGTCATGTTCACTCCGAGTGTCATCAAGAAGTAATCGATTGATTGATTGATTAATTGATTGATTGATTGATTGATGGATTGATTGATTAATTGATTGATCGATTGATTGATAACAAGCTTGTTTTTCTTATTAATCGCTTTTTTGTACCGAAGCATTTATTCGCGTTATTGTCTGGTAATTTTGTTTAATTTCGTGTTTTCTTTTCCAGATACAGCACGTTATTCTCGTTTCTTTTCCGTGTCAAGAGGATACAACTGGAACTGCATCAGTGCTGGGCCATCGACATGCAGAGGAGACACTTGGCGTCCAACGAAAGGATTTGTCAAACGGAATCTTCCGCAGTGTCGAATCGTTTCCATGGGGATGCTTTAAGTGGTATTTTATTCCAGCATTCTGAATTATTTAATTGAATATTATATTAACAATAAAAAAGTTACATTAAGTTGATGCATTCTTAAAAGCTTGCTGAAATGTTTAAGAAAATGTATAAAAATGTGATTGACGCATCTTCAGCAATGCTTGCTTATTGTTTCCTTACATTGGCAATTTGTACATGGTGCTAATAAATGATTGATTACTAATCATGGATGGGCAACAATTGTAGATGTTGTTTGGCTGTCGAGAATATGTCCAACCCTAAAGCGATGTTTAAAAAATGAATGGTAATGATGGTGATGTTTAATTTTTGGGGGTTTCGGTTCAGATTTTAAATTTTCAAATTATGTTTGAAAAAAGACTGAGTAGTACCAAATTTTGGGTTCAGGCTGCTATCCCAGACATCCCTTAGGGCCAATATTCAATCAATTTAAAAAAAGTTTAGCTTCATAAATGTTCTGTGAAGGCTTATTTGAATGGCGTCTCTGTGTTAAAAATATGCATCTGTAAACATGCATGCCAAATGACAACCTAACGTGCATGAATTTCGAATGCTGGTTGCCTTCCAATTTTCAATGCACCAGTAAATAATGTACTTGTACATGCAAATCACGTTAGATAAGCAATATGGTTGGTTGTACCTTCTGCGAGACGAAAATAGAATATATCTAATTAATAATAACTATTAAAAATTAAAAAATGTCTGATAAATGTTATTTTTTCTGTTATTTCAATTTTAACTTGATTTTTATTCACAATTTTAAGATAATTATTATTTACAACATGCTAGGTTTCTATTCGCCAGTCATCTTGAATTTAAAAAAATTAAAATTAATGTTAACTTCAAATAAATTTAAAACATATTGTCGTTTTACTAATAAGTAATTACATTTTAAATATTATTAAATTAAATAAAAATAAATTATTTTATAGAAGTTTTGAATTCAAGTCAGGCTGCATTTGCAATAAAAATTCTGAAATATGTTTTGTTTAACTTATCATTGACAGTCCATCAAATTTATATTTAAGTAAAAATAGATATAAGGAAACAGATATAATGAATGTATTAGCTAAAAAAGACAAATAATTTCATGTTACATTTTAAATTCACAAGGCAGTCCATCTATAGAAGCAATGAAGTGGAGATTGAGGAACCACATGGCTTTCATAATCGACAACTTACAATATTACTTGCAGGCAAGATAAATTAAATTATCTGTCAATTAAATTATATGTGAATATTTGACTGTTTAGTGGAATGTTACCGTGGTCTTGATACTTATATTAATTTTGAGTCTTATGGGGATATTACCACCTTGATTGAAATTTTACTTTATGAATAATTAGAAATTCTCATCACATTAAATGCTCACATTAATTATTATTCTTATTATTATTATTAATTACATTTCTAATCACCGTTTTACAGAGTGTTTCATATCACACAGGTTGATGTTATCGAATCTCAATACAGTCTTCTTGTTGAGAAAATTAATACGAAAAAAGATTTCGAGCAGATAATTTATGCCCACGAATGTTTCTTGGCTTCTCTACTCAATCAATGTTTCCTTCACTCAAAACACGTGAGAATTAAATAAATTACTTATAATTTATGTGCAATACATTTATTAAAAAAATTTTTTTTTATTAGGTATTTAACACAGCAGATGTAATGAGATTTTTTTTACATTCCTACAAGTTTAATATAATTACTGTAATTTTATGCATTTTGAGGTTCCTGGAATGGTCATAAAAAAGGATGTTGCTCTATTAATCGGAAAATGTATATATGTAAAATGTATTTTCAATAAAATATATATATGTATAAATACATTGTGCCAATCAATTTTGTTTTTTATTTTTATAAAGCCACATCTTTTTTAAACCCTCCAGGCTTTCATAGATATGCGTTATATGTAAAACACTGTGGTAACACTTGGTGATTAATCACAAAAAACAATGTGTAATATTTATTTTTAAATTCCGTATACTAACTTCACTGTTGGTCTTGCTAGGCCGCGATACAAGTTTATAACAAAAAATTTTCAATTTACAAAAAATTATTTTGAAGAATTTTAACAACAAAAAGTTCTTATTTATCGAAATTTATATATCCACTAGATAGCTGGGTTGGTAACCTGCGATTTACTGTATTTTTGATTTTTTTTCTCTTTGTTTCGTCCGTTCTTTTTCGTTCTCCCTTCATCTTTTTATATATTGAACTTAATGTTCCAGATAAGCAACTGTTTATCAGGCATACTGGACTTATGTCACAAGTTTTATGGTTTTGTGGTCTACTCTGAAAACGAGCCTTCTGTTATGCAACAAGCACAGCTCCAAGATATGATAAAAGTTAGTTCGTTACCAGATTAACTGGAAGATTCATAAAGTTGAATTTCTTTATTTTCTGGTTGAAATCGTGTTTTATTTGCAGGAATTTGATCGACATTCCGACTTGTTGTTCATGATCCTCTCGAGTGTCAGAAACAGTCAAGCAAGCAATCCCCATCTTGCCCAACTGCTGTTACGAATTGATTATAACAATTATTTTTCTCACTCTCGTGCCCAGCTTTCATCTAATCCGACTACAAAATAATAATTTTATTGATCTTTGAGTATTTTTTCAGCTATTTGAATTAATTGAGATAAAATAATTGTGAAATTGTTTGATTGATTGATTAAATTAATTCTCTAAACATGCTTACTGGATTCGTAAATAAAATAAGGCTTCAATCTATTAGGTGTTTATGTAAAAGATATTTATGCAGAAATAATCATGCGGCGGATGAGTGTTAATGCTCTCAACTTGATATTGCAGTACTGTGTATCTATCTGAAGTTCTGTTCTGTTTTTATATTCTTTCACGGTTTGGTGGAATTTGCAAAGATTGAAGACACTACACGGGGAATTGGCTAGTGAAACATATTTCATTCACAAGAGGCGTTGATGTGATTACTTGTCTCATTTATGTGTTTCACTAATTAACCTTTTTTTTTGTACCATGCAAAGTGTGGCAGTTGGAAACGTGGCGAATGTTTGATGTACCTAGTTACATTTCTTGTTGGTGTTTATTTCGCAGTATTGTTCAACTTTATATTCAGTATTGGCCAATACGGTGGCGTCACTAGATGGAGCGGATCGTAAATTGTGACGCCATCAGATAGATGGCACCTATATGCACAATTCTGTCACCCAATGACGGCCTTTGAAATTATTCACCCAATGACGGCCTATGAAATTATTCACCACTGACGACCTATGAAATTATTCTTATAAGTGTTGTGTCAGAACGGCGTCCGAAATTTTAAAACGCGTTACAGTTTTGAGTGTTTAATAACTCTTCCAGAAGAGATCGACCGTACGTGTGGTTACACAGTGGCGCACCAAGGATTTTGTGGAGAGGTTTGGAAACACTTTTTCAGCTTCAGTTATTTAAAACTTTACACCATATCAAAGAACATTTAAATGAAGTTTGAGTTTAAAAGCAGAATAATTTTATTTTAAATTCAAAAATCTATATATTTTTAAAAATTAAAAAAAGTGTATACTAGTTAGACAAATAGCCCCTTTTTTAAATAAAAATGTTGGAGCTTTTGGTTTGTCGGCCATTTTTTAATCAAAAATCGGTTGAACTATTTAATCTGTGATGAACAACTTCTAAAAAAAGTTTTTTCACCATATATTTATATGAAAAACTCCAAATATTTTCTACGCAAGCAATAGTAGGAATGGACTACAAATTGTATAATGGCTGATTAACGAAAATATTTGTACATCAATCTTTATGTTTTCATCATCGCAGTAAAACCAGTTTACATATTTTTATGTACTAATACAAGTTTTTTTTGAATGCACGAACATTGAACATCGAAAGAAAGGGGGTAAGACATTTGTGACGAAGGGGGTAGGTAGAGGATTTGAGAAATATGACGTCATATTTAAAAATATAATCATTCAAATAGGCTACTTCAATTAAACAGACAGTTTATAGCACTTTTTGTAATTATTTAAATTTTTGTTTAATAATTGTATAAACTATTTGTAATGGATTTTAAATTAAACAAGCATACCGTAAAAAACGAGTTTTTTTTTCAAAATTTCTTATGTTTCAAGATTTGGCTATCTTTTCATTTAGGTAAAGCAAATCTGACTTTTTAAACGACAAAATTTTTATAAATGTAAACATTTTTATAGATACTTGTAATTTGTTGTTTTCTAGAACAGAGACTTAAACAATTTGTTAAATTAACAAAATAACTTTTAGAGAAATTTTTCAAAATTTAGTCAAATACATTGTCATAAGAAGCAAGTCTATATTCCAAGTTTCAGCTTGTTTGGATGACGGGATTCCAAAATAGAGTTTTATTTCATTAAATGATTATACAAAGTGTTTATGTTAAATTGCGTCTTAGTCACAAAACCCGATATCAATCCCGAAACCCCTGGATCCCGAGAATACCTAAAACTGACAAATTTTCTATCCGGTAATGCCGGGATCCGAAAAAGGCCGGAATTTGTGATCTCTGAATGAAACCAATCTCTAGGTGAAACCAGTCAGTCAGAGTTGCACAACTCCATGGCCATATGTTGTTGACCATCAAATTTAGTCTAGTTAACTTGGAACTTTTCATAATCGCTTTTTACCAGACGCTACCGAATTTTCCCATTAATCAAATCCAAGTCCTAATGCCAGAAATCAGCGTTTTATCCAGACGTCTTAGGGAGGGAGGGTAAATATTTCCACAAAACAGTTTCAAAATTTTTATTTTTTTTCAAAATCGACTACCCAACCGGTCATCAACTATTTTTGAAATGAAAAGTGCATAGGGTTTTATAAAAATGTTAGAAAAGAAACAACTACTTTCACCCTTCCGGTCATCAGCTATTTTTGGAATGGAAAACGTAAAACGTTGGAGAGGAAGGGTTTTTGAAAATTTTGTTTCTCCAACTTTTAGCTGAAATGACGCTCTTGCCCCTATCCCCCTAATTTTCAAATATACTCCAATGTCAAGGAGTCTGGATAAAACACTGTCATGAATGGCATTGGAACGTGGTCTCCAATTATCAGCAAAGAAATTGCTAATGCTGGTTAAAAAATAGAACTAAAAAAACTGTAAAACTGTAATAAAACATTTTTTATAACTGGCTCTCCAACCGTATCTAATAATTTTTTTCATTTTCGACGGGTTGTTGACACTTATCGCTGGTAATCTAATGTTTTATGATAATCAGACGTTACGCTATATACCAAAGAGATAAATTACAATCTTGTATAATTTTGTTTTACTTTAGTTTGTGTAGGCCTCTAATTGGTGATGGATCAGGCCCATCTGCAGTGGCACACCTTGACAATGCCTGATTCCAGAGGTGACATAGGTCTATTTTTGATGACCCAATCCACCACTTCCTCAAACCAACCCACCCCGACACATCTGAAAAGTTAAATTTTCTAACCCGACCCAACCCACAGTTAAAAATGTGTTTTTCAATTTTTTAACCTAACCCAATTCAACCCACGCATGTGTTAAACAAATTGAACCTAACCCAACTTATTGGTCAACCTACCCCATGTCCACCTCTGATTCTATAGAGAGAAAGAGTGTGTGTTTATTAGAAATGTCAAGACTGAGAAAGCAATAGAGATTAGTTTTTAAAAAACCGACGCTGCTTTATAAAGTGACATGTTTTCTACTTAGCTCTCAACTTTTCACTTCTGGCTTTAAATTAAACCTGCCTTCTATGATATTCTGTGTAAATATAGAACCAACGTTACTAAGGATTTTCGATTCCCGTTGCTTGGCAATGGTGGACTGAGTGGATTCGGAGGAAGTCCGGGACTAGTCGTTAGTGGTGACACCATGAGCTACGTAACTGTGCGACACTAATCTAAGGGACGCCACTTTGACCCTAATAGTCGAATACTCGTCAAATCTGTGCTAATCCCATCTATAATTTAATCTACAATTTTTCTTCGGATTTAATGTATAATGAGTGATGAAGATCTGTTTCAACTATCTGAGGCCATATGACTCAACGCATTGTACTGATATGGGTTGCAACTAAGCAACAACAACGTCAATAACAGCAGCGAAGGTGTAGTACGATTTTTGCACACAAACGATTCGTTTATTAAAGCGAGAAAAAGCCCTTCTTTTGTTTTATCGATTGTAACCTTGCTGCAGCTCTCGCTCATCGGACCCATCACTCGCACTGCTTATTAGTAGAGAGCATTATAGCAAGCCGAGACCTGACTTTTCCACAACAATTTATTGCGTATTGCTAGATTTATAATAAATTATTAATATAAACAAGATATAAAAGTGAAATTTGAAGTACACGTGCATTGCCTTGTCGTCGACTACCTGTGCTGCAACCAAAGCTTCTAAATATTTTCAAAATTTTCGGATGTACCGAAAATAAAAATAAAAAATTATGGAAAAATTCAATTGCGATTGTTTGTGAAGAAGAAGCAAGGGTGGTTTTTTTCGAAAGCTCAAAAAATAATGTGCTGCATTAGTTCTGCAGCTCGGAGGAGCATTTAAAGATTTTTTTCAAGTGTTTTATCGATTGAGACGTTAAATATTTCGTTGAGGAGATGAAGTTTCTGAATAATTTTTATAAATTGAAAAATTATTAGAACGAGAATCTTTTTTTTAAAATTTGTAAAAGAGGATTTACAAAACTTCAATACAAAATGCCTGGACTTTTGAGAAGCAAGATTTTGGCTGGGAAACAGAAATCGTACGACACAGTGCACTACTTGTGCACAGTAAAATTTCTGGACAATTCGGATGACCTGACAGTCACTTATCAGGTTTACAAATCTTTGCTCAGAAATTTATTCGTTTGTTTATCTCATATAGTTTTTAAAGGACGCACTTTCTGTTAAGCGATGAAACTATTATACAAGTTGCTGCCAACAAATGCTTTGAGCATCGATATCTTACATATACAAAAATACAAATACATAGATACAGCCTCTTTTTCAAATGTAACATCTTGTTCAAAAGCGCCATCGAGAAAAAGTTTTTTCTTACTCTCCATTAGTTTCCATACAATAAAAATGAAATACCTTGTAGCTGGTTAAATTACGTCTAGTGAGCATGTTAATACGCTTTGATTTAATGTTAGGACAATCTTGATTGTTTGGACAACTCTGGACAAATGAAATCTGCAGGTATTTTTACGAAATAGCCAGTTAATATACTGTGCTGAAGTATTGTATAATATACCATGAGGCTATAATTTAATTTGACAAACCGAACCTACGATGGTCAAGTTACGAACCTTTCCCTACACCTCCCACACTACATTTTTACAAATTAATATACGTTAGTCTCTGTAATTCTCCGAAGGAAGATCAGAGAAAGGGAAAAGTTCGCAACGTGACTACCGTAGGCGCGGAGTAAGGCTTTAGAAAAATAATTAAAGACAGGAAAGAAGGCCTATATCCCAGAGCAAATTTTGAACTTGCTCCAAGGACCAAGATGTTATTTTGTATTAAAATAAACTGTTTTTTACCTCAATTAGTAATTTCTAAAATGATAATAAGTATTTTTAGAGTTTTCAAATTTTGAATATTGATAGACACTCAAATATTTTTTTAATAACTTGCGTGTCGCGTTTTTTCGACTTTGTGCTGAAGCCGCATAGAAGTACTATTATGAAATGGATGTAAATCATATATGTTTTTTATGTTGATTTAATTGTCAATAATAATTTAGTTTATTCATTTGATAATAAGTCATTAATCAGTGCGGTTTCAATTTTAGAGAAGTACGACAGGGCGTTTTCTTTTAGAGCACGTATGTTCTTCAATCGATCTCATTGAAAAGGATTACTTCGGTCTGAAGTACACGGACACAGAAAAGCAAGAAGTTTGTTTGTTTTTTTCTCTTTAAAATATTACAAAACGTTCAAATGATGTTATGTCCATTATTTTTCTCTTTTTTTGTTTTATGTTTACTCCTTTACCAAACCGTTCTAACATAAACACACAGCGGCGGATCCAGGGAGAGCCCAGGGAGCCCGGACCCCTTAGAAGTTTTAGCAAAAATTTTGAACTTTAATTATTTTAGTTTGCTATTTCATTTTGTTTTTCTGTATTCTGAGACTTCATTTTTACTAAATTCACTTGTCTAGTTATGATACTTGGCAGATATTTAAAAATTTCGGGCTTTATTTAGCCCAATTCAATACAAAATTCAAATATATATATATATATATATATATTCAAAAAACATTTATACCTTAACCGGCAGTTCCAGCAAAAAAAGTTGAGTACAGGAGAGTAGTACCGAAAAAACATTTTCATTTTTGAACCATTTCATCAATCAGTTAAGGTACGGTATAGGAAAGCAGACGATTTCTTAAAATAAGGGCAATTGCTAGGTAATCTTGTAGCCGTGAAAAAATCTTGCTGCCCCATATTATAGAAGTAGTCGAGTTGATTGAGTTTGTCTTGAACCGTTCCAGCTTGGAGGTTATTACATGGAAAAGTTTCGTTTAGTCACTCCCACAAAAAATTCTATATAAATAGCCATTCCATTTGAAAAAAAAAAATATTTTGCCATCTGTGATAAGTGATGACTTTTGTCCGTTTGCTTGAGACAATCCTAGTGTTTAATGTTGCAGCTTAAAAATCATTCTCAGCTTTAAAGTGTCCAGGTGACCTAATTCCGCAGCACAATGAAAAAATAAGAGGTGTCTTATTGATATTGCTCCAGAGAGCAAAAATACATACATACAAACATACATACATACCCGCATAAATACATACATACAAGCACACAGACATCGGGTGTGATGTATGTTGATGAATGTAAAGATTCTCAAAGTTGTATCAGATTCTGTATTCCTACACGTTTTTAAAAGAAATATCATTCAATATCGATTCACCTGGTTACAGTTGTATGTAAATGGGATACATGACGGTATATATGATGCATAATTTATCATTGACAAGCTACTTTTTTCTGATGCATAATCGATTCGTATATAAATATAAATAATATCAGCAAATATAAAACACGTTAAATAAGCCATATATAGACCTAGGCTCTAAATAAATTTTTATAGAATTAATTTAAGTTATTAACAAATCAATTTATTTATATAATTTACGAACATACATACATACATACATAGATACATACATACATACATAATATAAATACAGACATTATGTATGTTGATTAATAATATGCCTCAGTTATTTTGTATAAACTCACATCATCACATATTTTGAACAGGTTTCATATTGATATTAATTGGATGTTGTTTTTATAGTTTTATTACATGATATATTTTATTTTTTGTTTTTAATTTTTTAATTTTTTGGGCAAATCAATTTAACCGCAATAAATTATATTGATTTTTCTTATTTCACTCCAGTGCTGGTTAGACCTGACGAAGACAATTCACCAACAAATAAAAGGTCTTTAAAAATATTTTATTTTATATAAATACAATACATTTTTCCTAGGTTTATATAAAGATCATTATACTAGTTTGTTACTTTTATGATGACGTCATATAAGTAACAAACCAACATCATCATAGTCACAGACACGACATATTTCCCTACAATTACTTGAAACATTTAATTGCCACGATATAGACAAGGAAATATTTGTTAAAATAAAACTGATCAAACTTTTAAAATAACTTATAATTTTTGATTTCTTAAAGGTCTTAGCAATCCTGTACTATTGTTCCGGGTCAGGTACTACCCATCCGATTTAAACCCTTTGAAAGAGGAAATTACAAGGTCACAATTACTTCATAATTTTTGTTTTAATTATAATATAAAATTAGGGGTACCCGCAAAAACGTTTCTGGATCAAAAATCTTCGTTGCACATGCAATGCAATTAATTTTAAAAGACTTTCTAGAGTTAAGGAAGTTTTTTTAATATTAATTGCATTATATTTTCATATAAAAGACTCGAATTGAAATTATGCATATTACTATTGTTGCTGTTTAACTTTTAGTTGAGTTTTTTTTTTAAATAAAAATATTTGTCTCAAATAACGCAATTATCTGGTACAATGTTCCAAAGAATTGTAGAAATGATTGGGCTGTGGTCGAATGGGTGTCTGTTTAGGTGTAAAATTTGCATTGGCATTAACTGCATTGTTGCACTGCTTCTGTCGTTTTGATCTGTTTACATCCGTTGTCGTGACAACGCAAGATATACGTTTTATTGCTGCTCCCCAAATTACAGAGATGTACTACTTGGTACTCGTACTCGTACTCGAGTACAACTCGAGTACCGTTTTCAAGTACTCGTACTCGTACTTGTACTCGGAACCTTGGTACTCGTACTCGTACTCGTACTCGTTATTCCACTCAGTACTCGTACTCGTACTCGTACTCGTTATTCCACTAAGTACTCGTACTCGTACTCGCATATGTGACACCTTCTCTAAAAAAAGTTTGCTTGTTTACTAAACAGTTGTTTGGGATAATATTTCGTTTATACTTGCTGAAATCTAGTATACAGAGATGTAGTACTTGGTACTCGTACTCGTACCGTTCATCCAGCCAAAAAGTCAAAGTTGTTTCACAAGTATTCATCGGCGTTAGATGACACCTGCCTTGATGTCGATGCACAGTTGACCAGATATATTGAGACGAGGATCACTGGTGATGTGGATGATGCACTAACGTTTTGGCAGAATCATTCCAGTGACCTTGACAAACTGTATCACTCAGCACTTCGTGCCTTAAGTATTCCAGCTTCAAGTTCACCAGTAGAACGTGTGTTCACTGTGTTCAGCCACGGCGGAATAATTTTAAGACCCCATAGGGTGTCGGACTCTAAACTGTCGTCGCTAATTTTTCTGAAATGTAATAGTTTTTTTATGTAGAATAAACTATTATTTTGTTGACTTTAAAAAGTACTCGAAAAGTACTCGCTAAAAATTTCTTGTACTCGTACTCGTACTTGTACTCGAGACCTCAGTACTCGTACTCGTACTCGTACTCGATAACTTGATACCATGGTACTCGTACTCGTACTCGTACTCGATACCATGGTACTCGTACTCGTACTCGTACTCGGACCATAAGTACTCGCAACATCTCTGCCAAATTATCATCATAATCACCACCACCACCACCATCATCATCATCATCATCGTCATCATCATCATCATCATCATCATCATCATCATCATCATCATCCCTACAACAATACTGTTATCGTTACTATTTATTTTTACGGCTACAACAACCAATAACAACGCAGCACCTGGTTGGTTGGTTAGGTTTCTGATGTATTGTATGTATTTTTTGTTCTTTTTCGTGTTTTTTCCAACCAATCTTAATAAAGGTAAGAGCAGGTGAGGCTGGTATTGATTGATTTTAAAGTTTCGAGTTTTCAGCAGCAATTTGCCTAATTGTTCATTCATTGACATTGCTAGTAATGATGCGTTGACTACTGGTTTTGGTAATGATGATTATGATGATGGTTGTATTTTCATGATTAAAAATTTATTAAAAAACCATAAATAATAACGATGATATGGCTTAACTTTCAGGTATCAATTGTTTCTACAAGTGAGGGATGATTTCAATGCTGGCAGACTCATATGTTCTCTTGAAGACGCTTTGGTTCTCTCTGCCTACATTGTCCAAGGTGATTCTTTGAATCTTTTATATTAACTTCACCGTGTTTGCTTGCTTGCTTGAGCCATACGTTGGGACCTTTTGACGCTTAAAAAATTAACTTCCCATTATTCAATCAAACTAAAATTTGATCGGTTTATTTGTCGTCATTGACTTTACATTCTAATGACTTTTTCAGATCGATGGGACAAAATTTGAATTATAGAATAAAATTTAATAAAAATCTAAGAATTTTAAGAATTTAAAATTTTCTGTAGAAAAATGAATAATCAGTTTTAAGTTTATTTAAAAAAAGCAATATTCAATTGTTCAATTTAGAATATTATAATTAAAAAATGTGGTTTTTCCATATTGATTCGAAGGTTTCTTATATTTTTAGTCCACACATACTCACATATCAAGTATCAAACACATTGACTAGAGTAGTCAATGTGTTTTTTATTTTAGTTGATTGATTAGTTGATAGGCACCTTACCCCGCCCGCCTTAAGATGCTCGGTTTGCAGTCTCTCGAGTACCGAAGGCTTGTGTTAGATCTCAGCTTATGTTACAAGATATTGCATGGAAATGTATGCACCAATCTGGTGCATCATTTTCACCCCACCAACTGCCCAGCAACCATGGGTCACAGTTACAGACTTCGAACAAATGTGTTTTCAGTAGATACTACCAAGTACTTTTTTTCTAATCGTGTTGTGAATGTTTGGAATTCATCGCCGGACCAGATTGTTTCGTCTCCTACTTTCTCGGAATTTAAACATCTTATTGCTCAAATGGATTTATCTCTACTTTTGTCTGATATACGTTGAATGAGTCGCCATCTTACTGTCGATGTTTTTCTCTAATATTATTACTATTATTATTTTCTTCTCATTAGAGTGTTACTTATTTTGTCATTCTGACTGTAAATGTTATTGTACATATTTTTGTTTCGGGATGGAGTTAGCGATTCATTGAATCCTTCCACTCGTTTGTGAAAAAATAAATAAATAAATATAAAACTAAAACACTCTGTTTTATTACATTGAATGTTCTTATTAGTTGAGTTTGGCTTATAGTCAAATTTGTATACTGAGTGGTGTTTCAGCAGTTCATCTAAACTATTTTTGTTTAACAGAAGAGCTTGGAGACTATGATAATCTTTCAGAGACGACCAATTACGTGGCAGGTGTAAAACTGCCTGCTTTGTTATCTGGATATGAGGAGAACATTAAAAGTATTCATCAACAACTCAAGTATGTGAATGTTCTAATTAAGTCTCTCACTGAAGTTTTTTTGTAATTGATTTAAAAAATTTGCATAGTTTAGCGTAAAAAATCGCTTTCAATTTTTCATCTCTCATTCATCCTCAATTGTATTGTTTATCAGCAATTGGACAATTGATGAGACAGGACAATCCGTGATCCATATAGTAAGACAAATGAAAAAAACACACTTCTTAAAAGCCAACTCTAGTTTCTAGAAAAAATGTCTATTTTTAAATAAAATATGAGTATAAGTAAAATTCAAAAATTTAAAAAAAATTGAACAAGACAGCTGCTTACGCGCAAAACAAGAATTCATTTGAACAATTTTTCAACTTTCATCTTATCTTTCTCATGTCGTTGTACAGAGAACAAGACCAGGCAACAGTCGAATACAAATTCTTGAAAAAAGCTTCTTCTTTGGTGTCGTACGGAATTGATCCTTACGTTGTAGCTGTAAGTAACTCAAATTTATTTGCTGATTTTATAAGAAATATGTTTGTAGTTTGTTCAAATTAATTCAAATTTAATTTACGTTACATAGTTTTAAGGCTTCAAATAAATTTTAGCAAATCTATTTTACGCTTTATGGGCAAAAATGAGCTAGGAGGGAGAAGAAGAGCAAGCAGGTTTGGGAGAGCGGGTGGGAGAGGGAGAGCGAACGGAAACGGGGGAGCGAGCATGATTTATATGAATAAATATTCATTAAACATTTTCAGGACATAAAAGGCAATAACATGTATTTGACTGTTACGCCTCAAGGAATAATCATATTTCAAGACAATACTGCCACCAATGTCTATCAGTGGTATGTTGCCTATATGTATAAATATATATAAAGAAGATTTGCACACACACACACACACACACACACACATATATATATATATATATATATATATATATATATATATATATATATATATATATATATATATATATATATATATATATATATATATATATATATATATATATATATATATATATATATATATATATATATATATATATATATATATATATATATATATATATATATATATATATATAAAGCAGAGTTGCACCGTATGTATAAATATAAATGTATATGAAGCAGATTTGCATATATGTATAAGTATGAATGTATATGAAACAGATTTGCATATATGTATAAATGTATTTGAAACAGAGTTGACGTATGCCCAGACATCTTTTGACAATCACTCAATTTTCACTTTTTAATGCAGGCATCTGATAAAGAAACTATCTTTCGACGGCAAAATGTTCTACATACGTCTTCTGGATAACGAGGTTTGTTTATTTAGAAAATAATTTAAAATATTATTTTTAAAATAATTCAATATTTCCCTAATTGGTTTTTCTAAATAATTATTTGCAATAATAGTATTTTTCTGTTATCGTAGAAAGTTCCAACAGGAAGATCTTCAAAAAGTGTCAGTAAACCAATTTTATTTTATTTTTGCTTATTAAATGGCATGATTATGCTTAATAATATTCTACTAACTAATATAATATAATGGTCATAATATTGTTCTAAATAATTTAATATAATGGTTGTAATATTGTACTAACTATTATAAAATAGTGAGTAATAATATTGGACTAACTGTTATAATAAGAAGGTTATAATATTGTACTAAATATAATATAAAATTTATAATATTGTATTAACTAATATAATATAACGGTTAAGAATATTTGACAAACTATTCTATTATTATAATATAATGGATATATAATACTGTACTAACTGTTATAATATAGTGGTTATAATATTGTACTATCTATTATAATATAGTGGTTATAATATTGTACTAACCAATATAATTGTGTGAGTGGAATGGTAATGATGTTGATGAAACGACAATAATTGTAACAATAAAAAAAGAAAATAGCTTTAATATTTTCATTAATCTACTTATATCGCTATTATTATTCAAGTATCAAACTATTGCCGAAGATTAATAACTAGTTCGTATTATTGTTTTCTGTTTAATTCACCAGCATCTGAACATGAGCTTCTTGATGTGCGCCAGTGCCAACAAGGTTTTTTTTCTTTTACTTCCACGCTTTCATATCTTTCTTCCACTAACCAAATTAAATAACTTGTATTTAATTTGACTTAAAATTAAAAATAACTAATATTACAGTTAGATAGGGTGATTTATTGTTCAATAAGCTTGCCAAAACGTTGTTTTGTCCTCACTCTGGACGCTTTTGGCTTAATTTTATTTAGTCGTTTCGCTACAATTCCAAGTGTTTCATCTCGCGATCAGTTTATACCCTCTTTTGGGTGCTATATGGTCCACGATCAGTTTACCCCCTCTCTAGGTGCTATATGGTCCACGATCAGTTTCTGTGTGCTATATGGTCCACGACCAGCTTAACCTCCCTCTCTGGGTGCTATATGGTCTACGAACAGTTTCTGTGTGCTATATGGTCCACGACCAGTTTACCCCCTCTCTAGGTGCTATATGGTCCACGACCAGTTTACCCTCCTCTCTAGGTGCTATATGGTCCACGACCAGTTTACCCCCTCTCTGGGTGCAATATGGTCCACGACCAGCATGCTCCAATTATGGAGGTTTGACTCAATAACAATAACATCTGCACCTCAAGAAACATTCAAGGGGAGATAATACGTCATAGAGCAAAAATTTCCAAAGTGATTACAAATACTTTAATAATGTAGAGTACAGGAAAAACACATTTCGGTTTGGTTGAATCATCGGCTGTTTAATTTTATTACAGCTGTTCATCCAGATTATAGTTATGTTATGGTTTTTATAGACAGTTACGAATTTTTAATTTATCTGTGATTTGTATGGATTATTTTAATAAAGTTAATTTTATTTCAATGTGAAACAAGTCCGTCCAGCAGACTACGACAGTTGGTTACAAATGCCTGAATCAGCAAGCCTGCAAGAAACTGTGGAAGAATGCCGTGGCTCAGAAATATTTTTATACGTCAGTGGTGTTGCATTTGGGATGAAATTTTGGTTGTGATTGTGGCAGTGGTTGTGGTAGTTGTATTGGTTGTAGTTGGGGCTGTAATTATAGTGGTAGCGATTGTAGCTGTGGTAGTGGTTGGGGTAGTGGTTGTAGCAGTGGTTTTGGTCAAGGTCGTCCAAAAGCCAAAAATGACGTTACGTTAATGGTCAGTTTTTGAATTTTTCGCTTTTCTCGAAAAATATTAAATAAAAATTTTTTACAAAAGATGTTTAGGCTTAAATCCCAAAGAATATTTTGTTTTTGTTATGCCAAATCTGTTAATAACGCATCTTGGAAGAGTTGGAAGTCATTTATGGACGATGTTCCAGTGATGCAGCTAGTGATGATAAACAATTAAATTTATTATTTATTTGCATTTCATTTTAAAAATTTATCTCAGTATAAGATATAGATTCTACTAATCATAACAGTTTGCAGTCATCAGATGAAGCTCCAAGAGTTTTATCAAGCGGAGGACTGTTTACAAGGGGCTCTAAATTTAGATACAGGTTTTACATCTTTATAATATTTTTGTGATTTATTTGTCTCATCTCTGTTCTATGTTATTTAAAAAACTATACTGATTTGAGTTTACAAACTTTAAAAGTGGAAATTGCATGGTAGAGGCTTGCAAAAATTCAGCACTGATTGAAAGGCAGGAACCAAAATTTACAAGGTAAGCTCGGTTAAATAATACCAATTTATTATTTCATTATTTTTGTCTTAATCGTTTATATTTTCATTACGAAAGACATCAGTCACATGGAAACATCGAAAGCAGATTGTCGACACTTTCTTACGGTCGGAGAATGAAAGAAAGCGAAGATGGCGGTGAGGTTAATTAAATAATTATAAGAGAATCAATGGAATTGATAGTGACTTTTTTGTACTTATAAGGAGGCATTTCAATTTACTCATATAATCTCTTAGCTTCACTCAATCACTCTCTCACATGCCCACGTGGATTAACGATATCAGCGATCATTAAGTCCATCCTTATGCGTCATAAGACATCATATCTAATGACGCACCCAAGAATTTTTTCAGGGGGGTTGGAGAATTTTTTTCAGCTGGATAATTTAATACTTCTCAAACTACATCAAACAGCAAGTTCTTTATAAAGTTAAATCAGATTTGAGTTCAAAAATCAGAATAATTTTAATTTTAAATTAAAATCTATTTTCAAAATATCATTATTTTTTATTGTAGTTTGTATTATTTTACACAAGGTGTTTTAAAAAAGTATGCAGAAAATACCGAAATTCTTCCTGCCACAGATCAAAATTTGTCACTTTTTTTCTTTCCCTCCTCCTTACTTGCTTAAAAGTTTATCAAATTTCAGGCAGTGCTATCGTCACCCACCATTCTTCTTATGCAACAACACCGAATACAACTACATCCTTCGATATGGACTGCCAAAAACAAGAACAGATAGAGCAAGGTGACATAAAAAAAAGCAGCAGTGATTCTGCCTTTCAGTTGACCCCCTCACAAGAAGCCCCCATTCTGTCTCCTCCTCCTCCTATCACACAATCAGCCCCTGATGATGTCAAGTTTAAACCTGTGAATCTGACATCTAACGTTGGCACGGTTGAATGCAACTTCGATGCCAACTTTCAGAGTGGCGATGAATCAGATCTGTCTGCTCCCTGTAAATTGATGAATCGTTTCGTGGCTGGAAATATCACGTCGTCAGGCGAGAGCACAGCTGTTTCGGATGTGGAGCAGAATGTTGATACTGGTGACGGTGCTAGTGACAAAAACTATCCAAGTAACGACGCTGGAAATGAAGGTGTCGGTGAAGCCATAACCGAAAAATGGAGCGAAACGATAATCGAAAGGTGGAGTACCGACGTTTTTGGTTCAACTCCGGCTTCAGTCAATACCGCAACAACTGAAGGTACTTGTGGTTATGATACTGGTTATATCAGCAGTGGATCTGAAAAGCTTAGCCGAAGTTATGAAGAAAATGGTAACTTCATGAAAAGCAATAGGATTTTAGAAGAGATGGAATTTCCCTCTCTAGACGGTAACACTCTCGAGAAAAATACTTTTCTGAATGAAACCGAAACTAAAACGACTACAATTATGGGACTCCATGAACAAAATATGAAGCAAACTAATCGAAGCTCTAATGTGAGAGAAGATTTGCTGTCCCTACTTTCATATACACCGAGTGAATTGAACAGTGGCAAAAGAGTATGTAGATTTGAGAGTGGAGAATTTGAAAAAGATGGTAGTCCTGAAGGTAGCTCACTGTCATTACAAATGCAAACATCGTCATCCGATCCACAGCCAATTTCAGAGTCACGACAAATATCATCGCCATTTATGTCATCACCATCATTGCTCCCAACTACTACACCTTCAGCAACTGGTGTTCTTTCTAGAGACAACTTTCAGAAAATGAAAGAAATCGAGCAAATGATTCGCGAGAACAAAGACAAAATAAAGATGATTAAAAACACTATAAACAGTGAAATTAGCAGATCAGGAATCTCTTCTGCGGACAGCACAGCTTTGCCGCCGTACGAAAACCAAGTCGGATACGTCTCGGATGACATCTTTAGTAGGCCATATTTGTTTGCAAAGCAGCCTAAACACGTTTCGTTTTTATCTGAAAACACAGAACGACCTGGAGGAAATGGAGTTTTAGCAGATGTCGGAGGAAGATGTGCAGAAAATAACCTCGGTGACGGTGATCTTGAACTAGGCTATAAATCGTCAAGCAGTGAAACTTGCAATACAGTTAGCCGAATTAGCGGATATGTGGAAAAAACTCCAAATCCTGCCACTGGATCTTTTATTTCCTCTATAGAAAATTACAGATTTTTTGATAACGGTGTTCATGAAGATGAAGCATACGCTGATCATCCGAAGGATGGCGACGAGAAAACGCCAGAAGTAGAAGAAAATATGCGTGCGCACTGCCAAATCCTAAATGATCCATCAGTAGAAAATACTTATCAGCAGTACACCACGCCGCACAGCATGATAAGAAACCTACAAGAATGCGTTCGTGACGATAACAAACATACAAACACGATTCTTCCTAATTCTAAAAAGGACGACAGCTCATGCCTTTTGTCTTCGGCATCTCATAAACCTTCGTCGATCCATTCTTCATCATTGGCATCCATGCTTTTGCCACCGACGTCTTTTCTTTCATCATCTTCTTTACAAAACGGCAAAAGCTTCGACAATCCGATGGAGGGTTTGAAGGATTCTGCTCTTCCCTGTGACTCAGAACCCAGTGGTCCAGCACTAACGGATAACCAGGAGACCAAACGTATTTTGGTCGAACATTATGAAGCCGGTCCCAATTCTGAAGAATCAGAAAGTGTCGGACCAATAAAACAAGATCAGAAATCTGAGGCGAAATTGAGTTGCACAAACAAATCTAGAGGAATTTTTAAAGGAGTGGAAAGGTTTGTTGTTTCTGTCACTTTGGCCATAGCTGCACTGATTGTTTTCTTTATCTTGATGTTCGAACTGAACCAAGAAATACCATATCTCACGGACCTGGACGTTGTCAAGGAGCTTAGAGAATCGCTCTACATGCCAGCTCGTCAGTACGTTCTGAGTTATTTGAAGAATTAGTGATCAGAAGCAAGCAGCTGGACATTGTCGGTGATGGTTTCCCAAAACTGATGCGCCCTCTGACTTTATAGTCGGCGGAGTAAATATGGCCGATTCTGACTACACCAATTAAAAAGTTTTATTTTAAGGGTTGTGGTGTATTGGTAGTAGTTCTGGCTGTGATTTTAACGGATGCATTTAATTTGTTTGCTTTAATTACTAATGAAATGTAATTGCCCTACTGCCTTTTCCAAATCCGGTCGTCGTTGCTATTAGCGTTTTAATGAGGTTTTATAACATTTTTACGGTATTTATTTTCTATTAATTTTTTTTAACTTTCATAATCGTGCATGTTGTTTTGTGATCTGTGCTTTTCGACTGGGCAATGGTTCGATTTTGCCCCTCCAGTTTTTCTCTTACATGTAAACAAATGGATTTTGAACCAATTCAAGACAGACATTTTTAAATAAATTAATTTATTGTTTGATACCAAGATTTGCAATGGAGCTTTTGCTATATTTGTGTGTCTCAAATTATGTACGATTTACTTATTGCATGAATTGGTGCGAGAAAATGCCTTTTCTTTCCTTTCGAATCTGGATTTTAGACTCAATTTCACTCCGTTATTTAAATAGTAAAAACACATTTAAACTAAATCAATATACATACATCTTAACTTACAACGTACCTAATCGTTTAAGATGTTCGATCATATTGAGTATATGGTTGCATTCCAATGGATTTAGTATAGCTATATCTATATTTATTTTCGTTTGCGAAAGTGTACTGATCTTGTTATTTTATTGCCCAATAAGTGTGATTGGGTGTCAGGCGCTTTTGTTTTTTCGAGCAAAATAAACGGAGTTTTATCTTTTTAAAATTTAAAGCTTTATTGCACCAGACATTAAATTTGACTTTTGTCTATTAATACGAAATAGTAACAAGTAAATTAAAAACGAATTTTTAAAACCAATGCTCTTATATGTAATTAAAACACAATTTTTGCAATCAATTTTTTCTTATATTACTCTTTTATTTTATATTAAAGTCGAAATATCTTAATTATATCGAAATACCGAAATTAATTAAAATTAACTAAATGAATTGACTTATTGTAAAACTAATAATTAAATATTGCATTGTCTTCTATTTTGAGCATGTATGCAAAATTTGAAAAAAATCTATCATCAGGAAGTGACTCAAAAATTGATTGCAAGATTTGAAACAGACAGAGAAACAGACAGACAGAGAAACAGAGACGACGAGTTAATAAAAGCATTGGTAAAAAACTTAGAAATGCAAAGAAAGCATTGAACTTTTTTTTGATATTTTTAAGCAGGTAGAGCAAACACATTGTATAATTACCACATTTAATCATTTACAACAATTGCGATCGTAGCTTGATTGAGCTTCCTATAATAATGGTAAAAATGGAAAACGTTCTTTATTTAATATCTGACAGTTTGGTAAAAAAAACCGTCACTTTTGAAAAATTTAGATTACGTAACACGTTTGAAGGTTTCAAGCAGCCTTTATCAGGTCTATTTTACGTTTTATGGGCTAAAAAAATTAGGAGAGAGTGGAAGAAAGAAAATGAGCGCAAGTGGGAACAAGAACGGGAGTTTGAGCGGAAACGGAAGAGCGAGCGGTAGCGAAAACGGGAGAGCAAGTGAGGGCGGGATCGGAAAAGCTTCCGAGAACGGAGAGCGAGCGGGAACTGAAAAACGACAGAGAACTGGAAAATGACCGGAAACTGGAGAATGAGCGGGAACGGGAAAGCGACCGGAAGCTGGAGGGCAAGCGAAGAAGGAAATGGAAGCGAGAGACTGTACCGTACAAAGGCGGTGCCAGCGTGCCGCGGCACAGGGCAAAAATCTAGAAGGTTGCGCCAACAGTGTTTTGAAAAGTGGCTCCGACTACCCCCATCCGGTCATCAGCTTTTTTGGGAAGAAAAATAAAACGATCCGAGGGTTTAAAAAAAAATTTTGAAAAGTGGTTGGTGGAAAAAATGAGGGATAAAAACATAGTGAGAGAAGATGAAAGAAAATTCCAGAGAAAAGGACCAGAATAAGATAAGAGCGTTGTGGCAGAAGAGTACTTTACAGAGAAAGTAAAAGCATGAATAGCAAAAGATCTTAAACCTAACTAAAATAAGACTTTTTAAATATGAGTGAAAGGTGCAATTTACAATTGTAAACATAATAAGACATATTTTAAAAATCACTCCGAAGTAACCAGTGCAGAAGAACAAGAAGTATTGATAGGATATAGTAGTATCTTCTGCGAATATGGATCTTGTTATAGAGCATATAAAGCTTACAATTCTAGTAAAATAAACATTTATGAATTAATAATTAATGCAAATAAACTTTAAATTATTCTTTCAAAATATTTTAATGTATAAATCACTTTGTCTTTTAGAAATATCGCCGTCTGTTTTCCTGCACGGTGTTTCGTATACGAATCATGTGTCTTTGTACTCAATTGGTAGTAAAATAGTTGCAAGAGGTTGTTCTATTTATTTTCATTTAACTTTTTTTGCTCATAGCAAATCTCATAGAAGTAAGTTTACAAAAATTAAATCTGTGTTGACACCTGTGTCTTGTTATTTATCCATTCAACTCGTTTATTAATTAAAATTTAAAAGTGTTTACTCGATTCTACCTAACTAACTAAACACTGTCCCGTTGGTATTGGTATCTTAGTCTTAGTCTCTGTAATTTGTAATGATTTAGTTAATTGGTCATCTTTGACTTCGACAGGCTAAGTCATAAGTAGCAAGTTCGTGTTAATTATTCACATGCGTAATAAATACAAACGAAGTTCCGAAGATAATGTAAATAAGAAAGATGAAACTCTTTTTCAAATAAATTTGTTTTGCTCCTCTGTTTTTTTATAACTTTTTTTGTAAATTTCATGATTTTGAAATTTTAATTTTGATGTTGATTTTGATGATGTGAATTCTTCTGATCATGAGTTTATTTTTTTAAAATTCCCACATTAACTGCAATTAAATTAAAGATTTTAAGTAGAGTACCAGTTTTGTGACTGGGGGTAATAGTGTTTGGCACATCTCAATTTTGGATAAACGTATGGGCTATTTCATGAAGTGCACCATAATGTTAAAAGTAATAATAAATGCATGGATTAACTTTCTTTGATGTCATAAAATTTATTGAATGAACTAGCATGGTACCTGGCGTTGCCCGGGGTTTTTAGAGGTTTTTCTATCGTTTTTCTCTCTCGCTCTGTTTCCTTCCCGGCTTGCTTTCCCTGTCGCTTCCCCACTTGCTTTCCCTGTCGCTTCCCCACTTGCTTTCCCGTTTTCGCTCATTCTCCAGTTCCTGCTCGCTCTCCCACTCATTTTGTGACCGATCTGAATTTTTGCAAACTTTTATTTAGGTTACAATCTCTGTTTGTGTGTGTGTGTGGCTTTCTCTGTACGCAAATCTTGCAAGTAAAATTTAACCAGCTTTTTGACTAGCTAGGAAGCTGAAACTTTCAGCATATCTTTATATCGCCTGCCCAGTTACATGGAACAACCTGCCGGAGTAACTTACCGACCCTGTAAACGCATACAGCCTTTCTGTTTTTAAGAAGAAGCTCAAGACCTTTTTGTTCTCTTGAATGTTAAATAGAATTTGACCTTTTAAATTTTGACATTAGATTCATTTGTTTTTCATTTCGGCGCTGTTTGCCCCGTGCTCTGAGAAAATTTATTTTTAGAGAGCATGTTAATAGCATAATAATAATAGGATGACAATTAAAAAAAACCCGTAATTTGAACATCTTTCGTATGCATACACACATACACACATCGAGTGTATTTGAAATCAAAGTTTGTGTTGAAAAACTCGTTTTTTCTTTTACTTGTTTTTCACACAAGCCTTCCTCTATTGACATTCAATGTTGTGTGAAAAGGTCATTACAATTGGATGAATGGTGTAGCAATGCATAAAGGACATATATACAGACATACAAAAAGTCATTTATGTATATAGATTGAATAGTTAAATTCTTAACTCTTTTATAAACAAATTAGTTTTTCTTAAAATTTGTAATGGTAAATTATCTTATAAGAAAGCATCATGGTTTAGTAAAGATTGCATAGAACTATAAGGAGTTGCTGTTAATAAATACAAATTATAAAAAAAAGATGTGGTTCATTAAATCAGGAGATATGTGGATAAGTACAGTATATTCTCAATATATTTTTAATATGTTCTAGCTGTTCAAGTTTCTGGATTTAAAGATCCACATTTAAAAAAATAATCTCTTCAGGCTTGCTCAGGCTGAGTGTTATGTCATATGTCATGAAATATGGTAATTAGCTTTTACTTAATTTAACTATGACCAATTTGCAATAGAAATTAGTGAAATTACCTTTTATTGAACTAATGTAAATCATTTCTGCAACAGAAACAAAGACAAATATGCAAAAATGCTTTTATTTCTGCTTTAACTGTTGTTTTTAATGCAATTCCTTTGTTTATCAAGTTTGCCACATCTGTTTTAAATAACATTGTTTTATTGCTGATTTGAGCCTTCAATTTTGCTATGTTAATCTCATATGTTATAATAATAATAATGCTAATAATAATATTAATTATTATTATTATTATTATTATTATTATTATTATTATTAAAGTGGTGTTTAAATCTCCAAAAGTTGAGGGAATGGTTCTGATCTAAACTACGTGATTTCTAAACAAAGAATTTTTTTTATTAATAATACTAAATTAAGAAAAAGTTATTTAAAGACACTTGAAATTTCTGACGGAACTTCAAAATCACTTTAATTCAAACATTTGTTTTTTTTTTAATTCAGCAAAACATAAGACAAAACATGACAATCTGTCAAAATTTTAGCTAAAGAATACATGACGTAAATGATGATGATAATAAATAGTCTCATCAGTTACTTGGCATCAGCTTTATTTGATCTCTGAATGACTTCTCTGTTTCTAGTGATGGACAACATTTTCATCACCTCACATACAAAACCAAGTGCAGTTTTGTTAAATGTCAATCAACGATCAATTTAAATTTATCAATTTTCTGGTCCTGGTCTCATTAAATTAGTTAACTGTTTATTCAAATCAAATCAAAGAATCATTTGATTAGGCGCTCCCTTATCGACAAAGTCCATTACGGGAATGCCATTGTGGATATTATGCTGATAGTGAAAGTTTACAATGGAATTCTATTTAAATGAATATTCTCTTCTTCTAACTACTTTCTTTTTATCAACAATATAAACTGCTTTTTATTAAAACATTGTTTTAACTGGATTTTTAATTAACTAGTAATAAATTTATTAATTGCTTGAACTTTTAAGTTATGCAGTTCAGTAGTTGTTTTGAATTCCAAATTGCATGTAAGCATTGTTTTTATTTCAAATTTAAACGGAATTGGCATTCATCACCAATGCTAACTGTTTTCTCAGTATTGTATAAATTTAACTTAAGCCAATGAATGCTCTCATGTATGAAAATATTAATTTTAAATTAAAAAAAAATGTCTAAAGTTCAAAAACTAGTTATTCTCAATGACCGTAATATTAACTAATACTAAACGTTATAGGAGTTTGTTGAAGTTGAGTACACATGCACCTCGGCTAATTGTCCTGTAATTTAACATGCATGGTAATTAACATCAGTTATAATTTTAATAATAGTTATTGGGCCTATAACTCAGTTAAGAAGTCAAAAACACTGTTTCTGTTATAGCCCAAGATTAATATGTAACAATAATTATCTGTTCAATAAAAGCTTTGTTCTACTTTTTATATTTTTTAAATTATATTTTATTTTTTAATTATTTATTTTTACTTTAAAATTCTGTTTGATTTCTCATGTGGAAAATATTTTTTAGTGAAACTTAAACCCTACCCCTAACCCTAACCCTAACCCTAACCCTTTTAAACTTGTTTATTTATATTTTAAATGTTTATAATGTACTTTCAATATTTTTTTCAGATTTTGGTACTTTGAGACAGGAATAGCAAGACTCAAATAATTTATATGAAACTTTAAAAAACAAACACTTGAACTGATAAAATAATTAAAATAAAAAAGTCCTCAGCACCGCCATGACGAAACGAAGAGTTTTAACAGAGTACCAGCTGGAGCGACTGAAAGAGCACAAGTACAGATCCGAGGGGAGCTCGTTGTTAGATCCCTACATGCAGCCATTTTGGAGGTGGCTTGTCGAACAGATACCCTTGACATGGGCTCCTAATGCACTCACTTTGTCTGGTCTGGCTGGAAATGTCCTTTCCACAGTCTTCTTAATGATTTACTGCCCTGCTGGTCAGGGAGAGGTTGGTGAAATTTTGTTGGAAGAGTTTAGTTAGGGTGCAATGTTGTTTTTGACGGACGGTGGGTGGTCTGTTGAGTTTGTGTCCATGTGTGTTTGTAGGCTCCATGGTGGTGTTACTTCCTGTGTGCTCTCTGTCTCTTCATCTACCAGTCTCTTGATGCCATTGATGGCAAGCAAGCGAGGCGGACAAACAGCTCATCTCCATTGGGCGAATTATTCGACCACGGCTGTGATGCCATGTCTATTGGTTAGTGATATATTGAAAGTATAAAAGTAATGATGGCATTCCCAATACCAGTAGTACTAGTTATGATTATGATGAAACTGTTTGTAGGTTGAAAGTGATAAGGGTGATTATTGTTGTTGTTAACATTATTATTATTATTATTATTATTTTATGAAACTAAAGTGTTGTTGATGAAATGTTGACCTTGTGAAATCTTGAATAAGATATAAATAGCGGTGATGAAGTTAAAAAAAAGTCTAGGCACAAATTTATAAAAACAACAGGAGACTCCAAATTGGAGAATTTAGTTATTTTTTTGTACTTTGATGTCACCTAAAAATAATTAGAGATTTGTCGCAATAAATAACTCACTGTTAATAATAATGAGCAGTGATAAGTGGAGTTAAATATGATGATAACAAGGCTGTGTCATAAAATCAGTTTCAGTTTTGATAACAGAACTGAATGTGATACTTAATTTGATTATGATGATAAGATAATTTTAACTATATGGTAGTGGTGGTGATATTGATGACACTCAAGTGTCATCAATAAATGCTCGGTGATAATTTTGCTCATATATTATTTTAGAGCTTTTTTCGTTTTTATTACTTCTTTAGTTTGTCTTCCTTTCTTTTACTATCTCTTCATCTCTTTACAGTGATCATCATCATTGGCACCTGCATTGGAACGCAGATAGGAAACAGTCCTTATGTGTTCTCTTTGGTTACATTCGTCACCATGACGATTTTCTTTGCAGCCCAGTGGCGGACCTATGCCACAGGTGTAATGAAGTTTGGAATGTTGGTTTTTTTTCTTATTTATTTTCATTTTCTAGTATTTATTTTCATTGGATTATTTGCTTATTTGTTTCTAGATAAGGCTACTAAGGTGCCTGCTAAATTTAAAATATTATTTAATTATTTTCTATATTTAGTTTTTTTTTCAACTGCCATCTAGCGAATGTAAGGAAAACCTCAGCCAGCGAAGTATAAGATCTACCACAGGAAATGCTTTTTGTAAAAAAACACCACTATCTTGGGTTCGATTCTTAGTGACATATATAAGCTTGGGGGTCATCCATATATTACGTGTGGAATAAACTACAGATTTGGACATCCCTCTTCCCTTGTTGCACTTTGCATATTTTCAGACTCCCCTCCCCCTATGCACACATATGCACGGCTGCTTCAACCTCTCCTCCGTAGCATAAAAATGCATAAAACCATCATAGAATTGCCATTTTCCCAGCGGGGGCTCAGTAAAAAAATTCCGGTTCCAAAAACTTTCATAGTTTTCTAAAAGGTAGATATCTTTTTAAAAAATAAAAATGATTGGTGACTGGTGTAGGGACAGACCCGTACCTATTTTTGTTCCATTCTAAAAGAAGGGGGTAGTCGTATACATAACACCGGGCAACAACAAATAATTTTTGTGTGGTGTCTGGAATATTTGAATGAATTCTTAACTGATTTTTCCTGCTGAATTCGAGAATGATTTCAGTTTTTTTTTCATCAGGTCGGGTTTTTCCACTATCCTCATCTAAAATAATTTCTCTAATAGATGCTAAGGAAATTAAAGCAGATCTTTTTTGTAACAACATAACATTTTATTGATTTAAAGAGAATGCGATGCAAAACAATACAGAGAACATAGCTGACAGACAAATACAGCACAATTAAAAAAAAATTGATATGCATGTAGGCAGACAATTTTGACAGAAAATTCAATGAATAAATTTCCCTTATTTTCAAACTGTGACCGTTGGGCAACAGAAGTTTCTCATTTAAACACCAGCAATAATCTGCACATCATGGCGTCCCACATCAAATATACATTATTGTCACTGTATATTCAGTTTGACTTATGCAAATAAATTAAGGATAATGTATAACTAAAACCTTTAATGCCCTTATAATTGAGTCATTTTGGCAGACTCTCAATTTTAGTATGATAGTATGATCTTAATTTTTGCAGATCCTCAACTTCAATATGATCTTAAATTTTCATATTTAACAGGTTGGATGTGACAGAAGGACAGATAGCAGTCATCAGTCTATATTTAGCTAACGCAGTCTTTGGCTCTGCCTGGTGGAACTACCAGGTTTTTTGATTCAGTGCAGTTTTGTAATTAATAATAATATTAATCAATAGAGTTATTCAATATTAAAATTGATTCTAATCTCGCGAGCTGCTGCGATAATTTATTATGAAATTAAATTTATCATTTTCCTGCTTCCCCGAATTCAGCTGGTGGCAGGACTGCGCGTCAATACCGTCCTCTGGTTGGCTGGCCTCGTCTTCGGCATCTTCACGCTTAGCTGCTTCATCGGAACCATCGTCACCTCTGCCAGTTCTACTAACAATGACAATTTTGCAGTCTCGACTACGCTGACTCCTGCAGCAGGTGCAGTTCCGGCAGCGGCAAAATCTCCATCGACAGAATCCTTTTTGGACGATCGTAAAAAAAAGAGAAATAACTTGGTAGGTGATGGTCGCGTGAATGAAAAAAATGCGTTCTGACATTACTGCCATTGGGATTATTATTAATTCCTTCATGACTAGAATTTCTATCACAATTTTTAGCATTATTTCCATCTTATATTTTCCATTTTTACCGACATAATCATCACATTCATTCAATCATTGGTTATTGAACATCATTATCATCACAGTCATTCAATCATTGGTTATTGAACATGATTTTCATAACAATCATTCAATCATTGGTTATTGAACATCATTATAATCACATTCATTCAATCATTGGTTATCGAACATAATTATCATCACAATCATTCAATCTCTGGTTATTGATATTACATCAGTGTAACACCTGTTTTTTTTCACATGCACAGGTTCTTCGTGACAAATCTCGCACTTTTATATTTCCCTCAACACTATTTACATTTCCAGCTTCCTATTCGCTATCTTCCGGCAGTTCCGCTTCTGATTTTCTACGTTTTCGGGTTTTCCTGTTGTTTCTTCTCTCGTTCGCACCTGATGGAGGACAACGTCGTGCTTTACCACATGATCTTTGGAATCGTAGCCACCAAGCTCTGTTGTCAAGTTCTGGTCGGTTTTATGGCATCAACGTGTCTACGGGTTTTGTTAATAATGTTTTATTTATGCAGGTTGTTGGTCTTAATTTAGATGTGTTTTTTAATGTTTTTAATTATAATAAAAATTTTAAACGTCAGGTAAGTTACATGACGAAAACGGAGATGTCTTGTCTCGATACGATCTTCTTCGGTCCTTTCGTTCTACTCATCTTGCAGATTTTTGGAGTTTTCCAGAATGAGCTGGTCATTCTATGGATGGTTTTTGTTAGTTTTTTTTTCAACCATTTTTATCTGCTGTTGTGGTATAATGGTGATGCATGTAATTTTAGACGTTTTCTTGAATTATAGGCATAATCATTCTAAATATAGAAATTAAAAAAAATACAAAAATGCTTTAAACTGCTTCATAAATTAATTTTTGTGATTTAATTTGTTTTTAAATTTTCGAACATTATCGAAGTTACTTCTTGAAATTTAGTGAATGTAATTTTTTAATATTTAACAAAAAAATTAATTCAAGTTTTCTTATTGCTCTGTTTCACACGACAGTTCTACAACCTGGCCAACCTGCTCGTCTACTTCTACAGGGTGTGCAGCGACATCTGCGACCACCTGGACATCTACTGTTTCCGAATAACCCCCGTAGCAGCTCCCGTCCTGGACAGTGAGGGTCACAACCCCGCAACCACCGCCATTGCCAATGACGTTACCCGATCTGCACAAAATCATTAGTCGATAGATGTGTGCACATTAATTTGAGGTGTATCTACAAACATATGCGTACAAATCAATTTGAGGTGTATCTACAAACATATGCATACAAATCAATTTGAAGTGTATCTACAAACATATGCATACAAATCAATTTGAGGTGTATCTACAAACATATGCATACAAATCAATTTGAGGTGTATCTACAAACATATGCTCATTCTTGTTAAAGGTTTGTCTTGCTGCGTTGTTCTCAATGTTCATCTTTAGCAACTTTTCGTATTGATTATCTCATTGATTTAATTTGTTTAAAAAAATTTGTTTTTCTTCATGGAAATAAATTACTAAATTTTCACTTAAAATGTTGTATTTTTTGCTGTATTTGTTACTATTATGATGCGTACTATTAAAATTATTGTAATTATTATTATTATTATTAGGCTTCTAATTAGTTATTATTACTTCACTGTTATCGGTTGATGCTTGTCAAATTATTTTTTTCACTGAGAAATATGAATTTTTTTTCCACTTTTCCTTTTACATTTATTTATTCTCCTGTCTGTCTCTCCATTTCTTGTTGTTACTCAAAGTTTTCCACTTAACGTACTTTCGCAAGTTACTCCATGGCTTTGCCTTCCCACTTAGTGGTGATACATATTTGTACACGCGTCACTTCAGTGTATTTAAATTTGTAGGAATTCACGTGTTTATGTAAATGTGTCACACTCTCTTATTACTGTTATTTTCTCGAGCAACATATTCCATATCAAGGCCGATTTGTAGGTGATTTTGTCTTGCTTACTTTTAATTTTTATAAGGTGTGCTTTGATGTACATTTTTTAAGTCTTTTAAATTTAATTTTTTTATTGCTGTTATTATATTAAATACAAATGTCATTTTTATGTTATTAAATTGATTTGATTTTAATTATGAAATAGTTTAGAGATATATTTTATTTATTAAAATTTCAACTTATCAATTATTATTAATTATCATATTCAGTTTATCATATATCAGCTTATCAAGTTTTATTCTCTTGATTTCTAAAATAAAAACTTCCAATTTTTTACTTGCCTTACTGAGAACTGTATCGATTTCATACAACCGTGAGTGGGTGTAAAGAATCGAAACCATCTCTCTCCAACGTTAACTCACTTAATAACGCTTTACCGACCGTGCTACCCGAGCTGCGTTGTGGTCTTCTTCGCTAGGCTTTCTAGTTTCTATGTCAATTAAATCATGTATCTAGATCATTGATAGTATACTCGTAATTCTGTCTGCTGTTTGTCATTTTGATAGTCAAGTAATCCGCTGAACTGCACACAAGTCATTTGGTATGTGTGTACGTGGTCAGAGTATGCTTTTTTGCTTCAGGATGGCTTGATCTATTTTCTCTTGTGTTCCGATTTTCGACAGAAGCCTATGATGCTATGTATGGTCTCTAATGTGTTTTTGTGTGTTTTTATGGTTTAATTCTGTGATCGAATTGAGTTCCGGTTTGATGTTGAAATTTTTGTGAAGAACATGAAATCAAAAATCTTAATAATAGCAATTATGTATTTAGTAAATATTTTTTATTTCGCTTCTGTGAGTTCCGTTGGCATTTCTTTATGAAAATATTATCTTTTAATCGTTAAGAAACGTGCAACGGACGAAAAAGGATGCACGCTATCATTATATTGGCACTTTCCCAGTGTGTTTGGCACTGCTTCCATTCACAGGACTTCTGCACCACTTTCTCATTGCTTACTTGTGTTTTCTCACATTTCACATTAACAACCGTGACATCCCTATTACAGCACCTCCACTCAAACGTACATAATATGCGATACCTGCATATTAATACGCACCTATACGTATGTTTAAGAGAAGCAAATTAGAATAAGTAATATACAGAGGTGTTTTTTTAACAAAATAGAAAAGAGTTGCATGTACATTTAGAAAATAAAAGCACTTTTTTGTTGTCTATTATAATTTGCTTTTATTATTAAGCATGAACACATACGTTAACTACATGTATAATTCATACAGTCATTCAAGCATAAATACACGCATATAAACATAATTTATAAATGCATACATGCATGTGGTATTGACCTTTTAGACACCAATCCGTCACTATATCTGCATTTATACATTAACAATTTCACTAAATAATGACAATCAGTGTATTTTGGTCATTCCATCTACTGAATAAAGTCAATAATAATGATGTTATATAATAATTTTGTGTGCAGACTCCAATATATATTAACCTAGCCCCACGTTTTTGGCGTTTTGACATTTGACATATTTATTTTTTTGTAGCATCATTATTGTTGTTTGCATTAAATCATTTTCTGTTTGCCGTATTGAGAATATTTATTCATCAACATGAATTAACATAATTGAATATATTCAAATAATACTTTAATATCGTCCACGTGTAATAGCGTGGCGTCACAGAACTTGCTATATAATTATATCGAAACAGAGCCATTGCTCAATTGAAAATATGGATGATTCGTCTCAGATGGAATGGTTAATCTCCATGAACTTCCAGTATGGCTCGTAGAAGATATCTAAGCAGAGAAGAAGATATCTATATAAGCAGCGTAGAAGATATCTATATAAGCAGCGAAGAAGATATCTATATAAGCAGCGTAGAAGATATCTATATAAGCAGCGTAGAAGATATCTATATAAGCAGCGTAGAAGATATCTATATAAGCAGCGTAGAAGATATCTATATAAGCAGCGTAGAAGATATCTATATAAGCAGCGAAGAAGATATCTATATAAGCAGCGTAGAAGATATCTATATAAGCAGCGAAGAAGATATCTGGAAATGAGGAATTGCTGCCAATCACGAAGTTTGTCGCCTGTGAAAGTTATGCGTCGATACCAATATAACGTCCTATTGAAAGACAAAAACGACTTTCTTGAGAGTTGCCTCAATCTCATTTTTTGTGTGTGGCAAGACTAGGGAATAGTAGTTGGGGTACTGCTGGTCCATGTCACGTTTCTCGTAAGTTTCATCTAATCTTCTCAACGACATTTAAACGCCGTGGTTCTGCCGCGGAATTGCCGCAACCGACGCCCGATTTTGTCAATTCTAGCGAGAGGTGAAATCCTCTTTATATCTCGATTCACTTTTATGAGGCTAGGTTGACTACTTTTTCTCTTCTTTTTTTTCATTCAATAATTTTTCTTAACTTGGTTTATCCTGTTTTTACCCAGTCAACAAGTTATTAAATTCTCCAAGTCTAATTTGTAATAAAATTTTTCTCTTTTTTGTCTATATGGAGAAGTAACAATATTTAATATTTTTGGAAATTAGTTTTTTATGTTTAATCCGTTCTTAATGTTAAATTTCGATTATAAATCTGAGAAATAAGTCGAATTATTTGAAATAAAGTTATTATAGGCTGTTTGTTGGTCACATTTTAAGCTTGCTTCTCTCGGCAGTAAAAGCCCGTTAGCATGATGAAGTTTACTCTAAGGAGAGGCCATTCAGGCGACTGTACAAAATGGTCGATCGTTATTCGGAGCGAGAAAGATAGAGTGGGGAGAGAGAAATGGAGAAAAAAGGAAAGAGAACAGCAAAAAACATCGAATTAATGAAATGTTTTTAGAAAAAAACTTTTAACTAAACAAAATAATTCTGGTTTAAAACTCACATTTTTTTATGTTTCTAATGTTATGCCTACATCATTGTCATCGTCGCCATTATCGATGCATCATCACACATTATCGTCCTTATGTTCGCCATTTTCCTTTTACATCATCATCATCAGCAGTACCACAAGCATCATCATCACCACTACTACCATCATCGTCACAACCACTACCGTCATCATCATTATCACCGTCGCCATCATCATCTTCACAATCAGCATCACCACTATCATCATAATAATCATCACCACAACCACTATCACCGCCACTACCTCACTACCATCACCATCATCATCACCACCACCATCATCATCATCATCATCTTCATCATCATCATCATCATCATCATCATCATCATCATCATCATCATCATCATCATCATCATCATCATCATCATCATCATCATCATCATCATCATCATCATCATCATCATCATCATCATCATCATCATCATCATCATCATCATCATCATCATCATCATCATCATCATCATCATCCTCATCATCATCATCATCATCACCACCATCACCATTACTGTCATTATCTTTATCACCACAATCATCATCACCCACTTTTGTCACCATCACTATCATCATCGTCATCATCATCATCACCGCCGCGACCGTCATGTTAAAAATAGAATTGAATCGCTGTTAGATTGTCTAGTCGCAGCTCGGGTTCATGAGGTCTTAAGATGCAATGTCTCCTTAGTGTTACTAAGGATACAACAAGGTGTCTATAAATTCATTCTATTTTTTTTCTTTATCTCTTTTCATTTTTTTCTTCCTGTTGCTCCATATGTCTATTCCTCGTCTCTCTTCTCTCTCTCTCTCTCTCTCTCTCTCTCTCTCTCTCTCTCTCTCTCTCTCTCTCTCTCCTCCCCCTCCTTCTCTCTCTTTATTTATGTTTTCGTCTTCCTGTTTCAATTTTTTGCCCATAATCTTTTAACCTATATTTTTATATATATGCTCTACATATAATCTCAAATCAGCTCGCTTGAAGCCACAAACACGAATACTTGAAAACACCAACAACTCAGCTACGTGACTGCTTCTACAAAATCATTGTTTTTAAAGAGATTTTAAGTTTTTATACAGTTAAAAAAAAATTTAATTAAATTTTAATTTACTTCATTTTTTTATAAATCTACTAGCGGGGTGCCCGGGGTTTTTAGAGATTTTTCTATTATTTTTTCTCACTCCCGTTTCATTCCCCGCTTGCTTTCCCGCTCTCGGTCGCTTTCCCATTCCCGCTTGCTCTCCCGTTCCCGAAGATGAGGAAGAGAGAAGACGGAAATGAAGAGGGGGAGTGAGAGAGGGAAACAAGGAGAGAGAGAGAGAGAGAGAGAGAGAGAGAAAGAGAGAAAGCAAAGATAAAAACGAGAGAGAGAGAAACAACGAGAGAAACAAACCTCTAAAAACTCCGGGCAAAAATGCTAGAGTTTATTTCAGTTTATAAAATTTGAATCTCGTCTGGAGCATTATTTTCTGGTGTGAAATTTAGTTTACAGTTTACATAATGGTTGAAATAAAAGTTTTTGCGAATGATAGACAAGATTGAAAAGATGAGATGCTAGTTAAACTGAATTCTTTGCTTTAATATATTAAAAATAACAAAAAATTAAATTAAATTTTAATTAAAAACTTGGAATCCTGGCGTATATAAATCGGCCGCAACTTCATTGGAGCTATAAATAACTTTACGTCGGTCGTCAAACTTTCCATTCGAACTAATCGCTTGGAACTCTTTTCGGAGGTTTAGCGCGGTGGGGGGGGGGGGGGGTTAGTGATTGTATGTGTGTGTTTGTGTGTGTGTGTGTGTGTGTGTAAGTTAGATATTATATGTAGGTATAACCATAGATGCAGAGGCGTAGGCGTAACAACTTCGGCATGGTCCTTGCACAAGAAAAGTATGGAGCTCATGGCCACTTACCGTTCCCTCTGAATCCCATCCTAAAACGGTGGTCCTGGGGTCAGTTGGGTGCTTTCAGAACTCTTCATAGGTGTAAGTGAGTTTAACCACATTTTTGAAAAAAAAAATAATAGGGACGTCATTTCAGCAAAACCATGAGAGAGGGGGCACGATGTTGAAAGGACCTACACGTTCCAAATATTTTCCTCATGATGCTCTTTTTTTTTACAAAATATTTCAAAATTTTCTTCAATTTTTTGTTCCAAAATAGCTGATGACTAGGGAGAGGAAAGGGAAGAAGCATAGATACGTTTTCAAAATATTTTGCAATTTTTTTTTTTCTCGAGAAAACTGATGACAGGGGACAACTGTAGGTAACTCCGCCTCGCTAATTGCGAGCCAGTCCCAAGCCTGGATGAAGGAGGAGGGACAGTTAAAAGGATCAAACTTTGATCCACGACAGGAAGTACTTATGTGCTTCCTACATACAGCCAATTCAGTCTTAAAACACTTGGTGTAAAGGACTATAAACTATCATAAAAAAAAAAAAAAAAAAAAAAAAAAAAAAAAAAAATTAACTGTAGGTAAGTTTCCAAACAAATTTCCAAAAACTTTTTTTTTCAAAATAGCTGCTGATCAGGGAAGGTAGTTGTAGAGACTTACCTAAATAGCTGCTGGAAGGTAGTTGTAGAGACTTACCTAAATAGCTGATGATCAGGGAAGGTAGTTGTAGAGACTTACCCAGAACCAAAAAATCTCTATTTTGTGGAGTCCACTTCAAAGTCAAGAGGACCCAATTTAGCGTGAAGAAGGGCGCACTTTAATTTCGGGAAAGAAGCAGCGGACCCCCCCCCCCCCCGCATCCCTTTTAAATGACGTCCTTGTTTCTGATAAGTGGTTTCCACAAGATAAATTTCAAAAAATCATTTGATTTTTTGAAATTTTTATAATACAAGCTCAGAGAGCAGTTCAAAAACAGTCTGAGAATGCAGCGTGTCAAAACAGAAGAACGATAAGACAAAATTTAACATAAATAACAAATTACAACATAAATAACAAATTTTAACATAAATAACAAATTACAACATTAATAAACTAATTAAAACCAGCAAAAGCAACCCGATGTTTGCTTGAATTAACAAACCACTTTAACAAAAAATAACACAGAGCTCGGATGTTCCTTTGATCTTGGGGGCTCCTGGACTTTATCCGGCCCCCCCCCACTGCATATAGTTGTCACGCCACTGGATGGATGTGGTGTGCGTAGTGGGAGTTGGAGCAAGAATGATGAAGAGGTCAGAACACAAATAAAGGATAAACGAGTTATGGAAAGCTTTCCATTGAAAGAATACTGAATCACAAAATGGCGAATGAACGGTCATTAGTCCATCTTTTCTGTTTTGTCTTTCGCTTTTTTTCCCAGCAAAAAAATGAAAAAGCGCTTAAAGTGTCTGGATGGACGAATGAGGAAGGTAATGTGTGTGTGAGTGTGTATGTGTGTATATGTATCTGAGTAGATGAATAAATGAGTACACAAATGATTGAATGTGGATAAATAATTGATACGGTATTTGATATATCAAAAGGATAGACGCGGAAAAACGATTTAGAGCAAAATAAATGCATGTAAAAATTTAAATTTTAACGATAGAAATTAATTAAAAACTGATTTACTAATTAAATGGTTGAAGAAAAGTGAACAAAGTAAAACAGTTAAAGCTATAGAAAGACGTCAATGGAGCGAGTCGAGCAATCTGGTTGGATGACGCACCGGAAGAAGCAGGGGGGACTACTTTTTGGACAGGGAAATCTTATCGCCTCGAAAGGGGAGAGTCTGTATTATTACGCTCCGCATGATTCGCTGGTCGCTCCAGCAGTCTTTCGTCTTAAATCGACGTTAATCAACCGTGACGCATCGCCAGACATAAATGGAGCTAGTGACTCGCTGGTGGCTGTGATTATAGTAGTGGTGCTTTGATGGTGATGATGATAATACTGATGATAATGATGCTGGGGCTGATGATGACAATGGTGGTGGTTATGGTAACTATTAATATATCAACGATGGTAATGATCGCGATGATGATGATGATGATGATGATGACGATGATTATGATGATGATAATTATGATGATGATGACGACGACGACGACGATGATGATGATTATGATTATGATTATGATGATGATGATGATGATGATGATGACGATGATTATGATGATGATGATGATGATGATGGCGGCGGTGGCGGCGGACAATTAAAAATTATCGAGAGGACAAGTTTCATCATTTCAATGAAATTTCATTCTGTTGAATTTATACTTTCTTGCACGATCACGCACAGTCAGTCATAGATGGATTGTAAGAAACTGTGCGAAAATGGAAGGAATGAGAAAACACAACAGAAAAGAAAGATGTTGAAAAAAAAACTAGAATGAATTAGAGATAGAAATAAAAAGAAAAAAACAAAAAGAGAAAGAGAAAAAAGAGAAAAGAGAATCAGAGAGATGTGCAAAAGATAAGAAGACTTTGAGTCTATTTGAACATTGGTCTAATTTTGTATAAATTTTGGTTTTATATCTTCAAAGTTTTGTTTTTATTTGTTCCTAAGCATTTTTTTCTTTTTTTTCTTATTTTCTGTTTCTTCTTCCCACCCTCCATCTTCCATCCACTCAACAAGGCATCCCCGATACACTGACATTCATCGTAAGCACAAAGCTCGCACCTCTCTCAGCCTCTCACTGGCACCAGTTGATTGATGGGCCTATTTGAATAAATGGTGCCGTACGAAGAAAGGGAAAAAAAAGTAACAAGCAAAATAATAATAAAAAAAAATTAATATTATAATTTAAAAAAAAATTAAAAACATGTTTTTAAAAATACTCTAAAAAGGTAAGATATAACTTTCTAATCGTAATATTATGAGCGGTCGAGTATATGCCAATGTAACAAAATTGAAAATGAAGCACTGTACTACGGGGCTGTGGGGCTGTTGAGTTGTGGGGCACTCCATTTCCTGAACACAAATGATCAATTGCGTAAATCTATTGAACATTTTCATCGCATTGTTTTAAATCACTCGAATGAAATATTTGTAGCCCCCCACTTTTTCAAACTTTTATTTAGATTACAATCTCTGTTTGTGTGTGTGTGTGTGTGTGTCTGTACGCAAATCTTGCAAGTGAAATTTAACCAGCTTTTTGACTAGCTAGGAAACTGAAACGTTCAGCATAGCTTTATATTGGATGACAATACATGATTCAATAAAAAAAAACTTTATTTGGACATCTTTCGTATTTCTAAATCGAGTTATTTAAAATTAAAGTTTGTGTTAAAAACTAGTTTTTTCCTTTACTTGTTTGACATAAGCATATACTTGACCGATTATATACTACTACGATATATAAGTTTTAGTTTGGATTTTTGAAACATTTTTTAAAGCATGTTTTTAATTTTTTATTTACCATGGTTATTTTAACTTGCTTTCTTGTTTGTCCAAATTAATATTGAAGAATTTCTCTCTCACACAATCTTTATCTTTTTTTTCTCTCTATAAAAAGTTAAATAAAAATTTGTCAATGAAAGCAAAATTTTACAGAAATTATAACTAGAAAGAGTTAATTAATAATACTTAAAAAACCTTTTCTCTAACGCACTAAAAAAATCTCTGGTTATATAAAATTTGTTAACACAACTTGGTTCGCATTCGTTTTATATTCTGAAATGCGACCCACGTTATGAGTTATAGAATTTTACTGTTAGCTCTGTAGGGCTGCGTGTTAACAAATTGCTTATAGTCAAAGAATTATTTTTTTATTTTTACAGCGTAAAAAAACGTGGTGTGACAAAATAATCAATTATTATTATTATTTAGTTATATTATTATTTCAAAATTGTTAGTTTTGTTGAAAAATCGTTTGTAAAAACTTTATTTTTTGCCTACAAATCAATATAACTTGACGCTCTTCGTCAGTTTCTTTTATTCTGTAACCATCCTGTAAATAGTTTTCTTTTGCAATATTAGCTTTTTTCCTTCTCTTTAAAATTTTTTAAGCAGAATCGTGTCGTCAAAATATTATCCCGGTCAAAGTAAACTGAAAAAAAAAGTTGCTGACAAACTGCTATTGGCCACTACTACGCTTGCCAGCCACTAGCCAAGGCCGAGACTGTTATTTAACAGACAAAAATATATTTCTACTGAATTTTTTTCTGATTTTAGACAACTGCACATTGTTCCACATTGTAAGCAACTGTCCTAATAATTGAAAACGAACGATGGTAGGGAAGTGGATAAATTTTAAATTACATAATCCTGAAGAAGTTAAAGTTAATAAAAAATCATGCAAAAAGAGAGTTTAAGAGAGAAAGACAAAAAAGAAAGGATAAGAAATGGAGAGGTAGAATAAGCCGATGAAAGTCAACGATAAGATAGAATTGTCGAAAAGAACTAGAAGTTATTTTGCATGAAATGATATTTTTTTTATATTAAAACAGGGTTAAGTGAAAACATTCTTAAAGATAGTTAAAAAATTGTTCTAGAAAAAAATGAAAAAAAAGGCAGCAGATGAGCATTTAAAAAGAATGCATCAGCAAGTAACGCAATATAATTGATTGATAGTTCTTTGCTGGTGAAAGAACAACGTCCAAGTCCCGTCTTAAGAAAAAAAAACAAGAAATAGCAAATGAAAAAATGAAACAGAAAAAAATGAAAAGAGAGAAAAAATGAAGTTGGAGGAAGAAAAAACATGGGAAGGGATGTGCCGCATGTTGTCATTGTTTTTATATTGAAAAGAAACGGAAGTAAGCCATGTTGTTTTTAAATCGTTCTGTGATTTTTTTTTATAATTTTAGTTGTTTACTTTATTTTATTATATTTTTCAAATTTAGACTTTTAATTAAGTTTTTATTGTTTTTATATAAGATTCAATTTCTTGCCCAATTGACAGCTTGGAAACATTTAAAAAACATTTTTTTAATTTTCACATGTATTTTAAAATATATGTTTTTATTTTATTTTATTCCCGTGAACGTATTTTTCTTTCAATCTATTGCAATATTTCTTCGTCAGTTTGAACTTCAAAGTCTATTCATCCATAACCAGCTTTTCTGCCCGCCCGCCTGTCTGCCTACCTACCTACCTGTCTGTCTGTTTCACTGCCTGCCCACCTGCCTGTCTGCCTGTTTCAATGCCTGCCTACCTGCTTGTCTGCCTGTTTCACTGCCTGCCTACCTGCATGTCTGCCTCTTTCACTGCCTGCCCACCTGCCTGTCTGCCTGTTTCACTGCCCACCCGCCTACCTACCTCTCCACCACTTCTTTTCTACTTTTTTCACCTGTCTGCTTTGCTCTTTTCATCTCTTTTCACTCTTTCACAGCCAGTCAGTCTATCCATCTTCATAACATTTTAATTCACAACGACACTTGAAGAAAAAAAGAAACGCAGAACCCAAAATCTCAAGAAAAAAAAACCAAAAAAAAACCAAAAAAACTAAACTCATCTTGTAGTCTGACCGACAACATACCACGCCTCTTGAGCCCTCTTAAAATGAGTGGCTGTGTACTCAATGTACTAAGTGTACAAGTGTACATAGACGCAACCTTTATTATAGGTGGGTGGTGACTAAAAATTGGTGCCCATTCTTAAAAATTGCGAAGCCTTTGGCTATAAGTTATAAACTTATAAACAGACTATTATTATGAATGAAAATTTATGATTTTTTTTTATTATATTCGGATATCTAACCCTTCACGAATAGTCATATCTATAATTATTATTATATTAATTTTAAACTGAAAACTTAAATTTTTTTATATTTTTATGGCAACGTTTTTTACGAGTTTTCATTATCACTTCACACACAAAAAAAACTAGTTATATTATTTATTAGCTGAAAATGATGTATTACTGCAATGACGACTGAAAATCAGTGTTGCTATCCATGAGCAGCAGGCCAGTTTGTAAGAAATCAGCTAAAGAAAAATGATTACGACTGATTTGTTGTTAACATCGGAGAATTTCGTTAAAAAGCAGAAAAGCAGAACTAGAAACGTTAAGTTGAAAACTTGTAAATGCAGCTTTGGACCAATAAAGATATATAACATTTTAAACGGAGTTCGTTTTTTTTATTCGGACTTCTGCACAAAGAATGTAATATATTTGTTTTAGTACTGTAGTTTCTTATATATATATATAAAATCATTAGCCAGGTATGACAAGAATTAAAAAATTTGTTTAGCGGAATTTAAGCCATCAGCAGGGACAAGTTTTTGTTAAGCCGCCGTCAGCCACAATTCTGTGGCTTGGCTGAATTTAAGCTAAATTTGTTGCTAAGGTGACTGGATATTTTTTTCAAAGATGGTTTTGCTAAACCTTATCCATGTTCGCATGTGATGAGCAAACAAAAAAACACTACAACCACATGGATATTTATATATATAGATAATTATTTCATTTGAATCTGATTAAATAAATTCTAAACCGGTTTTAATTTAACTTAAAACATTTTGTGACATTAAGAAAAGTAATTGCCATGTATTAATTTTTCCAGTAAATTTTACAGTAGTTCCATTATTATTTTGCACAAGTTACTTGGTTTTTTTACAACGCTTTTTTAGTAGTATTGTATTACATTTTTAGCTAATTTTTATTGCAACAATGAAAACCAGAAGTCGCTTTTTTAGGTGTATTCAGTGTTTTCCAGACGTTAATCATTTTTGTAAAACCCTTCCACATATATACTCGTATATATATATATATATATATATATATATATATATATATATATATATATATATATATATATAAATTATTATATATATATATATATATATATATATATATATATAAATTATTATATATATATATATAACAAATAAATGGAAAATAAATAACTACAATAAATATGAATTTATAAATTGTAAAAAACAACTTAAAATCAATGTTTGGCATCAGTTTTACTTGAATCAAGGTGACGTTTTAAAAAAATTAATTTTCCCACAGCGTAATTTAACAAGATTACAGATGACGGTGAGAATGAAACTGGTGATGATGATGATGATGATGATGATGTTTATGATAATGTTCATTATGATGATGATGATGATGATGATGATGACGATGATGATGATGATGATGATGATAATGTTGATTATGATGATGACGATGATGATGATGGTGGTGGTGGTAGTAGTAGCAGTAGTAGTAGTAGTAGTAGTAGTAGTAGTAGTAGTAGTAGTAGTAGTAGTAGTAGTAGTAGTGGTGGTGATGGTGGTGGTGGTGGTGGGGTGGTAATGGTGGTAGTTGTGGTGGTAGTAGTGGTGACAGTGATTGCGACAATACAAGAAAGATGACCACTGCAGCAACAAAAGCTTTTAAGGAACAATGGAAACGGAAAAAGAAAAATCGATGAGAACGAAAAGAAATAGATTTCTAATTGTTAGTTCGTAAGAAGAAATCTGTGAAGGATGACAAGAACATAAAACAAAAAGATGAGATTGGGAAGAACTGGTAAAGAATAACTTTGTCTGAAAATGTCAACACTTCTTCTGGCAAACAATACACGTTTCAGAGTGTCAGAAATATTTTTTTGCAGCTCGTGAAACTGAAGAAAGAAAACAACGAGAAAGGAACCGAAAATGAGTGAAAGAAAGAACGTGTGAAAGTCATCAAGTGAGTGGTGCTCAATTGTTGAAGGCTTTCAAGGAATAATTTGATAACGCTAAGAACCGTTCCCTTGTAGATGGATGAACTGACTACAGACAGACACGTGGTTGTATGAACGAGTCCATTGATTGATAGATAAATGGCTTCATGTATATATATATATATATATATATATATATATATATATATATATATATATATATATATATATATATATATATATATATATATATATATATATATATATATATAATATATATATATATACATATACATATATATTAGGGTGGTTCTCAAAAAACTTTTTTCAGTAAATGAATGGGACAGCCCCAGATTATGTTCCTTTTGATATGATATGCATTATGTTGTCATTTTTCCAAATTTTTTATTATTTTTTGTTATCTTTAAATGTTTCCAAATGTTATAAACAGTCAAAAATTGAATTTATGTAAGACATATAAAAAAAATTGTCTAATTTGTCCATCATAAAACCGCTAATTCACAATTAGGAGATCGTTGATTTTATGGAGTCTGGAAATTGTTTTCGGTGTTCAAAGACTACTTATAGCAGTATCTGTTTTTGCCTTGGATTTTTAGTGAGAATTTGATTGTGTTCATAATTGAGGGAACCCCCTTTTGTCATTTACAACACTCACTCCAGAAGCACGATGCTTCGCAAACACTTTACTGGCTCCATGAATAAAGATCTTTTTTTATCCAGTCTGATGCAATAACAAGAATTTAAAAATACAGGATGCGGAAAGTTCGCCCCCCGGCTTTTCGCCCCCGTTTTTTTGCCCCCGGGGAAGTTTTGCACGGGAAGTTTCGCCCCTGGAAAAGTTATATATATATATATATATATATATATATATATATATATATATATATATATATATATATATATATATATATATATATATATATATATATATATATATATATATATATATATGCCATACGTTTATTGTTGCATTTACCACTTTTTCTTTTTCCATGTTTTTTCTTGTTCTGTTAGGGAGCTTAGGCACATTCAATAAATGTTTACCCCAAAGCAGTTTCACGAATGGGGTGTTATAGGGTTCGGCACTTTCTAATTTCGGAGACACGTGCGGGTGTGATCCCATATGCACGAACAGTTCCCGGCGCTGCTGTGGTATTATCAATAAGAAGTAGCGCACTAATGTTCAAAACATTTACATTTTTACATTTACACATTTATATTTATACAAGGGTAGGCTAACGTTTTTATAGCTTCCTTCAGTAATTTATATGTCCCTTGTATTACATATGAAAAATTTTAAATCTGGTTTCTTGACCTGTTCTTTAATTTCGTCTTTGCGTCTGAAAAAAGGCAAAGCATAAACTGATAAATTGTGAAAATTAACTTTGGTTATAACTGCACACAGTGTCTTGTCTATATAACTTTGCGCAAATGGGCCAAAACGCCTTGAAAATTGTACATATATACCAGCCGCTCTTTAATATATGTTCCCTCTTGTGCTTTAAAATAATGTAATCTAATGGTTCTTGTTCAAGTTTAAAAAAATAAAATTATGGTTTCTTCATAAAGTGTGATTAATAATCTGCTACAGACAGAAAATGGTTTAAAATTTGTGTTGCCGCGTGACATCCTTTAATGTTGGATTATTTAAAAATATTTTGCCCAGTAGTTTCTATGATGAAAAGAAACATTTTTAAGTGTTGTCTCATTAAAAAATTAAAAATTTTGTTTTTGGAGCCCACCACTATATATATATATATATATATATATATATATATATATATATATATATATATATATATATATATATATATATATATATATATATATATATATATATATATATATATATATATATATATATATATATATATATATATATATATATATATATATAGATAGAGATAGATAGATATCCCAGTTAATTTGAAACAACGAGCGAACGAGACAGTGCGACTAACTGATTCAATATTGTCGAGGCAATCGCATATGACGTCTTATACGGTTTCGCTACGCTGGCCACCAGGGTCATAGTTC
>OZ022238.1:8450854-8453354 GCA_963978895.1 Erpobdella octoculata | reverse complement strand
TGAAGAAAGAGTTAAGAGATTAGAAGAACGTGAAGAAAAAAAACAAGAACGGGAAGAGCGGGAACGGGAACGTGAACACGAAGAGAAGAAGACTCAAGAAGCTAAAGAAGAGCGGGAACGGGAACGTGAAGAGGCAGAGAGACAGAGGCAGCATGAATTGGAATTGAAAAAGCTGGAATTAGAGGCCCTAACGAAAAAAGAGCCAAAGGTAGAGGCAACAAAGATTCCTTATCCAAAGTTTTCTGAAGGTGATGACATCGACGCATTTTTGCTGAGATTTGAGTCATTGGCAAAAGCCAATGGTCACCCTCAGAAGGATTGGGGAATGCTTCTAGGGTCGTTGCTTAGTGCGAAGACTTTGGAAGTGTTTGGCCAACTTAGCGATAGTCAGATGCAGGACTACAGAACGGCAAAGGAGGCACTCCTTCGTCGTTTTGGGAAGTCAGCGGAAGACTATCGCATAATGTTTCGAGAGTCAATGCCTGAAACGGAGGAGACCTGGGAACATTATCTAGTGCGGCTAGATAGCCACCTCAGGCGCTGGGTAGATCTCGCGGGCAAACAAAATCTGTTGTTTTTGTTTCTGAAAGAGCAGTTTTTCGGAAAGTGCCCGGCGGGAATGGTCGAATACTTGTTGGATAAAGAGAGCATAGATGTCAATGAGCTGTGCCTTTGGGTAAACAAGTACAGCCAAGCCCATCCAGAGAAGAGGTTGGCAAAATTGGACAGCAATAGCAGGATGGGTTGGAACCGGGGTCAGTCGGTCAGTGACGCCAAAATGGTTGAACCTCGCTGCTACAACTGTCATCAAACGGGGCACATGGCAAGAGAGTGTCGGCAGAGTAGCCCTAGTAATCCTGTACTTTTTCAAACACGGAAAGAGACGACTACGTCAGCACCATGCAAGGATTCCGGTGTTGTGAATGCATGCGCTGCCATGGTGATGGAAGAAAAAATGGATGAGGTGGAATTGAAGTGTGGATGCATTTTTCCTGTCATTGCGGATGGTTGTTTGCACTCAGGAGAAAAATTTAAATTAACCAGAGGGTTTGTGAACAGAAAACCGGTAAAAGTTTTGAGGGACACTGGCTGTACTTCCATAATAGTAAAGGAATCATTAGTGCACCCGCGTCAGATGACCGGAAGAACAAGACCCTGTGTTTTGATCGACGGCACAGTTCGAGTAGCTCCAACAGCAGTGGTAAAAATCAAAACAGACTGGTTCAGAGGAACTAGAGAGGTGGTCTGCATGAAAAACCTACTTTGCGATCTCGTGCTGGGAAATGTTGAAGGGGTAAGAGGTTTTGATGCAATGGCGGCAGGAAAACGCTTTGGTCGGAAACCACAGAAATCCGCTTCCAACTACGACAGCACTCAGAGGAATGATCAGGTAAATTTTGGAAAATCGTCGGCTAACTCGGAGCTGTATCAAAGCAAGGAAAGAAACACGTCTGCCATTTCAAAAGTAGGAAATAAAGTTGAGGCAAAAGTTCAAGCTTTGAATCCGCCAAAAGAAAGACCAAGGCTCAATCTTCTGCCTAGAGGCCAACATGGAGGGGTGGGGAAAGTTGGAAAGTTGAATTCGGCAATCTTCGGAGATGCCCGCCCTGTTGACACAGCACGCAGAGAGATAGAGATTGAGAATAAGTTGAAAGGAAACTATTTCAAAGGCAAGGAGAACATCGGTGCTGACTTTCTTAGTCGTAAAGAGAGTGACGATGTAATCAAGAAACACTGACGCGTTTCTTTTTTCGAAGAGGGGGGATATGTAAGATGAAGATAATTCATCTTACGTATTTTTCATAGTATTTGTTTATTTTATTTTATTATGTGTGCATTTTATTAGGATTGGATATTTCGTAACAATAAGTCATATATATATGTATATGTATATGTATATATATATATATATATGTATATATATATATGTTTTTATATATATGTATGTGTGTATGTGTGTGCGTATTTACTAATTTTTTTATCTAGAAATTATATATATATATATATATATATATATATATATGTATCTTTTTCCTGATTTTGATTGGTAAGAATGTAAATATTATTTTGTGTATGAATTTTGAGAAACTAGACAGTGTGTTATAAAGTTGAGTGTTCGAGAAGAAAAATAAAAGTTTAAAGAGACGTGCTGCAGAGAGAAATTGGAATTTACAAAAGATTTGTTAGAACCGTGCGAAATTCTACAAAGTGAGAGAATTCAGTTTTATTTGAGTCCAGTTAAAAGATTTATTTTTCAAGGGAGAATAATTAAGTTAAAATAAATTCGAGAAATATTGTGATATAAATAACTTCGACTTTAACGTTACGAATCGCTAGAAAGCATATTCCTCTACGTTTACACATACATACATACATACATACATACATACATACATACATACATACATACATACATACATACATACATACATACATACATACATACATACATACATACATACATACATACATACATACATACATACATACATACATACAT
>OZ022238.1:8425854-8448354 GCA_963978895.1 Erpobdella octoculata | reverse complement strand
AAGTAATAAAATGTTGCGGGTGATGATGATGATAATGAGGAGGAGGTGGATGATGATGATGATGGTGATGATGATGATGATGATGATGGTGATGATGATTATTATGATTATGAAGATTATGATGAGAATGACGACGACCATGATGATGGTGATGGTGACAAGGACGATGATGATGATGACGATGACGACGATGATGATGATGATGTCGATGATGATAATTGTGATGATGATTATGATTATAATGACGATGATGATGACGACGACGATGATGACGATGTTATATGAGATTTTAAATGATGATGTTTTTCATTACACAATTAATAACGCTGTATGATCCACTACAACAAACAAGCATATGTTTATATTATAATGGTGATGATGATGATGATGATGATGGTGATGATGATTATTATGATTATGAAGATTATGATGAGAATGACGACGACCATGATGATGGTGATGGTGACAAGGACGATGATGATGATGACGATGACGACGATGATGATGATGATGTCGATGATGATAATTGTGATGATGATTATGATTATAATGACGATGATGATGACGACGACGATGATGACGATGTTATATGAGATTTTAAATGATGATGTTTTTCATTACACAATTAATAACGCTGTATGATCCACTACAACAAACAAGCATATGTTTATATTATAATTATAATGTAATTATCTTTTAGTTCACCTGTACTAAACACCGGAGTGCACGTGTTTTGAACTGTTGTGCACTCGCTGGTCATTATATATTCATTTGAAGTATGTATAACTGTTATACTTAGGCCTATTTGCTCACTGCAGAAAAAATAAATTCAAGAACAAAGATTTTATATCTTTGATGGCGGAATCAAATTGACTGATGGACAAATTTAGGAAGCGTTTTTAGAACTGAAGATAAATAATTTAATTGTATTATTTGAACCTATAAAACGGATTGGTGGTATAACTTATTTATTCCGTATATTCATGCTGTGTTTTTAATGTGGACAATGCTGCCTGTTTTGAAAAGAAAATATGCAATTTGTTTTATTCTGTTATAAAGTTTTTGAGAAACGTTTCTGGGTCATTGAGTTTCAGCAAGATGTGTCAAATTGCGAATAGGCCAAGTCAGTCCGAAAAAATTCCAAAACATCGATATCATCATCTCCACGTTCTCGCTCTCACGGCTAGCTTACTGGATCTTTCTTAACCAATAATAACTCAAAATGGTTCTTTTTTGTTTCGGTTTGTGTTGATTTTTTAAAAGATGATAAAAATTGCTTCAGCCTTTTTGACATGTTTTGTAGAGAAAATTTTCATCTTTCGTTTGACTCACCGAGCACGGGTTAATTCTATTTAGCGCAACGCAGATTTTGGAATATTAATGCTGTTTTTTTCTGATCAACTATGTTTACTAGAAACTTTTTTTAAACTTATAAGCAACAGGACGCTATGCATTGAACAGGATTCTGTGATGATTATCTTCACGCTATCTCTTAGATTTATTGTCAGTCCATATATGGAGCACCACTTCACATTTTCCAACGTTGATGACTCAGGCGAGAATTGAATCGCTGAAACTCTCGTCCGCCTGGCTAACGTCTTGCTCCTGTACTAGGGCTGCCCTACCTTTACCCATGTACTAGGGCTGCCCTACCTTTACCCATGTACTAGGGCTGCCCTACCTTTACCCATGTACTAGGGCTGCCCTACCCTTACCCATGTACTAGGGCTGCCCTACCCTTACCCCTCTACTAAAGCTACAATACCTTCACCCCTGTACTAGAGCTGCCCTACCCTTACTTCTGTATTAAAGCTGCCCTACCCTTACTTCTGTATTAAGGCTGTCCTACCCTTACCCCTGTACTAGGGCTGCCCTACCCTTACCCCTATAAAATTGTCTCCGAAGCTCGAACGTGAGTTTTGTCTCTTCAAGCCAATTTTAGAGAAATTTTAATTTCTGACAAGGAAATTAATTTAAATTAAACGAGCGCTAATAAGATAAAATAATGATAATTCCTTCATCAATCATTTGCAAAAATATTAATAATAATAATAATAATGTGAAATAAATCATGCAAACAAGCACCAACAGGTCTGCATATTTCTGTTTAGTTTTAATTTTTTCACAGTTCAGTTGTTCTGCATAGATTGTAATAAAGTATTCTTATCTGTTGTTCTAATTTGTTCTAAAAAGTGTTAAACAAAATAATTTATTTTATTACTTTAGAAAAATGTAGATTTATACAACATATTGTTATTGTTTTCTTAAAATAACTTTCAACTCATTCATAACGTTGTTCACATATTTCACATTTTGGTTTAAAGTTTTGTTTTCAAATTTGGTTCATTATTCATATGCAAGCACATTCAGCTAATCTAATGTATCAAACATAATCGTGGTAACCAGATAATGTGGTATAATCACATAAACCAGAAAACTAAAATCAAAATAACAAATATTTTGTAGTTTTTCAATAAAAAATCCCCAAAAACCATAAATGCATTCAAACGACAGAAAAAAAGAAAGAAAAAAAACTAACGTGATCCATAATTTGCGTGGAGAGAGAGGCAACGAGAACTTCAGAGCAGATTGCAAACAATAGAAGGAGAGAATACTGGAGATGGAGAATAGGTGGTGAAAAAAATATTGGTTAACGGTGACAGTGATGAGTGATGGGTGGTTGTGATAATGATGCTGGTGATGGCGGTGGTAGTGGCGACGATGTTGGTGGTGGTGGTGGCGGTGGTGATAGCAATGATGGCAATGGCATTGGCGACGATGGCAATGCTGGTGATAGCGGTGGTGGTGATGACGATGATGGTGGTGGTGGTGATGGTTGGGTAGGAAATGTTTGAGTGACAGGTGGAACTGTTGGAAATGAATGCAGAGAAGAAAAATGTTTTAAACATTCGTTGTCGTTGTGGTGGGCGATGTTGTGGAATAGGTAGGGGTGGTAAATAAATGGGCGATATTAGGGTTGTTACGGCTGTAGTATGTAATTTTCATCGTGTAGTCTGATGGTCGTGGGCAATTTGTTATTTTAAATGCACACTATGCATGGGTTTTGCTTACATTTGTATAGCAGTTTTTGGTAGTAGAATAAAATCAAAAGAAACACAGCAGAACTCACAAATCAAAAGAAACACAGCACAACTCACAAATCCCAAGAAACAGACGCTCTCGGCACAAGCACCGCAACAGCCGAGAAAGCTGACGCCCGCGATGAACCCCCCAGAGAAGATGAAAACAAACGGGGCTTTGCTGAATGTCAAGGACGACAAAATCTCAGTGGGGACTGGCCTTTGGTGACCTTTGACTCGATCAGCAGAGGGCACGAGGTAGACGTAGACTAGGGTATCCTGGTAAAGGTAGAGCCAAACTCCACCCACGATCAAACCCCATCCGCACAACTGTCAATCAAATAAAAACTCATTAAAAATATATATTTTTTAATTATTAGTACTTGGTTTTCATATAAATAAGCAAAATTATTAGTTTTCGAAATCAGTCAAAAAAATGATGTGTTTGTCTAAATAATTTTGGACATGCTATAAAAGTTATGAGAGGCATTATTGGCCTCAAGCCGTATATATATATATATATATATATATATATATATATATATATATATAAATTTCGTGTCATAGTGTTTGAAATTGAACTCCTCCGAAACGGCTGAACCGATTTTCTATATATATATATATATATATATATATATATATATATATATATATATATATATATAAAGTTTAAACAATGATTTACATTTATACTGTTTCCTATAAAAGAGTATCTTTAACTGTCTGAGATTGAGAATGTTTATCTTCTTGCATTTTGAGGTCAAAAACATGGCAGATTCCTTTCAGGTAAACTGCGGTACAATACTGTAGAAATGGCAGCGATTGTTACTCCCTATGTTCCACTAATGAATGATGAACAAAGAATGATTAACGACCGCATTATACTGGCAGTTTTGGAAGGACAAGGTGGATTCTTTTTTTTGGATGCACCAGGTAAAACTGGGAAAACATTTTTCATTTCTCTAATTCTCACAGAAATGCGATCAAATAATGGCATAGCTTTGGCCGTTGCATCGTCTGGCATTGGATTTTTTGGATGGAGGCAGAACAGCTCATTCAGCACTTAAGCAATGTGCAACATAAAAAAGCAATCATCCATGGCCACACTGCTGAATCATGAGTGGCTGGCAGAAAGAGTCATTTTGGCAGCAAAAAATGTGGATGTCAATGATTTAAATTTCAAGATACAGGAGTTGTTGCCAGGCGAATTGGTGTCATACAAATTGATTGATACAGTTTGCGATGCCAGCGAAGCCGTAAATTATCCAACAGATTTGTTGAACTCATTGGATTTGCCAGGCATGTCACCGCATCATCTACAACTTAAAGTTGGATCTCCGGTTATTCTACTTCGGAATTTGAACCCACCGCGGCTGTGCAATGGCACGCGATTAGTAATTAAAAAATTGATGAAAAACATTGTCGAAGCCTGCATTTTGAATGGCAAGTTCTGAGGCGAAAGTGTTTTGCTGCCACGGATCCCAATGATTTCTACAGAAGTGCATATTGAATTCTAATGAATTCAATTTACAATTAGATTGACATTCGCAATGACAATTAATAAGTCGTGATGCCAAACGATGTCTGTTTGTGGCTTAGATTTGGGCACGCCATATTTTTCTCACGGAGAATTATACGTGGCATGTTCTCGCGTGGGCAAACCATCCAGTTTGTTTGTGTTGGCTAAAGATGGACTGACAAAAAACATTGTACACTCGATTGCTCTTCGAGATTGATTTTTTTAAATTGACATAATTTGTACATTAAAATTTTTATTAAAAATAAACTAAAATAATTTATAGGGCAAAACAACGTTTGCTGGGTCAGCTAGTATATATATATATATATATATATATATATATATATATATATATATATATATATATATATATATATATATATATATATATATATATATATATATATATATATATATATATATATATATATATATATAATTCGGTATGTGTATTTGTGCGTGAGTTACTGTGTGCTAGATATTTTTAAACTCGTAATTGAAGTAAAGATAAAGAATAACAGCAAAAATCTTCCTGTTGAGAATGTCAATGGAAGAACAATCAGCCAAGTAGATGTTCTCCATGGTAGCGGATTTTTAATTCTCATGCCTAATGATGAACAATGAACTATAATTAACCAATTATTGCTATTTTTGAGAAATGGTGAAAAAAAATTTTAAGTCTGAAGAATTTTTTCTACTAATTTTTAATTTTAATTAATTTTTTAAAAGGAGGACTTGAACGAGAGAAAAAGCGAACGTGTATGCAGCATTGGAAGAGACACGTTGAGAATTTTTAATGCTGAGTAACAATTGAAGAAATTACACGCCAGTCTCAATTCGTCTCGATGTGGTCCTTTAGGGGAAAAGAAAGAAACAAAAAACAAAACAAAAAAATATAAAAAATAAAAAATAAAAAAAATAAAAAAGAGAAAAGAGAAATAAATGAAAACTCATAAATAAAATAAAATATAATATAATAAAAGGAACAAAATTGAGAGGGCAAAAATAATGATGGGCAAAAAATAGTGTTAAAAAGGATAGTTGGCTGAAAAGAAGTGTGCGATAGGTGGATAGGAAGGTTAACGATGGTAGGGAACACCTTAGGATAATTATGGCTCAAGAGGAATCGGATGTCGTGCTCGAATTCGTCTCATGATGTAAGAGTGAAATGTGAAGATGCCTCCATCGTTGAGGATTTATTAGGCTGATTCCGAAACGCGCTCTCTTGACGGGTCGGTGCGTGAATCCGGTAGATTATTGTGGTAGTGTGAATGCTGGTGGTGATGGTAGGGAAGCTGGTGATGTCGGTAGTGTGGTGAGAAATCCATTGGTGATTTCAATAATGGTGATAGTGATCGCGCTGGTCGCTATTGATCTTTAAGAAGTTGTAGTAAAGATTGCAATTGGAATGATGAAGATGATTCGGCTAAAGTTGGTGACATAGAAAACTATAAAATCACGAGGACATGAAAGTGAATTGAAAACTAGTATCGCCTTTAAATGAGTATATTAATATTTTTCTCCAACTAAAATGAAGAATCGGTAAGCTTAAAAAGAAAAGAAGATCTTTAAAAGTTTCTTTTTTAAATAAGACGAACAGTGAATTAAAATAGAAGTGAGATGTGAAGAAGGAGAATTGAAACTGCGAAGAAGAGAATTGGCCGAAAAAGAATAAGCGGAAAGAAGCGTGATGAAAAAAGAGAGGAAAATTGCAAGGCAACTTGTTCTCCATTGCTTGTAATTTGCTTTCTCTTCATCTTCTACTTATCTTCTGTTTCACAGATGAGGCGCTCTCAAACCTAGCGCAACATAATGACCGTTTCCTTTACTTCGGTCATTCTGGACTATGTGTGCGTGTGTGTGTGTGTGTGGTGGCAAGTGTCGTCAATGTGTTGTCGCTAATGATATCTCTAGATTTGTCGCAAATGATATCACTACATTTGTTGCAAATGTTATCACTACATTAGTTGCAAATGGTATCACTACATTAGTTGCAAATGTTATCACTACATTAGTCGCAAATGTTATCACTACATTAGTCGCAAATGTTATCACTACATTAGTTGCAAATATTATCACTACATTAGTCGCAAATGATATCACTACATTAGTTGCAAATGATATCACTACATTAGTGATGATGATGATGACGATGATGATGATGAGGAGGAGGAGGAGGAAGAGGAGGATATCATATAGCTTCACAGTCACTTTAATGGACATAGCTGAGGTCATCTCAAACGTTTTTCGGACACTTTGCTGATTTTCCATAAATTAATAAATTTAACATGCAATAATAAAATTCAAGAGTGGATTTTTCGTAAATTTCATTGAAGGATACGATGGTGCTCGAAAGGGGGTTAAGATTACCCGCGTGTGAGTTTTCTCCAGACTTCGAAGAAACTTGGGTTTTTTTCTCCAACTTATTTAAAAACTGCTGGAAACAAAATGTTTGCAGTTGTTGTCACAAGATTTTGAAAATGATTTTCTCCGAAGGTCACAAAAGCGACTGCATTTAAACGGCTGAAAAATAATTCAAATCACGCGAGTTTGTCGCTTAGAAATCTGTGGACTTGCATCAAAGTCCAGTTTTTTTAAAGTGAAATTAAATTAAATTGTCACCATCATTATCAAAACCACAATCACCGTCATCATCATCATCATCATCATCATCATCATCATCATCATCATCATCATCATCATCATCATCATCGTCATCGTCATCGTCATCGTCATCGTCATCGTCATCGTCATCGTCATCGTCATCGTCACCGTCATCGTCATCGTCATCATCATCATCATCATCATCATCATCATCATCATCATCATCATCATCATCATCATCATCATCATCATCATCATCATCATCATCATCATCATCATCATCATCATCATCATCATCATCATCGTCATCAAAATAGTAATGACGATGATTAATATCCTGTAGATTTGTTTGAATGTGTGATTGAACTCCTGTACTATTCAAATTATTGTAATTTTTCTATTTCGGTGATGATAATGATGGTGCCGATGGTGGCGATAATAATGATGATGATGATTGTGAATATTTTGATGGTGGGACAAATGATGCTGGTGGTGATAACGGTGGAAAGTATTATATGAGGAATGACTTATATTGACTAATGACCATTGGTGCATCCTTTATTATTTCATACGTACCGGCTTTTCGCAACCACATTTTTCCATAACTGCATTCCATCTCCTCCTTCACCTAACTCCTTCCCTTTTTCTTCTTATCCATCCCTTGATCTGCCTTTCTTTCTTTCAATCTTGATCAAATTATAATTTTTTTTAAACAAATTCCAAAATGAGCAAATTCGTTTTAAAAGTAAACATTCAATTTTACTTAGTTTTGGGAATATATGTTCATAACATCGCTTATCAATTCGATAGAGGACTTCACGGACTGGACCGGTTTGTGATTTTTAGGGTTTACAAGCGGGCAAGGCAGATTGTTTTCGAAGTATTGGTTTTTAGCTTCCTTTCTTTGCTCCTTGCATGCCCCACCTGATCCGCGCAGTTTGTCCGGCCGCTATCTGTCACATGCTCTGAGGCACAGCTGGTGCTGGTGGACTCCAGTTCAAACTGGGTTTTGCATAGCAAACCACATCATTTTTTTCACCAGCAACAGGCTGGTCCAATACCGTGGTATCCTTCAACTCCAAATAATACAATGCTCAATATGTACAACATACAGATTCTTTGCTCCACCATAGCAAGTCCCACAAAAACCACTAAACAAAAAACAAAACATTTGCCTTTTATGGAAAACAAAAAAGAAAATAAAAAATTTATAAAAAAATAAAGCTGTGAAAAAACTTTGTAAACAAATGAAAACAGAAGAGGCTAAACAAATATCTATATAAGAGATAAAAAGAAAAAAGAGATGGAGAGAAAGGAGGAGAGAGTAAAAGAAAGAAAAAGCAAAGAAAAAGAAAATGTTTGCAGTTGTTGTCACAAGATTTTGAAAATGATTTTCTCCGAAGGTCACAAAAGCGACTGCATTTAAACGGCTGAAAAATAATTCAAATCACGCGAGTTTGTCGCTTAGAAATCTGTGGACTTGCATCAAAGTCCAGTTTTTTTAAAGTGAAATTAAATTAAATTGTCACCATCATTATCAAAACCACAATCACCGTCATCATCATCATCATCATCATCATCATCATCATCATCATCATCATCATCATCATCATCATCATCATCATCATCGTCATCGTCATCGTCATCGTCATCGTCATCGTCATCGTCATCGTCATCGTCATCGTCACCGTCATCGTCATCGTCATCATCATCATCATCATCATCATCATCATCATCATCATCATCATCATCATCATCATCATCATCATCATCATCATCATCATCATCATCATCATCATCATCATCATCATCATCATCATCATCATCATCATCATCATCGTCATCAAAATAGTAATGACGATGATTAATATCCTGTAGATTTGTTTGAATGTGTGATTGAACTCCTGTACTATTCAAATTATTGTAATTTTTCTATTTCGGTGATGATAATGATGGTGCCGATGGTGGCGATAATAATGATGATGATGATTGTGAATATTTTGATGGTGGGACAAATGATGCTGGTGGTGATAACGGTGGAAAGTATTATATGAGGAATGACTTATATTGACTAATGACCATTGGTGCATCCTTTATTATTTCATACGTACCGGCTTTTCGCAACCACATTTTTCCATAACTGCATTCCATCTCCTCCTTCACCTAACTCCTTCCCTTTTTCTTCTTATCCATCCCTTGATCTGCCTTTCTTTCTTTCAATCTTGATCAAATTATAATTTTTTTTAAACAAATTCCAAAATGAGCAAATTCGTTTTAAAAGTAAACATTCAATTTTACTTAGTTTTGGGAATATATGTTCATAACATCGCTTATCAATTCGATAGAGGACTTCACGGACTGGACCGGTTTGTGATTTTTAGGGTTTACAAGCGGGCAAGGCAGATTGTTTTCGAAGTATTGGTTTTTAGCTTCCTTTCTTTGCTCCTTGCATGCCCCACCTGATCCGCGCAGTTTGTCCGGCCGCTATCTGTCACATGCTCTGAGGCACAGCTGGTGCTGGTGGACTCCAGTTCAAACTGGGTTTTGCATAGCAAACCACATCATTTTTTTCACCAGCAACAGGCTGGTCCAATACCGTGGTATCCTTCAACTCCAAATAATACAATGCTCAATATGTACAACATACAGATTCTTTGCTCCACCATAGCAAGTCCCACAAAAACCACTAAACAAAAAACAAAACATTTGCCTTTTATGGAAAACAAAAAAGAAAATAAAAAATTTATAAAAAAATAAAGCTGTGAAAAAACTTTGTAAACAAATGAAAACAGAAGAGGCTAAACAAATATCTATATAAGAGATAAAAAGAAAAAAGAGATGGAGAGAAAGGAGGAGAGAGTAAAAGAAAGAAAAAGCAAAGAAAAAGAAAAAAATGGTAAAAAAGATAGCAAGAGAAAAAGAAAAATACTGTGTACATAAAAAAATAAACTTCAACATCCAATAACGACCCATCTCATTTCTTCTTTTTAGCATTTTTTCAAACAAAATTATAACTTTTTTCAAGTTTTATAAATTTTTTAAAACTCTCCCTATTGAATCAAATTATATTTATTTTAATATTCTAGAAATCCTTAAGGGTTATTATTTCTATAAATTTGCCTAATTTCATGACTGTCTCACTGTTCGTTATGAGCCTAATATGACAAGGCTTATTTATTACAGTACCTAATAAATATTATTTCTTTGAAATTACAGTAATAAATTTACCTTTAATCAGAGCCGTTTGTGGAGCTTATGTGTCAATGAATTATTGAGTGAAAATTATTAGGTAGTTGTAAGTTTAAACTTAAGAAATTGCTTCTCATCATAAATGAGGACCCCGAAGCTGTGTAGCGCTTAAGGGCCTGCTGTCGTTTAACTTAATATAAAACGAGATCATTTATTGTGTGCATCGTTCTCAATTCGTGCTAAACGGGTCCTAATTTTGGTGGTGTACATTCATTTATTTCTTGTTTAGTGATATATTTTATTAATCAAATTTTATAACTATACAGATACTATACATATAAAAAATGACCGTCTGTTTATCCGTTTGTCCTTTATGCATTGCAACACCATTCATCCGATCGTAATGACATTTTCAAAAAACATTGAAATTCAATAGAAGAAAATTAGTGTGAACAAAATTGAGATCGGTCACGAAATGAGCGGGAGCGTGAGAGCGAGCGGGAACTGGAGAACGAACGGGAACGGAAAATCAACTGGAACAGAAATGCGACCGGGAGCAAAAGAGCAAGCGGGAAAGGAAAAGCGACCAGTAATGGGTGAGCAATGGGAAGCGGGAAAGCAACCCGGAACGGGAGAACAAGCGGGAACGGGAAAGCGACCGGGAACGCAAGAGCAAGGGGGGAAGGAAACGGGAGCGAGGGAAAAACAATAGAATAACCTCTAAAAACCCCGAGCCACGCCGGGTACCCCGTTAGCCTTCAATGATAATTTATGTCATTGTTTTTTTTTAATAATTTGATTTATTTAAAGTTTTATGTTTTTGAAACAAATAATTTCCTCTTTTTATGATCGTCTCATTTTCCGGCTTGATTGTCATGGCAACAAAAGAGACGAAAGTGAAGGAAGACAAAAAAGAAGACAAAAACCTCACGAAAGTTTCGCTGGAAAATCCGAGACCTGCGCAAATCCCGTCAACGCGTCTCGTTTGATCTCCGCTGTTTTGTTTCTGCTGTTGTTTTATGATTATTGCTGTTATTGGTCTTTGTTTGTGACTGTTTGTTTCCTTGTCTGTTTGTTTGTTTGTTTATGTTTGTGTGTCGTCGTCATTGTCATCCTTGTCGTTGTTTTAGGATTTTCATGTTGTTGTTTTTAACGTGTTGTTGTTCTAGAGCGGACATGAAGGACTAAATTTTCCATTTAATTTGTTGCGGCACATATTGCTATTTTTCAAATGAATAAAATTTCCTATAATATTAAAAAAAAACTATTAATCAAGCAGTTATTTATTAAATTTTGTTGAAAATCATGCTTTTCTCATTTAATCACGTTTTTAATATCTCCGCATTTCTCCGGTAAACGTCCACAAAACTAATCAAAATACTTTTTGACACAGATATAAAAATACAGTGAGCTTTGAACAATTGTTTTGAGAAAATGAAATAACTTTGCATAAATGCACATACAAAGACAAAACCGCTTCTTACCAGGAACAAAAAGTTAGCAATGACGAGCAGGGTCTGCGGACAGAGGGAGCGACAACACTTGCACCTCATCCCCTTGCACTTTCTGACAGCCCGTCGTAAACGTCGAATGACCAGTGATTGATCTCCCCCCTCACCTTCTATGCTCAAATTTTGAGAATTTTCCGCTTGCAGGGCAGCATCTCCGACAGCTGTTCTACTGGCGCCAGTGTCGCTTCGACTGCACGACTGAAAGCGGTGGCAAAGATTCATGGCCGCCAGAGACATTTCCTTCTTGTCTTTCTCTTCCTTTTTGAAACGATTGTTGCTACCGCTACCGCCACTGCTGCAAGCTCCATGGTAGTCGTTACCCGTCGTAGTTAGAATTCCAGATCGTTTGGGCTTAACCAGAAGAGTGTCCTGCTGGGAGATCTGGGAGGGTGTCGGTGTCGGGGCGAAGCTAGGATCTGTTGGGGCGGATATTTTTTTGAGGGTTGCCGAAGTAACGGCCGGTGGGCCTGCTGTGTTGTCTCTGCCGCCGAAGTCAATGGTGATATTTGGAATTGTTGGCGGTGCAGTTGTTGTGGTTGTCGGAGCAGTTGATTTGCGGCAACTGATGATGCCTCCCTCGAGTTTATGAAGAACCCACATTGGCGATGGTTGGGCTGAAGTAGAAATTATGAAGTAAAAACGTCAATCAATCATCGCGAAGAGTTCAGTTACTGGTAAATGAAGAAATGTTGAATTTGAAATCATCGCTTGGATTTATCATTTACGCTTATTCGAAACCGGCAACAAAAATATCAACGAGATTGTCTGTCCACATCGGAAAAGCACTCGCCGTTGATAGAGGTGACGTTGATGAGGAATCCGTTGTGGGTGGTGTTGATGATGGTAAGTGGTGTTGATGATGATAAGTGGTGTTGATGATGATTGGCGGTGTTGATGATGATTGGCGGAGTTGTAATGGTAAGGTGATGACGACGACGAAGACGATTGAAGAATCGTCAAAACAGTGAGAGACGGAACAGATTTTCGGGAGAAACGGTGGGAACCGTGAAGAATCTCTTTTTTATACTATTTTATGGAGCCGTGTACGTGCGTGCGTGTTTTCGTGTGTGTGTGTTCACTTCTGTGCGTGAGTTTGTATTCTTGTTCAATGTTGCAAGCAGAGTTGATGATGACCACTGTATGTGACGTTGATGACATTCAGAAATGAATATGATGACGACGACGACGACGATGATGATGATGGTGGTGATGATGATAGTGGCGATTATATTAATAATGATAACGACAACGATGATGATGATGATGATGATGATGACGATGATGATGGTGATGACGATGACAATGACGATGACGATGACGACAACGACGACGACGACGACGATGATGATGATGCTGCTGCTGCTGATGATGATGATGATGGTGATGATGATGATGATGATGGTGATGATGGTGATGATGATGATGATGATGATGATGGTGGTGGTGGTGGTGGCAAGATGATGGTAGTGATATTGACAACGATGATGATGATGATGATGATGCTATTGACAACGATGATGATGATGATGATGATGATGATGATGATGATGATGATGTTGACAACAATGATGGTGATGATGATGATGTCTGTTTTGTTTTGTGTGCACAAACATTCACGTTAGTTTAAATTTAATTACCTCGACGACGTCATAATTCCATTCGCCCACCTGAGACATTGGCGTACAGAGGTGGACGAAAGCTTAGAAAGGAAAATCAGTATTTTTATTCAATAATAAATATTTTATTTGATGATTAGAATGAAATTCGTACATGAAACAGTTTAATTGTTTACGAAATTAAATTTTTAAAAATCGTTCGCATTCCTGTTTTATTTTAGTTTATAAAAAAAATATCTAGCATCTTTTTTCAGCAAAATCTTTTCCACGATAATCCTAGACGAAGAAGAACTTTTTATCCATGGCGTCCCACCGGAAGTTGGCAGAAAAGATTAATGCAGAAAAGTAATATGGACGCCATTAGATTCAATTAAATGTAATTTCTACTCATAAAATTAATAATTCAATTCATTATTCAAAAAATTGTTTAAATACAAAATAATAATCCTCGCTCAATGTGGTAATTCGTGTAGAACTTAAATTTCTCATAATTATAAACATTGTTTTCATTATTCATCTATGTCAGTTTATTTTGTTTCATAAAAAAATCAAATTTTCATGAAACAAAATTTAAATTTAATGTTTATTTCACCCTCACTCTGCTCTCATCATGTTTTCATCGGAAATCGAAACTTGCAATTGTCGATTTGTTTGTACGTAAGCGCCGAACTCCATAATAAATACTGTATATATATATATATATTATTTAAATATATATGCGTATATATATATATATATATATATATATATATATATTATTTAAATATATATGCGTATATATATATATATATATATATATATATATATATATATATATATATATATATATATATATCTTATATATAAAAATGAAATGTTTGTTTGTTTGTTCGGACATCAAATGTAAACGGCCGAACAGATTTAATTGAAATTTGGCACACTTATGTATCTTATTTAAGCGGTGGTTCCTGTAAAATTTTAAATAAATTGGTTTCTCCGTTGATGTTTTATGGACAAAAAACGTTTTGGTCAGCGGTAGTAAGTTATGTATATATATATATATATATATATATATATCTTTTTCCTATTGACTGAGTTCATGATTTATATTTTTCATTTTAACAATTCTATCTTATATATAAAAATGAAATGTTTGTTTGTTTGTTCGGACATAAAATGTAAACGGCCGAACAGATTTAATTGAAATTTGGCACACTTATGTATCTTATTCAAGCGGTGGTTCCTGTAAAATTTTAAATAAATTGGTTTCTCCGTTGATGTTTTATGGACAAAAAACGTTTTGGTCAGCTGTAGTAAGTTGGAGTAAATTTTTTTTCTACAAAATAAAATAAAATTAATTTATAGTTAAATTATACAAAATATATTTTTTTTTCTTGAGTTTTAAAGGTTTTAAATATAAATATTAAATTAAATAAATATGTGTGTTGTTTAGTGCCGCCCATAGATATCTATGGTGCCGCCGGATACCTTTGTTTTGATTTCATAGAGCTCATTGAGGCTCATTCTCTTCCGAACCTCCACGAGGGAGAAGTTGGCTGCGCAGCTGGATCCCCGAACCATAGTGCAAAAAAAAGTTCGTGCATTGGGGTTGTGCTATAGATCGTTGGAAAGGTATTTAAAAAGGAAATATAATGGTGTAAAAATAAATTTAATATTGCAAAAAATAAAAAAGTTATAGGCGAAAAACCGTCGCCGTCCCTATGTAAATGTATGGAGACGATTTTTCATACCCTGATCTATATTTTGCTTCATAACTTTTTTATTTGTTAGACTATTTTCCAAAAATTTGTTTCTATGTTTGGCTAATATATTTGTCTTTCTAATGCATTAAGCTAGAACCCCAATGCGGTCGAAAATATTAATCTACATGGCTCCAAACGCAAGTGAAAAATCGTCCCTATGTAAATGTATGGAGACCATATTGTAAAAGTTTCACTGATATATGAGGTGCATGAAATTTGAAAGAAATGAAAGCAAGTGCAGTATTTTTGTGTTTCAACAAAATCATGAACAAAGTTCTCAAGCCAGCCTATCAATCTGCTGCTGTTTTGTTCAATTTATAATTGCATCATTTGCTAAATAAAAGTGGTACTCTTCGATTGTTCCAAATTGATGATCTCAGAAAACTCTCGGAAAATTCATTAAGTTAATGCTTTGAAGGTTTTTAATATTATTATTACTTCATTTTTTATTTCAATCTGTGTTTTATATCACATTTTTCAAAGCCACGGGTCAACATTTATTAACATGCCACATGTAGCGTTATATGCTTTCTGTAGACATGACACTTAAAAACTAAGAACAACTCAAAAACTAAGACTAGCGATTTTACGAAAAGCAGCTGTTGAACAGTGTGTGATAAATCTATTGTAAGCATTTATAATCTTACAAGTATTTAAAATAAATATAACCTGTTGAGATATATGAGCGGATTTTAACATTATTGCAGCCGTTAACTAATAAATTCTTTTTTTTTTCAGCTTCAGTTAATCATAATAAGCCTTTGCAGAAGATCACACTTGCAGAGTGGAACCAATACATTAAAGAACACTAATTAAAATTGAGGAAGTTCAGACGTAACTAAACGAGCAAACCAAACAACAAAGTGTTAACGAGAGAACAGATCAATTTTGATGACTGTGCACAGCATTCCGCTACAGCCCATCTAAGCCACATTGGGAAGGCTCTAAAATTTAATGGAGGAACAGAAGAGCGAAAAGAAGAGCAAGCTGGAGCGGTAAAGCGTAAAAGCAACCGGGATCGGGAAAAGTAAAAGAGACCGGGGACGGGAGAGCGACCGTGAGCAGAAATGCGACCAGGAATGAGAAAGCGACATGGAACGGGAAAGCAAGCGGTTAAGGAAACGGGAGCCAGAGAGAAAACGATAAAAAGCCTTTAAAATCCCCGGGCAACGCCGGGTAACCCAGCTAGTATATATATACAGGGAAATATTCCACAGCAAAAAATACTACCATATGCACACAATCCATGGTTACAACTGACAGTTGCGTGTCAACTTGCAGAAAAAGTTATAGAAATAAAAGTCCCTTATGAACAAATTATTAATATCATCGTAATAAAAAAATGGTTAAAACTGATTTGTGGTTTGTAAAAAAAATTTAAAAAATATTTTTTTATTGTAGTCGATGATGAAATGTTGAGTGCACTTTGTCCTAGAAGCTCTAAGCTTGCAATTACAGATGCTTGTGCCCAGAATATTTAATCATTTTTTCTGTATACCAGACCAAGCATGTAGAGGCATGTAGCCAGGATTTTTTATTGGAGGGGGATCTTTTCAAAAGGACGTAATATCTTTATCTAAATATACAGTAGCGAGGTACCCGGCATTGCCCGGAGTTTTTAGAGGTTTTACTATCGTTTTTCTCTCGCTAACCGGACGCCCATCTAGTATCGCCAAGCTTTTTCAGAATCAGCACAAAAGTTCTGAACATTTTTCGAAAATGGTCTTAGGAGCTACGCCACTGGCTAATACCAGATTTTTTTTTATAAAAATCCTCGTTTTCTGTGTGGTACGAATTATTACTAAGTCAAACTTGAAATCGAACCAAATTGGTGATGATTAAAATTTAGTTTATTACTAAAAATTTGTTTATTTAAATATTTTAGACAGTTTGGTTTTTCTCTTTTTTCCATTAAACCGGCTAATACTATTTCTAGAATTTACAAAATATTGCTTTTTAAATGGAAAATAAAACAAATGAAAAGAGAAAAAAAGGTGAGTTAAAGAGACAGCTGAAAAGATAAAAAGAAACAAGTGAAGCAAAAACAAAGTTTTTTAAAAACACACTTTTATATTTTTACTACATAAACAACGAGCATATTAGCGTATATAAAGTAATTTCTATCAAGTATTTCCTATCAAGTAACATCGTATTCATTACCAATAATGTGATTCAATAACTCCGCCTCGCTAATTGCGAGCCAGTCCCATGCCTGGATAAAGAAGGAGGAACAGTTGAAAAGATCAAATATGATCTACGACAGGAAGTACTTAGGTGCTTCCTACATACAGCCATTTCAGTCTTAAAACACCTGGTGTAAAGGACTATAAACTATTATAAAAAAAAGTGATTCAATGTTAGTTTAAAATCGATTGCAAAATTTGACGACAGACAGACAGATAAACAGACAGACAGTGAAGTCAAGTTAATTAAAAGTGTTTTATGGACCGATAACCTCGTTGTCATTTTTTTGTTAGTGTCCGATTGCTGATGCTGTTTCGTTTTCTGATGTCAATAAAAAAAAAATAAAAACAAACTTTACTTAGCTCTGATAATGTGACAGTTAAAGGAATCATGATAAAAGTTATTTTAACTATCACCCGCATTAGAAAACCAGGCCTGTCCAGGTCAATCCTTTTTGGTGGGCCTCTTAGTTGTTATTGTTATTGTTCTTGTTATTGTCATGGTCATTGTCATTGTCATTGTCATTGTCATTGTCATTGTCATTGTCATTGTCATTGTCATTGTCATTGTCATTGTCATTGTCATTGTCATTGTCATTGTCATTGTCATTGTCATTGTCATTGTCATTGTCATTGTCATTGTCATTGTCATTGTCATTGTCATTGTCATTGTCATTGTCATTGTCATTGTCATTGTCATTGTCATTGTCATTGTCATTGTCATTGTCATTGTCATTGTCATTGTCATTGTCATTGTCATTGTCATTGTCATTGTCATTGTCATTGTCATTGTCATTGTCATTGTCATTGTCATTGTCATTGTCATTGTCATTGTCATTGTCATTGTCATTGTCATTGTCATTGTCATTGTCATTGTCATTGTCATTGTCATTGTCATTGTCATTGTCATTGTCATTGTCAATGTCAATGTCAATGTCATTTTCATTGTCATTGTCATTGTCATTGTCATTGTCATCGTCATCGTCATCGTCATTGTCATTGTCATTGTTATTGGTATTGCATCTACTTTTATGTTAAGTTTTTTTAATAAATATTTTCATTTAATATATTAAAAATTATATGTATTAAATATGTTTTAAATATTTTAATTAATTTTACAAACAACTGAAGATAAAAACAAAGTTTTTTAAAACACACTTTTTTATAATCGATTGTGTAGGCCACATTCTGTTACATAAACAACGAGCATATTAGCATAGACAATAAATAGTTCGACGAAAATATCACAAATAATTATTGTGTCCAATAGATCCGAAAATTTGATAGAATGCATTGTTAATCAGTTCGGAGGTATGTTTAAATTTTTCAGTCTCTAGCTCATCGGGAAGTTAGTTTAAAATCGATTGCGAAATTTGACGACAGACAGATAGACAGATAGATAGATAGACAGACAGAGAAGTCAAGTTAAGTAAAAGTGTGTAAAAAAGAGAAATTATAGAGAAATATAGAAAGATAAAAGAAGAGATAAAAAGAGAAAGAAAGAAAAAAATAGAGAGAGAGAGAGAGAGAGAGAGAGAGAGAGAGAGAGAGAGAGAGAGAGAGAGAGAAGAAGAGAACAAAAAAATGAAGAAAAGCAAAGCAGGTAGGGAGGAATGAGGGAGGAGAAGAAAGAATGCGCGACTAATTCGACAAGCGGGGATTCTGATGGATTTACACCACCTCGTGGGAAGGAATATTCGCTTTCTATTTGCGTAGGAACTTGGGATGTAGGGATGGGAAGGAAGAGACTGCAGGAAAAGAATTGAAGAAGACAGGAAAACGAATGTACTAGGTGGTGTTTTTGGAAAAATAAATTGAATCGATAATATTGTTTAAAAATTTGCATGATGTGCACAGATGATGTCGACGGAAAATTAGAATTTTATGTTCGGCATTATCACTGTGACAAAGGCTCGCTCTGACAACGAAATACTATAGCAAAGCCAGTAATGACAAAAGGTAACAAAAAGCATTAATGTTGAAAATTATGTGACACTGATGATTATCATTCTGAACTTTGTTATAATGCATGATGTTTGCCAAACAGCCGATATTTAGGTTATTATTTAAAATTTTTTAGTTCTGAAAAGCTCCTTGTCCAATCGCGGAAAAATGAAGACCAGAAGTGTCAAGTTAGGTGAGGAAACTAAACCGGGAAATGAATGGGTAATGGATAAAACGCTATTGCCATGACACTTCTAATAATTTTTTAACAATTATTTCGTTTATAGTATGCTGCCAGCTGCACATCCTGAAGGTGTCGATACAGATTTTGTGTGAAATAGAAAAATTTTTCCACAAATCTTGTCCTGGTTAACTCTTTTTGAACAGCTTTTATTAAACTGTTCGAAATCAGTTAGCAATTTGACGGAGATCTAGCAGCGATCCAATCAAACGCAGTACTGATCTCTCCCGTATTCCAACAACTTGGCTGTATATTCCATCAGTTTCACATTTTATAAAGAACAGAATGCCAGTGATATTACACAGTCGTCGTGGTACATTCCGTGTACTGTCAAGATTCACTTATATGATCAATCACTAGGATTGCATGTATGCATCAAAGGATCGCAGGTTTTGTCATGACGGGTTTTTTGTATTGTAACAAACTTCTGTCATGGCGGACCTTTGTCGTAGCGGGCAGGAACCAATTACAGAAGTTAAAAAACTGAATCATTGCTCAACTGAATCTTTGACGAAACTGTTCAAGAACTTTAAAAAATATTTGCAAAAATTAAAAAAATTTTCGACGGGTCACCAAACTACACTTTTGATTATAATTAATGTATTGGCAAGATCTTAATCTTAAAAAATCTCTACAGAATGAGAAATTTTTTGGTACAGGATGACCTCACAGAGTTGTACTACAAGTCAGTACAAGTTGAAAGTTGTACAGTTGTACTACAAATTCGTAAATACGTCGAGGTCACCAATGTAAACGTAGAGGAATATGCTTTCTAGCGATTCGTAACGTTAAAGTCGAAGTTATTTATAACACAATATTTCTCGAATTTATTTTAACTTTATTATTCTTCCTTGAATATAATCCTTTTCTTGACTCTAAACTGAATTATCTCACTTTGCAGAAGTTAGCCCGGTTCTGACAAATCTTTTGTTAATTCCAATTTCTCTCTCCTACAACCTTACTTTTTTCTATTGAGGACCACAAAAAGGAAAAGGACCAATACCAATTATATATATATACATATATATATATACATATATATATACATATATACATATACATATACATACATCCATCCATGTATATATACACTCAAACACACATATACATATATATACATTAATGATACAAAAATTATACGCACACACAATGTCACAGGAGCACAAATATACATATATACATACATATACATTATATATACACATATATACACACATATACACACATATACACTCATACATAAATGACTATTGTTTCACCACAACCAAAATATGCACACATAATAAAATAAAATAAACAAATACTATGAAAATACGTAAGATGAATCATCTTCATCTTACAACGACATTTTAATAAATCTCAAAAGATCTCTTTAAAAACTATATGTTGTTTATTTAGGATAAGCAAATCAGCATTTGGGTAAATGAACGACCCGAGCAATTGTACGTGTGTGTGTGTGTGGTTTAATTAACGTCTGTATCTGTCAATTAGACAATTTAGACGGTATGTATGTTTGAGTGTTTGGTGACGTGTTTATGTTGGCTTTGAGGAAGGGAGGCCACCGAAAGCACAAGGCTTTCGTGGGCACATGGCTCGACTCACTCCAGCCCGCCAACTAATAAGTGCAATAAGTTGGATAAGGACCGGCAAATCGACCTCCTTTGTACGCACCACAGGCACGTATTTATGCAGTTTTATTAATTAAATAATTTTGTTGGCAGCAAACGTGCTGTTCATATAAAACAATTATTAAAAACAAAAAAAAAGAAAACCATGTTTAAATCAATAGTTAATAAACGTTTTTTTAAAGAAAATTATCTAAAAACAAGTAAAGATAAAAATCAAATTAAAAAAAAATCTTTTATTTGCCTCTTTATCTGAGTCAGGGTTGTCCAACTGGCGGTCCGTGGGCGGGATCCGGACAGTTTCATCCGACCCGCCACCGAGTTTGGCTAAAAAAAATTGCAACACTGTAGCTCAAGATATTTGATCTATTCCACACACGTGTGCGGAATAATGATGTAACTTACTTTCCATCTTGTTTTTAACTTACTGGAATAATTTATCACACAGATTTGTGTTCGCATGCTGATATCATTGGTACGTTAATCAACGAGTTCTCAACCAGATTTTCAGATTTCGAGAACCTTAGAGGCGACATTGCATTGTTCAGTAATCCAATTGGTGCATTTTTGAGAATCAACATCCGAGCTTTCAACTTTGTGAGCTGCAGAATGATCCATTTCTATGTGGGAAGAATTTTGGAAATTGGTCAGCCATGATCGTTTTCCAACTTTACGTAAGTACCTTTGCTTTAAAGATGTGCACTATATTTGGAAGCTCCTACATCTGTGAAGCAGCGTTCATTATCATGAAACATGTCAAGTCGAAAACTCGTAGCAGGTTCCACGATGACACTTTCATTTCTTGTATCCAACTTGGCACCATAAGCATTGATGTTGACATTGCCGGTATTGTTAAAGAAAAACTTTTTCCGCAGTGCTCGCACTAGATTAGAAAGACTTTATTCAACAGAATAGAATGGATCATTAGATTAGAATTGAACAGAATCAATCGAACGACTGTAACAAGTCTTGGTGCTAACTAAGACACTAAAGTCAGTGAAACTTACTACTTAACTTTAACTAAAATACTATGACACTAAATTAAAAGAATATTATAGCAATATAGCTCTTTATAGCAGTTACCATCAAAGTGTTTTTTACAAACTTTTATTTATGTTACAATCTCTGTTTGTGTGTGTGTTTGTGTATGTATGTATGTATGTATGTATGTATGTATGTATGTATGTATGTATGTATGTATTTATGTATGTATGTATGTATGTATGTATGTATGTATGTATGTATG
>OZ022238.1:8347937-8420654 GCA_963978895.1 Erpobdella octoculata | reverse complement strand
AAAACGCTTAAAATGAATCTGAACATCATAGTAGAGAAGCTTGCACTGAGATCTCGCCATATTAATTTCTAACATAATGACCCAATCTTTTTTTTTATTATAGTTTATAGTCCTTTACACCAAGTGTTTTTAGACTGAATTGGCTGTATGCAGGAAGCACATAAGTACTTCCTGTCGTGGATCAAAGTTTGATCCTTTTAACTGTCCCTCCTCCTTTATCCAGGCTTGGGACTGGCTCGCAATTAGCGAGGCGGAGTTAATGACCCTACCCTATGAGACGTGTTTATATGGTGGTTTTTCGTGTAAATTATAATTGTTTTAAAACGTTTTGCCATGGTTCAATTTACACGCTTTGTGAAGTCCTCAATCTAATTTGAGTCAATTTGACATAATGTAGATTAAGATTGTTTTAAAATCGCTAAACCTGATTTGTCGCGTAAATAGGTACCCTATTTTGGGGTTTGATGGTTGATTCTTTGGAGCGTACAACTCAATGGGGACAAAGATTTATACAGTACCCCTTCCAAATATTCCAGGGACCCCCACTTCAAAATTCCTGGTTACGGCCGTGGAGGTAAGCAGTGTCGTTTAATGACCTGAGATATATTTGTGGATAACATGGGAATAATGTGCTAATGTCATCTAACCAAATTATAACTATTTAAAAAATGGATTAAAACAGTTTTTAAAAAGTTTAAATCAAAATTATCACGAAGTAATTAAAACAAAGAAGCGACAAACAAGCAAGTTGTATTCTTTTTTTTATTCTATTTTATTTATAATTATATCGTATGAGCACAGGACACGCAAGCGTCAACGGGGCGTGCAAAGAAGAGATAGCAGTAATTGCAAGCAACGAGGACCACTTGAATTAGGACGTCGGGTCATGTTAACGCAAGATTTAAAAACGCCGAGAGTCGCCGGTGTACTTGCAGATACGACAACGACCGTGGTGGTGATGATGATGATTGTGGTGACAGTGGTGGTACTGATAACAGTAGTCGTGGTGATGTATTGATAGTGGTAATGTACTGATAGCGGTGATGAGCTAAGTGAAAATGAAACCAACGAGACAGCTGATTATAATTATAGTTACAATTGAAGAATACAAGAAAACTAAACAAAACAAAAAAAATTGCAAATAAATTTGACAATAAGTAGATTTTCTAACACACTGTGTATATAAATCAAATAATTTTTAAAGCTCTCCGTTAAACAAAATCGTAGCATCAAGTGAAGTAAATAATTTGTGCCAAAAAAAATGCAATGTACAACATCAACAATAATAATAATAACAACAAATTTAATAATAGTAGTAATAAATAAGTTGACAATATATGACTTCCAGCATCAACAGCATTGAAATTTCAAACAACAGCGACACAACAACTCGTTACAAATTCCCGGCAGTAGCAAAAGGGCAACAAGGAAAACCAATAAGAGATAATTTAAAACCACCCTCACTCAACCTTTACACTGTTTCACTCTATATATCTACCCCTTATCTCCCTCTAGTAGCTAAGCCCCCTCAAATTATTATATTTACTGATATCAAAATTGCCATATAAATCTGTCTCTTTAAATAACATTGGCCTAGATTTGTACTCCAATCTCTTGCGATACCCTCTTAAACCACACCCCCGTGTTTGAATCTTCTACCCCGTGTTATCTTGAAATCAGAGTAAGGAGAGGGCTGATCCACCTGAGCAAAATTTTCTTTAACCAGTTCTAATACGTAGTAGAACACAACAGCAACATCTCTTCTGTTACGAACTGCAAGTTTCTCCAAAGCTGCTTTGAAGTTGACGGAAGCATCGGAACTCTCGGAGAGATTTTGCCTCAGCAGTCTCATGAACTTGCTTCTGAGATTAGTTTTCGTTTCGGATGAATTCTATTGAAGTCATAGTGAAGTGAATTAATTGAGCGGTAATTTAACTAATTAACTTATCACTTGAATTATCAAAATTAGTTTAATTGAAAGTTATTTTTTATAAGCTGCTGCATTCTTTGAATACAGACTCAAAAGCATTTTTATGAAGATCTACTAGACTGCTCCATGAAAATAGTAATTATTACCTTCTTCGGAGGAGTACAAGTACCAGACATCTGAAGGCGGGGCGGCAAGTCATCTACGGGGGAGAAGGGATCAAACGGGTTGAACTTGTGACAAGGAGGAGTCAATAAGTCATTTGGTGATTGATTTTCTTTTGAACCTTTTGAAGATATTTCAACTGTTAAGACTTTTGTTAGCAGAGGCGGCGTTGATGATGGAAATGTTGGCGACTCTGGTCGCAAAGGTGGAAACTGGAGCAACTCAGGAGGTTGAAGATCTGCAAGTATTATTTAAATATTTAACATTTCAGTCATATTCTATGAATACAAACAAGTTAAATCTCTAACGTTTGTATCATCATCATCATCAACCATCATCACCATCGTAATTACAATCGTGGTTATGATGGTGATGAAAATAAATAATTTTTAAAAAAATTATGCAGTTTAGGTGCATTTAGCCCTCTTTTTCCAAAGCAAATGATGAATTTGTAACTTGAATGAGATAGAGCAAACAATAACAATGATATTGAGAGCAATATAAATTTGATAATTCACATTCTATATTGAAATGTGAGATGAAACATCCAATAAAAAATTTTTTGCGAACAATGTAAATTCGATAATTCACATTCTATATTGAAATGTGAGATAAATATTTTGTTATGTCATAACATTACTCAGCACTCTGCCACCTCCTCATAACTTTTTTCTCTAATCTCCTCCTTTCCACTAAGTCAGTGACTTCCCGAACGAATGAACAATCATTACCACGATCAGGCTGTTTGTTGACTTCACATTCTTCAATCAGATTCACTGCAACGTCTTTTTTGTTCTGTTTTTGGCTTTCCCTTCTTTGAATTTCAGCATCATCCTCCACCAGCATTGCCATTTCTTCTATAACGGCTTCTTTTTTCTTGGGATCTTTTCTGACGATGTTGGAGTCTTTCATCGTCACCATGCTCCAGTCGTACAACTGGAAGAGTAAGAACAGTAAATAAAAACCATCATTTGAAACATAGAAAGAGATGATTTCTTTCTCTCTGGTGTTCCATTTAATTAAATAACAATTTTGTTAAGAACCGGCTGCATAATTAATGAAAAAATGAATGTATGTACATCGAACCATCCTTAAAGGGGCTTAAGCCCATCAACGTATTTAAAGGCCATCAAAATATAACTAGATATGTATTATTCTCTACTATAAAATCTTTTCTTTTAAGGTTACATTGAAATAAATAAAAACAAAATACTCTAGTAACTTTCTGTTCCCATCAACTCTATTCCACAGGCTGATAAAAAAAAATTATTTTACTTGAAATAAAGGAAATGCATACCCTGAAAAGTTTGGGCTGGATCAGATGTCTGCAAGGTGCCCCCAGCAATTGAGAGGCTCTCCCCTTTTCGAACATTTTCATCAGCTTCTTGGAGGGAGGAGCCAGTTCCACACCAGCCAATAAGATACACTGAGTGTCATCCATGTGCATTTTCATTGTTTCCTTGGTGATTTCGGTTTTATAGTCCATAAGGAGTCTTTTTCTCTTCAATCTTCGTGGATCTATAAAAAAAATTATAATTAATAAACTAATTTCTCGCAAGTTAAATAATTTGAAATTTCCGATATAAAATAACTTTTTCAGCCGATTAGCCAGTCTAATTATATCTATGCCAATTTTTTCCAATATACTTGAAGTATTTTTACTTCATCAATAACTCTGTTAGTGCTTTTAAAATTAAAAACAAATTTTCCAATTGTAAAACATCCAGTCTGTTGTTTTAAGGTATTTATTCTAAATTGTCAGCAATCAATTTTTCATCGCTTAAAACGTACCTACGTTGTGGATAATCTTTTCCTCAAGATCAATATTACCAGTTTAATAATTATTATTGTTATTTAAATAACTTCTACCTGGAACAACGATGGCCAGGTTATCATCAATCTCCAATGGTAGAATAGGCTGCACATCTAGAATTTGAATTACTCCACTTCTTGGATCTTCATCGGCGATAGGCGGTAGAGATGTCTCGATGATAGCCGGTTGAAGTGGTTTAGCTGGTTTCGTTGTGGTTGTTGAGGCTAAATCCATATCTAAACAAATTTCAATTGTTCAATAACAACACAATAGAATAATGATTAATGATCAATTTAATATTTTTTAAAAATTAGAATGACGAAATCTTGATCACGACTTGATCATGTCAATTACTACCACAGATTATCCTGCAAATGACTTATATGCTTAAATGATTTAGCTTTGACATATTAAGAAAAAAAAATCAAGTTATTAAATGCTCATTTCTATTCCTTAAGTATCAGAAAATGTTTCCAGCATTTTTAGATTGAGAAGTGATACAAATTTCAATTCCAAGATTTCATCGCCACTGACAAACAGAAATGTAAAGAGCATTTCAAGAAGAGAAAATCTTAATTTTTCGATCAGTATTTAATTTAGATTTTATTGACTGCTGAATGTGAAATGAAATGATGTCTTCTCATGCAATTTGTTCCCAGAGTCCATTTAATTAAGAACAATTCATATTATTTAAGCCGACGCATCTTTTTGTTAAAAGAAAAACTTCACCGTTATTGCAGAATTCCTCAGCTATTCAAAGTTAACAGATTCTGGTTTTTTGGGTTTGCAACATCAAGATTTTTCAATAAAAACATTTTTGAAGCAAGATTAGAAACAGAAAATTTAGCTATACCTGCCTAAACTAAAATAGAACTAAAATCAGCATAGCACAATTAGTCTCGATTATTTGAAGAACCAAATGAACATTTCATATTCCATGCTTTTGAGAACATTAAAAAAAAGCATGCAAATATTTTGGTAATAATAATAATATTATTATTATTATTATTAATAATTTTATTAAAATGCATTCTTGCACTATATATATATACAGAATATAATAAACTTTTAAATATAATCTCTTTAAAACATTAAATCATTATTACCTTCAGGTTGAGTGTCAGGCACAAAAGTTATTTCGTTTCTTTCGATTTCGTTGGAAATGTTCGGAATCAGTTGATCTTCAACTGTTGTTTTAAAATAAAAACTCGTAATTATTAAAAACAGAATCGAAATTGATCCATAAACAAACTAACGTCGCTTCGTATCGGTTTTAACATCTCAAACGAGGTTTCGAAACGGTTCATCAATGATTTGCATTTCTTAGTAACAAATAAACAACTCACCTTCGTCGATCGTTGGCAACTTTCTGATTCCATCGAGGAAATGAAACAACTCATCTCCTAAGCCAAAGTCATCTTTAAAGAATAAAATAATAACTTTTTAATGCTAGCAACAATTAAATCAAATCATAAAGCAAAAAAATTTAACAGCTGTACTCAGAGTTAGCTCTAAAAGACACAATAATACAGAAAGAGAGAAACAAGTTTTTAATATATCAATTTAACAGTTAAAAAAAAACTTAAATTTTGTATCACGCCTTAAACAAAAAAAACCAAGTCCTTGAAACAAATCAGATGGACAGGCTTAGTAAGCCACAATGACTACAGTAAACCTGTTACTCAATTTCTTTTTGCTGAAAATCTGAACACAAAATTTTACTATCATTAAAAGAAATCTTTTAACGTACAGTTTTGTAGTGACCCTGACCTACCCAATCCATAAAACAAATCTTGTCGCCACAAAGCAACCAATAACCTTGAATAATAGAAGTGCTCATAATAGTACAATCGGGTTCTCTCAAAGTTATATCTTCTTTTCGACTCTGAAAGGCTTTCGAGTCTGCATCGGATACATTCATCTTCATCATGGTTTCAACATTTGCTAAGGCTCTGAAGATGATACATTAAAAATATTAACAGAAATAAAATTAAATGTCTAGCAAGAATGTTCCTATTGCTTCCATCACAATTTAGCAGTATAAGCATCTATAATCAACTCAATCTTTTTCATCATCACCACCACCACCACCACCACCACCACCATCACCATCACCATCATCATCATCATCATCATCATCATCATCATCATCATCATCATCATCATCATCATCATCATCATCATCATCATCATCATCATCATCATCATCATGTTAACTTTTCTTATCAGCCACATCTGACTCCCATCCATTTATGCATGTCATTATATTACTACTCATATTGGTATCACCACCATCCTTCTCCGACCACTATCACTTCCATCTCTCCCGATGATGATAAACCCGTGATACTCACAAAAAATCAAAATCCAGACATGTGCTCTCCCCAAGAGCTTCTATGTCGAAAAGGACACTTTCCTTCCTGGTAACCTTTTCTTTCTTTCCTGGTTTCTGTTTTCCCAAATCGATAGAATTTTGCGTCATGAATGAAAACATGATCTTAGTTAGAGCTTCCTCACAGTCCGACAGAAGATAGGAAACTTTGCGTGAGAAAATCTTCACAGCCCCATACAAAAGGTGACCAGAGGTTCTCAGGTTTATTGTTGCCTAAATGAGGTAGCATAAATAAATTATTGAACAAGTCTTTATGAAAAGAATGGTAAGTCTACCCACAGTCGACTCGGCACATTAGAAAATGCTCTGGGCTACGTGTATCAGAAGAATTTTTATCTGCTGTCATTTACCATTCATTTCACAAACTGACTATTTTTTTTTAATGTTTTCAAAATGCAAAATTTTTTTAAATTGACTAAATATTATTTATTTAAAACTAAATTATAAGTGATTATAATAACACAAAACCTCTCACCAAAAGCTTTCTAAATAAAAATAAAATAAGGCACATTAACATGAATGTTTAAACAGTTAAGTTAGAATGTCAGACTGTTTAAATAACTAAATTATAAGTTGACTGTAAAATTCACTAATTGCTAAATAACTGAGCAGAGTGAAATTTTGTAGTCAGTGCCAATGAGCACTGCCAATAGTTATTCATTTGTGCTATGGATTGGCACAATGCTAAAAACAATTAAAGTTGAAAATTACTTCTGTAAACTTTAACAGCATGCACAAATTAATTATTGAAAACTATTTTACTGCAATGAAATAAACAGATTTAAAATACAGTCTCCACAATAATAACAGCTTCTTCAATCACATTGAAAAGATTTAATATTGCATTCTGAACCATTTTCCTATTGACAGTGCTATTACAATGTTAATCCTATGTGTAAACTGTAAAAATTATATTATGGCTAATATAATGCGTAAATTGCAAACATTTTTTGGTTTGATAACTAAATTTTCAGTTTTCTGTCAATAATTCAATTTATTAAAAATTAATTGCTAAATTTTTGTTTGAAAACTTTTAGCTCTTATATTTTTTAACAAAACGTCACTGAAAATGATACAAACGTTGGAGCCTATTATCTCTTTAGTTATCTTCTTCATGTTTATCTTCATGACATGACATTTGAGAATCTTTTTTTCCCAGTGTGCTGCAACCCATAATATCCTGAGAGGGCTTTCTCTATCTGTGATACATCTAGCAAAATACTTTGCTAAAAATTAAAAAAAACTTAATCAATTAAGCTGATTAAATTTAATAATTTAAGTGAAAAAAGCTAGATACTAGTACTAGTTTACTACTTTTTGAATTCAGAACTTACTTCGCGGATAATCACTATTTTTGGCTTTATCCATGCTTTCTTCCAGATTAAATTTCTCAATCGTTTAGAACAAATACTAAATCGTCAGCAAACAATTATTTATTATATCAATGCAGCAAACCAAAAAAGACTTTCATCAACGTCCAACTATAAACGAGTCGGCGCGGAAAAAGAACCCAACAGACGACAGGAAAAACAGAAAGGCAAGACTTATAACTTTATTAAAACAAAATTATTACTTGTTTTTAATTATTAAATATATCTATATTAAAAACTATTTATTCAACACAACACTTTTTTTAGCGACGGATTAGTCATAATAAAACATATAAAATTATTTTTTTAAAAATTGATTGCGGATGTGAGAACAACAAAATAAAAACAATTCATCAACTAGCTAAAAGTACGGTTTAAGAAGGTGGAAAATTTTTCAAAATAAGCGCAACTCTCAAAATTATACTTATTGTAATTGTAGTAGCCATACAAAATCTCGCTGCCAAATATCATAAAATTACCTAGTCGAGTTGTTCGAGTTTGGCTTGAACCATTCCAGTTTGGAGGTTAACTCCCACAAAAACGTCTATCAAGTTTGCAAAAGAAAAGCATAAAAATTTGCACCCTTATTTGCAATTATTTTGATAAATAAATGAAAATCTTTGGTTAGCAGCAGCCATAATGGCGGTAGTTGGAGCGTCTCTAATAAATTCCCTAATTCAAATGTTCTTCTTGATGAAATAGTTTATATTTTTCAAAGTAATTGTTAACTTTTATAAATGTAAAAGTTTTTTGTCGTTTTGACGACCTGAATCTCTTCGACGATTTCGGCTCTCCGGCGTCTACCAAATTTGGATGACTGTTCAATATCAGCATTGTGTTTTCTGTCAACCGTGATCATCAGCCGTGATACTTTATCGAAATTCGTTTCAACACTCGTGTCTGGTGGTTAAAGGCTCTCGCCTGCCTACATACTAGTTTATATTGGCATGATTATTTGAGTTTGAAGATTCTCTAGGTTGAATTTTAAAAATCTTCGCCCCCTCCAAGATTTTGCTGAATAGGCGCCTCTGCTGCAAATAGGTTTTAATTCGATGCAATGCCAAAAAACTTCTTTCTGATATCAATATTTAATTTACTTTTTGAATATAATTGTATCATATTTGTTATATTTAAAAAAAATAATTATGGTAATCTACACTCTTATTAAGATAATTAATTTAAAAAATTTATTTGATAGAAAAAGAGGTTTCTTCACTTCGCATGGAAATCCAACAAGTTGAAAGCAAAATTTAGTCTGTTCACATCTAAAAAGATCTAACTAATTTCTTTTCGGATGAGACCTTGCCTTGTTTTGTATCTTCTCTTTAGGGGTGTACTGCCATTCAAACAAAGAGTATTGTTTGTGTATTGTTGGGTTGTTTATTATTTCAACAAGTATTGATAGTCTCGTCGAACTAGCTGTGTTCAGTGTTCGCAGTTTCTACTATTTTAAAATTACGTTGTATTTAATTCAATGCACAGCCTACCTGCTAATCATTATTGCTGGTTTACCTTACTTTCATTAGTTTGTGTTTTACTAAATAGGTAGACGTTATTTCATAGTTTCAGCAATTTAATGAAAACAAGGTTGACAGTTTCATATTTGTAAAGTTACCTATAAGTTAATTTGATTGATTGATTAAAGGTACAAATTTTACTTTGTTTACGTAATTTTTAGATTTTGATAAAACTTGCTAACGGATCAAAAAGCGCCATCGTTAGAGTAAACAAAGATCTTTGTTTAAAATTTGTTTAAAAATTTGATCAGTTGATGACGTCATAGAATTTGTTTATAAGCAATTTGAAGTTTCAAATTAATTTACTTGTCGTTGCTATTATTTGTTGTTTAACGTTTGTATTAATAAACAGTTGAACATGAAGAATAAATATAGTAATAAAATATTTATTCAGCTGCTGTTGATAATGACTTTTGCTTCAAACGTTGTTCCAGTTTGTGAAAAAACATCATATCCACTTTCGGTTACATGCGAACACGATTTTTCTGGAAATATAAGTGCAGATGAATGGTCCGATGTGGAAAGGCTTGACTTATTTAATCTTAATGTCACAACATCGCAATTTAAGAACGTGACCTCAAATAAGATGATGAATATTACGAAATTATATGTTGAGGGTTGTGAAATAGACTATGAGAATTCTGTTTTCATAGAAAATGTAAACGAAGCTAACATAACAAACAGCGTACTGAAAAATTTAGGACAAGATCAGTTCAGTGGAGAAAAAAATTTTATGCAGTTTGAGAATGTCACGATTAAAAACTACAAAGGATCGTTGTTTGAAGGAGCCAATGTAAAAAAACTTTATTACATCAACGTCACAGTTAAACAAGAACCAAATATTGTATTTGAAAACAGTTCTGTTACTACTTTAATAGTTAAAAATTGTTCAGGGATTAACTTTACAGATGTGTGCAAACTTACATCTCTTAAAAAATTGTGGATGCATAGAACTAAAGTCCAGTTTCCAAAAAACTGTTTTAAAGTAAGTTATTAACTATTCTTAGCTAATGTGGTAAACAACCATATTAATAATTTACATAATTTTTTGAATTACCAATGAAAACTTTTCATAACAAATCTTTTCAAGTTGTTTTCAGTAGTTTTAAAAGCTTTTTTATTGGTAAAATTTAAATGTATCATCTTAAAGTTGTTTAAATATTTGTTTATTATTTAAACAATTGAATGTTTAGAAGCACAAAAAACTTCGTCATCTTTACTTTGCTAAAATTATTTCAAATTGGAATTTCTTAACGGACATGAAATTTAAATTGAAAAGTTTGAGAATTTTTCAAAGTAATATAACGGAGCTCAAGGAAGAGTGGTTTCAACATATTGGTAGATATCTTGAAATATTGAAAGTGGTAGGACACAACTTTGAAACAATTGCAGTCAATGTTTTTAAAAATTTTGGCAAACTTAAACAGTTATCTCTTCAATATAACAAACTGAAAAGCCTTCCTGCTGACTTTTTGGACGTCTTTTCACAACTTGATTCGCTTAATATAACAGGAAATCAATTTGAGTGCAATTGCTCAATAAGTTGGTTCACTAACAAAAATCTATCTCATCTAAAGTTAAAAAATCAAGTTGAGTGTTCAGATGAGGTTAAAAAGAAATTTTTATTTAATGGTTCTTTGTGTCCAAGTAATGCATCAATGCCAGAAAAATCCAAACAGCTTGTCTCTCCCCTTTCACTTACAGAAGATTTGAGCAAATCTTTTACAGCACTTTCTACAAGTCCAACTAAAACTTACAAAACACTTAGAACAAATCCTGTAGTTGAGCATCTAGTTGACAATAAAGCTCTCTCGTTGTCAGCAGAGTTAAGTCACGCGACTTCAAATGACCCGATGTGGTCGAGCACTTCAAGATCAACTCATGAAACTTCAGAAGTGGCAACTCGAGGTGCTGAAACATCTGCAAATACTCATGAAACTACAATGCTTTCAACTGTTGCTTCATCTTCATTAGAATCTCAAACACCTTTCTAAACAACTTCCACATACCCATCACAAATTTATCAGACTCTGGAGACGAGCTCATCAATTGAACATTCAGTTGACAATAAGGCTATATCGTCGGAAGAATTGAGTACCATGACTACCCGTGACCCTGTTTTGTTGAACACTCTAAGATCAACCCATGGAAATTCTGAAATTGCAAATGAAACCACTGAAAAACATAAAACAATAACCAATGTTGAAAAACCAGTTCCGAAAATTCGAAGTTTCAGAAAATTTATAAATAAGAAACAGTTGGTATTGATATGTACAGTTTTTGCAGATCCACCAGCAACAGTTATAATCGAATGTCCAGATGGTTTTCCAAAATTTTTTCCAAACAAAGAAATGAAGAGATTGCTGAACATTACATACAACATTAAACACGTGACAAGTAAAGAAATTGGAATCTACAGTTGTCTTGCAAAAAATAAACATGGATGGGGCAATTAATCAATTAATGTTGAATTTCACTTAATGGTAGAACTCTTAATGGAAAAATCTTTTTCTATGAAACTTGTATATTTTCGTGCATACCTAATTTTTAGCTTTCTAGTAGTAAATTTTTGTTTCAAAATATTCAGTTTTGGTTAATACTTTACTGAAATTTCTTGTTGAAGTTTCCTTAGATCCATGTTACTCAGAAATTTTTAAACTGTTTTTTTGTCAATGCTTGTGTAATATTTAAGCGAGTTATAAGTTAAGAGTTTATACATTTTATAGAAAACCATAAATAAGTTGTTGGTAAGCGTATTTACATTAAATAAAAATTTTTTAAGTGTATTTATTTGCACTACATAGAAAGTAATAAAAATTAGTTCTTAGTTTCAAATTGTGTTGTGTTTGTTTTATGTTTTGTGAAATGTTTTACTGAAAATGTATTTGATTGGTAAACAGTAATAACACTCTGCTGAAACATGTTTAGGATCTAATAACAATACTATAAAAATAATTATATAGAATCGGCATGAAATGAATGAAAACTAATGCTTTGTTCAGTAATAATAGTTTAAAATTATATGGTTACAACATTGCAACTTTTAGTGACAAAACAATACACGTCCCTACTCCATGTTTAACAATTTCTAATCTATCAAATTAAACGTTTTTATATAGGTCTGTATCTAACGGCATCAAACTTTAAACTACTAAACCAATTTCATTGAAAATTAAAACACTTAAGGAACATGATTGTGTTAAGCTTGTAATTAAAATTCTGCTAACCCTTTGGCATGTTATGACCAAAAAACCTATCACCAGGTCAAACATTAAGAAAGGCCATAAAGTATACAACTTTAAATTTCCAATTAAGCACGTGAAAAGAATTGAATGATCAGAGATCAAAACTTGTGAATTTAGCTTTATAAATACTACTAGCAGTATACCCGGCAATGCCCGTTTTTCACTCTCGCTCCCGTTTTCTTCCACGGTTCCTCTCCCGCTCCAGGGTCACGATAGAATGAATGGTGTAGCAGTGCAACAAAGACAAGTCAACATTTATGAACTGGCAATCGAAATTTTATTGCAAAATGTTGATATAACTTTTAAAAAATGACCGTTTTGGTGAAATATGGTACTGACCCTTTCCTATATCGGGTTCACAATAGCGAATGACAACTAATCCAATTTTTTATTAAATGCTCTATTTAATTCCTCATCCTGTGTATGCTGGATTATAAAGGTATTGAGAAATAAGTAAGTTACTTAATGTAAACTGTTTACAATAGTTTCCAAAAAGATTTTCTACATTTGGCTTCGTATTCGCCATTTGAGTCAACAACAGGTCTGCTTTGAGTGAAAGTAGCAGAGCGATGCTCCAGTAGCCAGGATTCAACGTAAGACGTTGGATTGTTTTAAACTAAGTTATTAACTATTCTTAGTTAATGTGATAAACAACCATATTAATACTTTACATAATTCTTTGAATTACCAGTGAAAACTTTTCATAGCAAATCTTTTCTCATTTTTGACTTTGTGAATAAATGGTTGTTTTTTAGTCAATTGTTTTTTGTATAGTTTTGTTATACTTTTGTTTGAATTGTTTCTGTTTTAAAGTGTTATTCAAATTTTTTTGTGGAGATTTCTTCACTGATTGATTTTTTGGTTTGTATTTCTTTAAATAAGGGCTTTGTTATGTTTTAATTTGATTGATTGATTGATTGATTGATTGATTGATTGATTGATTGATTGATTGATTGATTGATTGATTGATTGATTGATTGATTGATTGATTGATTGATTGATTGATTGATTGATTGATTGATTGATTTATTGATTGATTGATTGATTGATTGATTGATTGATTGATTGATTGATTGATTGATTGATTGATTGATTTATTGATTGATTGATTGATTGATTGATTTATTGATTGATTGATTTATTGATTGATTGATTGATTTATTTATTGATTGATTGATTGATTGATTGATTGATTGATTGATTGATTGATTGATTGATTGATTGATTGATTGATTGATTGATTGATTGATTGATTGATTGATTGATTGATTGATTGATTGATTGATTGATTGATTGATTGATTGATTGATTGATTGATTGATTGATTGATTGATTGATTGATTGATTGATTGATTGATTGATTGATTGATTGATTGATTGATTGATTGATTGATTGATTTATTGATTGATTGATTGATTGATTGATTGATTGATTGATTGATTGATTGATTGATTGATTGATTGATTGATTGATTGATTGATTGATTGATTGATTGATTGATTGATTGATTGATTGATTGATTGATTGATTGATTGATTGATTGATTGATTGATTGATTGATTGATTGATTGATTGATTGATTGATTGATTGATTGATTGATTGATTGATTGATTGATTGATTGATTGATTGATTGATTGATTGATTGATTGATTGATTGATTGATTGATTGATTGATTGATTGATTGATTGATTGATTGATTGATTGATTGATTGATTGATTGATTGATTGATTGATTGATTGATTGATTGATTGATTGATTGATTGATTGATTGATTGATTGATTGATTGATTGATTGATTGATTGATTGATTGATTGATTGATTGATTGATTGATTGATTGATTGATTGATTGATTGATTGATTGATTGCACCCTAACCAAAATGTACATAAGTTATCCCCGGAAGTTTTCTTTTTATGAGCTGCTTGCTCCTAAACACAAGTTGATTGATTTGGACTTACAAATGAACGTAGGAGAGAATTTCATTCAATCTCACTTAAAAGATGAAAGGAGTGTTGCTTCGTCTTCTCTTGTTTTTTGGTTAGCAGCCGCCAAAAATTAGAAAATAATACCTGATAACACCCTTTATATTGAGAGGAAAGTTGCTTCAGGATTGTTTTAAAAATGACCAATTACAAGAGAAAGAATACAATTCTTCTATCATATATCACATATCTACACAAAAAGATGTTATTATAAATATGGATTCGAAAAATTAAATATCGCTTTCTTTGAACTAATTTTATTTGTTATCTCACTTAAATTGTATCCAGTAAATCTGAAAATTGATCTGATGTATTTGATGTTGAAGTAACAATTGCTTCAATATGGCTGTATAAGATATTAAAAATAGCTATGAACTGAATTATACAAAAATACAAAGTAGCACGTTTATAACAAAAAAAGTAATTTGAATTCGAGCAAGTAGCTAGAAGTAGATGGAGATTTTTAAAACGTTTGAAACTCTTCCCAATAAATTTTCATGAGACCTTCGAGGACCTTACCCAGGTCTGCTTACACATAGCAAATCAAAACAGTTTATGGTGGATTATATGCGGTCCATAAAAACAGGGTCAGTAATAATGTTTATCATCATAGTTTATTAGTTTATCTGTAAAATTTACAACATAGTAGTTAGTTGATTAAAAACAAGAAACTTGAACAGAGATTGTGGAATGTGACTTGCCTACTGCTATTCTGTCTGTCAATGAAAGACCGAGTTAAGCAATAAGTAACACTTTATAGCTATGCGTAATAGTTTCAAATAGCTCTGAGTCAGAAGAAGCTAAACAATGAGCATGCAGCAAAAATAAAGTTATTGTATTACTTTGATCAAGGTGATAATAACAAAACAAGTGTTCTTCGGTTCCTTGGAGGTCTGTTCTTTACCGTTACGCAATATAAATCCATATAATGTTGAAAAGATTATTTCGATGATCTTTGGAACATTATCAAGTTCAAATTTAATAAATTATTGGAATCAACTTAAATAAATTTCAGTCAGTTAAATTTGGAGCATCAAAATCAGTAAAATATTCCCGACAACTGAGAAAATTAAAAAAAATGGCTGAAGATTCCAACGAGGAGTTAAAATTAATGCCTGAAAAACTGACCATTGGCCAGTTATTGGAGATTTTTTCGCCACGATTTCCTGTGATAATTACTTCAACTGGACAGTTTAATGGAAATAATCTACTGCGTGACATTCCACCTAATCAGGTAATTTTAATTTAAAAATAGTTTGACTCATGATTGAAAATAGCAATGTACATTATACTTGTAGCCAGCGGCGTAGATAGGTCTAAGTAGGAAAGCTTTTTGCTTTTAAATCTGCAAAAGTCAAATAAATTGAACGAGCGTTGTGAGCTTTTCTAACAAGAAGTAAGGTTGCAAAAACATATCATAGTATAATAACCATCTTAATTCTATTTAACTTTTGTTAACAAAAGCCAAACGTAGGTGCAAAACAATTTTTTAAAGAAGTTTTCTGTCTAATATAGGCAAGCTAATTAATACGCATCTCATACGCTCTGCGCTTTCTTCTGTATAATGCGTCTCATGCAAACACTTCAGAACAAGTATATTTTTTAAAGGTTTTAGTGGCGACTCATGCTGTTGAGCAGAAAAGATTAGTCCTGAAAAGCAAGACCACTAAAGCAATCATCAGCATACCAGAGTTCTTTCCACATCGGATTAAACTTATCAACAGGTTTGACAGAGGTAAGTACCTATATAGAGAATGAACAGGGCCGTAACCAGCAATGGGACCGGGAAAATCCAGACTTGCCAGTTTTGTCTAGGCCCCCCCACTTTAATCAGGCCCCTCAGTTTTGTATTGTTGTCCAAAATATTAATTACGTATAATTGTGTGGAATGGCACGTAGGAGCTATTTTGCCGATTTTCTACGTCGTTAACTAAATTTTGTCCTTTAAACATGCAAACATGAATACTCGTTCAAATTAACGTTCCATGTTTCTAACATGAAATATTTCGTTAACGATAGAAAAACCTCTATGAACCCCGGGCAACGCCGGGTAATCCAGCTAGTGCTTTCTAAAAAAACTCGAGGTGAATCTGAACCCTTCAGCAGAGAAATTTGCACTGAAATTGCGCCGTATTCTTTCCTGACATATTTATTGTACTAAAAATAACTTTCTTCAATAGTGAAGCGTATCTAGTTTAATTTTTTTTAGACATTTTCATTAATTGTGATTATTCACCAATATTCACGTTTGCTGAACCCGACAGTTTGCCAGTTGTCGAACATACGTGTGTCAATTTGGTACTGGTATTAAAAAAATTCCAGGGTTCCTCATTTCAAAATACTTGGTTATGGCCTTGAGAACAAGCTGTTAATCGTGTATAGATACATATTGAATGTGTCATGTGTCTCAGCTGTTACAAATTAAGAACTAAATAAGAAATGTTCATAAGACTGTTTATTATAATCAACATTTATAATGTTGACAGTGATAAAAATAGAAACAATCAGAGAATTCCTAAGCAGATCTAAGAAAGACAAATCTTACAAGATAGAATTCGAAAAAGACTTTAACAGCGTTATGACGTCTAGTGGAACCACGACAACAGCAAATCAGCTCGGCAAAATGAAATTTCACGACGTCTCTTTTGAGCAGTTTCTAGTGGTTCATCCTATAGAAAATTGTTAGCTATATTTCTACTTACTTTATCTCATTAAAATGTTGTTGTAACAATTAATAGTTGCCCAAAAACGCATAAACTTATTACTTAAATCAACTAGACAACATCACAATCAATCCAACTGCCATTCCTGTTGACGCCGAAATCAGAGTGCAAATTGTTCAAGGTCATAGAGAAATGTCAGAGGATGAATGGTCGGATATGATGAAAAGATGTTCAAGTGTTTTCGAGGAGGATAATCAAAGCGAGCCACCGGAATTAAATCGTAGGCCTACAATATATTTTAAAATTTATTTAAAAGTTATTCTTCATTCAAGTCAATTTTTGTATAGAATTATTTTAGTTATGTAACCATATAAAATTAATTCATCTATTTAAATAATTTTAGAAGTTTTGGTGTGTTTCGAATCAACACCAGTTCAAGGGAACCTAAGAAGCTCCTACAATGGATGGCCAAAAAAACAGCTGAGCGCAACCGTCCTCTCAAATAAACCAAAGCAAAATTCAACTAGCAGCTTCCAGAGTTATTATTCTGCACGGAATTCTTCCAATGGACAAGTTCTTCGAAACAAGGATTCACAAAACAGAATCCGGACTGATGCCACTGTTGTTCGGTTGTCGGATTCCAATGATGCTGCGTACCGCAATTATAAAACCATGTCAGGGTCAAAACAAACACAATCCAGCAATTTTATGGATTCAAAAAACAAGTTGACTGCTGAGCATGCACATTATTCCAAGCCAGTAAAGATCGATGCCAAACGTAATCATTCGGAAGAGCAGAAAATTGGAGTTCGTTTTCAACCGCTGCCGCAACAGCATCCAAATCAGAAACTGTCTTCTCCACGTTCTCCAGTGACAGCAGGACAACCCGAGCATTTCAAGTATAATGAAGCTGGAAAGCCACGTCAGTCTAAAAGCACTGTGTCACCAAAAAGTGGAGTAATTTCTGTCGACAGTAAACTTCAGTTGTACAACCACAAGGTCACGTCTCCTGTTAAAACTTCAGGTCTACAAAGTGGTCGCAAAGAGACCACAGTCGACAAACTGCTGGTTAAAAAGAGCAGAACTAAAAACAGCTGGGAAAAACTTCCTGCAGACATAACCCCACTGGATGACTACAAACAAACTGTGGACACAAACAACAACATTGTCGTCGCTTTTAACAGAATGACAATAGAATCCGACGAAGATGGAATTGACCAGGTTGATGCTGATGAGGATGGTGTGTTTGTTCAAATCAAGGCAGATGGAGTTCAACACAATCACGGAATCTCTGGAAGTCAACTCCAGATGCCTCGCTCCAGACGTGACGACAATTCTTTAACATACCAGAAACGATCGTATTCTGTACCTCCTGTCCAGCTTCAGTCCCAGCAATCTTGGAAGCTGGCTGGTGATTCGAAATCTAAAAAACAGCTCTCGGAAGATACCAAGTGCATGTTTATCGATGATTCTGGGTCCGACGACGCAGATGTAGAAACTAGTAGTCAGACCACTGTAGTTTATAACAGCAGCAATAATAACATCAAACCTCGCTCTCAGACACATCAAAACAAACTTCCCAGTCGCGTTAGAGACAACGACCAAGTAATATTTTTTGATGTAGAAAAGCAGAAAGTAGGAGACAGTAGTAGTAAAACAGGTGGTCGACATGTAGATGAATCGAGAAAGCAGCTGAGTGTGGTGAGGCAAAAAACCGATGAATTTTTACCATTCAAAGAATCTTCTAGGAGAACGGAAATCTACAGAGATGCTCCTATTTATACCGAAAACCCCGGGGAATACAGGAACTTTTATAGGTATTCTGGTGAAGTGGTGGTCAAAAAATCCGATCGCGGTAACCTTTACAATCTCAGAGATGAACGTGCGAGGTCGAGATACATGAGTGATTCTGAATTTTCTGATGTCGAGAAAATGTCACGACACAGACTGGTATCGTACAGAATTGAAGACAGAGTGTACGTGTCACCACCAAAATCTAGAACCAGCAAGTCATCCTCTAGAATGCTTTCAGACGCCGAACAGCACATTATTCTTCAGAGAAACTTAAAAAAATACGAAGACTCGAGAAGTATTTCTGTACCTCAGAGTCATAGAGACAGCAGGATGAGCTATTCCGGCAACGAGGTGAACGAGTCCAACTTTGTATTGGCTGGAAGTCAATACGGTCACCACGTCAAAACGGCACCATCAGAAAAAATACAAATGATTAACAGCAAAGGTCATCTATTTATCAGAAAAATTCCGTTAAATTATATTCCTAACCACCATTCAACAAGTCCAGCAACGATGAGCCCGGTCAGACATCCGACCAGTGTATCCCAGCCTGGAATTTATAAGCAGGTGATAAACATCAGTGGATGAAATAAATGGGATGTAAGAATTGATAACTAAAATTTGAATTATTAAAAGCAATATTATTGTATTTACCTTCTTCAGTAAAAACTCACAATCAGCTTATAACGTTAGCGTTAGATCATTTAACTTGTACGATTAACAAATTTAACGTAGTAGTTTTCTACAAGCTTCAAGCTTCACTTGTCTGACTTTCTGTCAGGGACAAGTCTTGTAATTGTTGTTATCTATATTTAACCTACTTCTAAGCAGCAATCGCTTTGAAATAAAAATATGGTTTACCATAATATATTTATTGCTTTAAATATATATGTTTGTATTTTTTATTCATTAACTTCAGCTTTTTGATCTTTGGTTAGCGGCAACTCCGCCTCGCTTTTGCCAGCCAGTCCAAAGCCTGGATAAAAAAGGAGGGAACGGTTAAAAGAATCAAATTATGATCCACGACAGGAAGTATTTAGGTGTTTCCAATATACACCCCTTTCAGTCTTAAGTACTATAAACTATTATAAAAAATGGTGATGGCTGCTATGATGGCGGATTTTTAACACTATGACACATACCTTAACGACGACGACCAACTCATTTTACACACTATTTGCTTATTGAACACCAACATTATATGATTAAAAAATTATAGCAAATTGTTATGTTGATCTATAAAGTTATTAATTGGCATGATGGCAACATAGCTATTTGCTCGCAAAAGACTCGTAGAAAATGTATTTTCAGCAGGGTTGTTAAGAGCGGTAGCGCCGCGCTACCGCTACTGTAGCGGCGCTAATTTTAAGGTAGCGGTAGCGGTAGCGGCGCTACTATTGGCTGAGAAGATCGTTAATGGTAGCGCCGCTACATTTTTTGGCTGTTCTCAGCACTATTCGCTACCGCTACTTTTTTTCAAAAACAAAATATGTTTTTTTTATTAATTAAGTGATTTTCAATGTATTTAGTTTTTATTTGAAGCATGCATGAAATCGGAATCTGGTTGATTGATCGACGAGCGTGAGCATCTCTTTGAAATGAGGAATCCTTCCTGACCTCGCTAAAGCGAGCGTGTGCATCTCTTTGAAGCTTAGCAGAAGTGGTATCGGGTGTTAGTGACACTTAGTGATGTTTTGAAGTGTATGGTATCTGGCTGTCTGTTTGAGTGTGTATAAACCTACAGTTTGTACGAACAGTTGAAGGCAGTTTTTTTTTAAACTTTTTATTCAATTGTCTTTTGCTCGTTTGATCTCAAGATCTTGACGTTATTTCTTGTCTAGTTTTATTCACTGTATGTGACGAATAAAATTGCTGTATATTACAGCAATGTCTTCTACAAGCTTGTTGATTGCTCGAGGCATGAGTGTCTTTGAAACGTGACCCCTTGGTGTTAGATGACCACTGCCATGCGTGATGCTTTGAAGTGTTTGTGGCCTTTGGTGAATGAGTACATATACGGTTTACGAAAACTGAATTTAGTTTTTCTGGTGCTGTTTCAACTTTTCCTTCGTTATCGCATGCTTGCTCGAACTTAAAATATATACGTTATTTCTTGACTAGTTGTTTAATTTTATCTTTTGTGGGAAAAACAGTCGTTATCTTACCACATAGAACGTACAATATGTCAAAAACCAAAAAACCAAGTAGGGATAATGCTAAAAAGTCTAGTGAAATCGATCGTGTAGGGCGGATTTGCGTACCACCGGATTATTTTGTCTACACCGGCGAAGGCGAAACGGAAGGAAGTTCTCTGTATCGTTGTCTGCATTGTCCAACCGGTACACAAGGAAAGAAAATTTCGTCTGGCAACAAGTCGAGATTCAATTTGAAGAAACACATGACGGTTTGAAATGATGATGTTTTTGCGCATGGCAAAGTTTTAGTCGTACAAAGAAACTAGAAGGGAAGAGATTTTAATGTTTTAAACTTTAGTGTATTTTCAAACTTTTTTAAATGGTTTTATTTCTTCGAAGTCATTTTTTCATTGTTATTTTAAGCCATTTAATTAAAAGAAAACAAACGATGGATAACGATGTTGATGATGATGATATAGAAAACAAGTCAGTTTATTAACTCTGAAGTCAACAAAAATTTGTGTTATTATTGAATGCAACGAAATGATGTTGACGTCATATAAAAATCATATACGGGTTGTTAATGCTACTTTGTAACTTTTTGCGAGTCCTTATCAGAGTAGCGGTAACGGTAGCGGTAGCGGTAGCGACGCTACTTATAAATTTCAGTAGCGGTAGCGGTAGCGCCGCTACTAATAAGACTGGTAGCGGTAGCGAAGAGCGGTGCTATTTTGAAAAGGTAGCGTTAACAACCCTGATTTTCAGAAAAAGTCTCCAGGCCAAAATGCTTCTTTCTTGAATTATATCCAAAAACTGGAATCTAACTACTTTGCTTCGGTTTCAGAAGATCCACAAACCGTTTATGATCTATTTTATGAAAAAACAATAGCCCTTTTAAACCAGTTTTACCCGGAAAGAACGGTCACTATAAGCAATTCTGATCCTAGTTTTGTTACACCAGAGATCAAACTGGAACTTCGCAGAAAAAATGCGTAAAGGGCGTAGTGAAGAGGCAAACTCCGTTGCTGCCAAGATAGCCGAGCTTGTCATCAAGCAAAACTCAATCAAGTTAAGTAAATTAAAAAAACAAGATGGTAGTAAATCCATTTGGAAAAAATTACGTTCAGTAACTAACAAAAAGGTAACTTTTGAAGTTCCCTCTGGGGTGACATCTGATGTCTTGAACATGCACTACTCAAAAATTTGGGCAATAACTATAGAAAACCCAAGGAAAAACTGATGTGCTCCAAAACACTTTTATGTAAGTGAACAGCAGATTTTTAGGCTCTTGGAACGATTAAAGTACACAGAGACTAGACTTGATAGAATTCCATCATGGTTCTTAAAACTAGGAGCACTGGTTTGTGCAGCTCCCCTTTCTCGGGTCTTCAGTGTCTCTTTGGAAAGTTCAACTTTTCCGACACAGTGGAAACAATCAAACATTATTCCTGTGCCAAAGATAGCCTAGCCTGCCAATCCACCAGATTACAGACCAATATCAGTAACACCAGTACTTTACAGGATACTTGAAAAAATAGTAGTAAAAACTTTTATTTACCCAGCTCTCTCTTGTCCTCCCAATCCTCTGTATTTCTCGGACCAACATGGTTTCCGCCCATCGGGGTCGACTGCAACCGCGTTAATTGATATTTTGAATATCATTACTACTATGTTAGAAACTCAACCCTATGTTCGTGTCATTGCTTTGGACTTTAGCAAAGCTTTTGATACAGTCCGCCACTCATCGCTGGTTGAGAAATTGTCACTTTTAGACATACCTCACAATATAGTTAACCGGATTATTGATTTCCTCCATGATCGAACTCACCGGACTACTTTCAATGGTGAAACTTCAAATCCTGCCTGCATCAATGCCGGAGTCATCCAGGGATCTGTGATTGGTCCTGCTGCATATCTCATCACAGCCTCAGACTTGCAGCCTGAAACTCCAGGAAAATTGTAATAGTAATGAACAAGTATGCTGATGACACATATTTAATCATTCCAGCGGAGAACTCAAACAGCTATGAAATCGAGCTTGCAGGGATCAATCGCTGGTCGTCCGTAAATAAGTCGACTGGGGGCCAAAACTACGTTGTTAAATCTACTGCTCATATTTCAGAATTCTTGCGGCATTAACACCCACCAAAGTTATGTACGGTTATATCACCGCTTGGGTCCATTGGACCCCAGGTGTGTGTCATAGGGTTAAACCACTCTGAGAAATTGTATTCATCTTCAGAGAATTGTTTGCAGTAGTTAACTCCACCTAGCTTTTGCAATTTGTGTTATTTAACCAAAGGAGAAATTCTCGAAAATAATGGGTTGTGAAGCAGAAGGCGAGCAGCACAGTTGAAAGCTTTAGATGAGATGAGGGATGTAAAGTATATTCAGTTAAAGGTACACCATAGTAAAGAAGAGAGTTACAATAATGTATAGTGGACAGTGTAAGAAAATAAACATGAAGTTGCAGTGTAGAAATGGAAAAAACAAGATTTTAGTAACCGAAGAGATTTGCTGACCGAAAAAAATTTGAATCAAAAAGAAAAACTTAGCTGCAAACTGGTGATGGATCAAACAATAAACTAACAAATGGAGAAAAGTTTTAAAGAAGGACAAATAAAAGTAGATCAAGTATTATTGAAAAAAAATAGTTCAAATTTAGAAAAAGAAAGAAAAAGAAGAAAGATATGGAAAAAGAAATAATGAGAAAAACTTGGACTGTCTCTCACTGGCAACACCGCTTTAAATACCTCATGCATGCATGCATGCCCCCTTACTGGCTGAGCTATATGCAGCATTGTGGTGCTTAACCTACACTTCTAAAAAGTTAGATTTTATAAAACGAAAAAACAACTTATTAGATAATATCCTTTCTTGGCCAAACATTACAAGGTTTATCAAAAAAGCCAAATCGATACCATCTCGTGTCATGCTGACGTTTTAAGCTAAAGCTAAGTTAATTGAGCTTGTGAATTTGTTAAATGACTTTCTAGAATAAACGTCTATTTGTCAACATGTTTAAAACTTTCTCATGTCCCGGTCTAGTCGTCCATATAAAATATATATAGGACCATCAAAGAATATCATTATATAGAACCATTAAAGAATATCATTATATAGAACCATTAAAGAATATAATTATATAGGACCATCAAAGAATATCATTATATAGAACCATTAAAGAATATCATTAAATTGAAATATTAATGAATATCATTATATAGAACCATTAAAGAATATCATTATATAGAACTATTAAGGAATATCATTATATATAAACATTAAAGAATATCCTTGTATAGAACCATCAAAGAATATCATTTTATAGAATCAAACTTGGAATGACCACATTGTCGAAATAAAAATCACTGCAGATACATCAATTTCATTCAAAGGAAAATGTCAATAGAAAAGTAAAACACATCGACAGCAAAATGCTCGACTATCGTCGAAATATCGGAAACAAAAACAGTAAAATAAACTTGTTGCATTTTGTGCATTCAAACTTTGAACTTGAATAATCACAGGCTAATAACAATAACAATAATACCTAGAAGACACTTAGTGTAGAAATAGTATTAGCGTAGTCAGCTTCATCTTTCATTTGAGATCACATCAATCCATAATTGAAACAAAATTATAATAAAAAACATCAAATTTCAAAATTAAATTGAAGCCAGAAGATCACATAATTAAATGTTTGTATGTTAGGTTCAATCAACATTGCCCATTAGCATCATCATCATCATTAATATCAGTATTACAGTAATACATATTTTTTAATTGCAAGGCATTGCTGTATTCTCATCACACTAGAAGAATTAAAAAATCATACTAAATAGCAGTTAGTGTTTTTTGTATATCATCAATACAATTCTGTATAAAACATTGCTGAAAATTTGTGTAAAATAAAACAGTTGTCATGATTGGGTGACTGAAAATACTGAAATCAAGCCATATTGATTGAGCAAACATATATATATATATATTGGCACACAGATTTACAAATCAAATAAAAAATTTATCATTTAACAGCTCTATCAACCAACCAATCATAAAAGAATATAAACCAATGAATCAATCTTCATCACTGGATAATACCGAAGACGAGTGTGACTTCCTTGGAGCATTCGTATTTTTATTTATGCTGTTTAATGACGGTTCCCGTTGTCTGGTGGAAAAACTTTGAACGAAAGACCGTCTCAGTTTATCCAGCTCCTCCAACTCCGACTAGAAAAATTTGATTGGTTAATGAATGAACGTAAAATTGATAAGAATTGTGAATAATGCAATAATGATCTATTATAATGTAATCACATAATTCATGTAAGATATAACATCGATTGAAAAAAAAAACTTTTATTAATCAGCCAGAATAAATTGAAATAGCTAAAAAGAAATAAACTGTTAATAGCAGATTAACAGTTTCAAGACTTTGAACTCAAGCATTATAAAAATTAAATACTTTACAAGGTTGAAAAATGTTAAGTTTAAAAACATATAACGATAAATAAATTTTTTTAAAAACACATATTGATAAATAAATTATTTTAAAAGCACATATTGATAAATTATTTTAAGATGGATTAGCTAAATTAAATTTAAAAGCGTATTAATTGCATATTTTTTGAGTACAAACAAACCTATTCCAGTGTGATCTAAAAAAGTTAAACTCCTTGTAATATATCTTATAATTTTTGAAACATTATAGAATGAATGCCTAAAAGGGAATGAATAAAATTTAAAAAAGGCCTCAGAAAGTTGCTAGACTCAGCAGATCAGAGTTTTAGTAAGTAATTAATGATTAAATTAGTTGAATCTACATAAGATTCTTTAATTTATTACAATGACAATAATATATTTACTATAAATTATTTATTATGGTGACTAATGACTTATAGCAATTAAAATCTTTACAACTGTGAGAAATGATTGATGAGATTCTCTCAGCAAACAAAATTGGAGATAATTAGAACATTAAAATAGCATTATTTTATCTTTAAACTCTGCTAAGCCTGATGTTATACAGTCACAAACCTGGATAAAAAAATTTGAAAGAAGAGAAATGTGACCTAATTATGATCTGCAACAGGAAGTAAGTAACCTGGTATTTCCTACCTACTGTTTTAAAACACTCAAAATAAAAATAATCAATTATTATTTTTTTTAAACGTGATCTTTGTACTGACTGTTAATCTCTGGAGATGAACCTGCCTCTTCATTCTAACCTTTCTCATTGAGAATGGATTCAACTCGTTGAATGCAATCTGATAGTAATGGTGAGACCAGTCAATTATTGTATTGTTATAATTGCAAACATAACATTATAGTGACACTAAATTTTTTTAAATGACTTTGGTGCCATTTTTTTTATTTGGGCCAATGCAGCAACTTCCAAGGTAATCTTTTAGAGTGCCTCACCAAACCCACGGACGCTTGTGGGATTCAAACATCAAACCTCCTGATCAACAGGCTTATATTTAACCGCTATGTCACCACGGCCCTCACTACACTCATCATCATCATCATCATCATTATTATCATCTTATCATTATCACCATCATCATCATCAATACTTCAAAAAGCATCATAACCACAAACGGCCACTGCCATACATCACCCAACCACTCTCACTTGAGACAGTCTATCGACATCGTGCAACTCCTCACACATGCCCCTGACGAACATGTTCATCTCTGCTGCCGTCTTGTGCATGAGCAGCTTCTCTTCAAAATACTTCATAATTGCCACTGCATATCTGAACAGTACCTAGATCAGTTCAGGAGAATTTTTTGTAGTTGATAATGTTATTATTTTTTAGATTTAAACATTTGTATTTTTCTTTTTTAGGCCTTTCATCCAACAGTTAGTAATGCTCGTTAATAATATTCTAATTCATCATTCTTCCTAATGAAGAAACATTGTTTGCTCTTTCATTTGTTTTAATAGCCCATTCTTGGCAAAATTATTCAATAAATAATTATATAAATAAATTAAATAATATTTAAATAGCTTATATTAATTCAATATATGTTAATCGTAATGTTGAAACACATGTCCTCGAGAGAGGAAAACCACTAGAGGTACTAACTAAATATTTGGTAGAGAAAAAAAATTAGCAAGTAAACTCATTTAAAAATTCAAGATCACTTGAAAAATAATAAAAACCTTGTTCCCTTCATAAAGGAAAGTGTCCCAAATTCTGAGGAAAGCAGCGACGGGCATGTTATCAACGAAAATCGTAAGAAACCAGCTAAATGTGAACAATGAAAGGTCAAAGCTCAAGGTCGTAAAATGATTCGTAAGAACTGGAAGTTTCTCTGTGATTATGTCTTTCAGAACCCTCTGGAAAATTAAAAACCAACTTGTATATATATATATATATATATATATATATATATATATATATATATATATATATATATATATATATATATATATATATATATATATATATATATATATATATATATATATATATATATATATATATATATATATATATATATATATATATATATATATATATATATATATATATATATATATATATATATAAGCGCTTGTATAACTGTGATGCGTCTTACACAATTATATATATAAGCACTCATCACCTCATGCAAATAAAGTGAAATTTGCATAAACAGCTAATAAACACATCATAACATCATTTAAATTGATGTTAAAACTAAAAAACTTAAAATTCACCTGTGTTGCTTAACCAAATGAGAGTTATGGCTTAAATGCCTGTGCCCACCTCACAAATAGTGATATCAGTATTATGCGTCATGCATGCCTAGCCTATCTATCTACTTACCTACTTACCTACCTACCTACGTACCTAAATCAAATCAAATCATTTTGATGATCTTAAACATGATTTTAGTCGGATGACTTCTAGGGCACGAAAAACCTACCTACTTACCTACATGTAATTATGTACTAATGCATGCCTGTATGTTTTCAGTTCTTGGTTAATTCTCATTGTAAATAGGTGTAAATCTGGCCCCAAAACATGCCGCCAAATCTGACCGGGGTCGGATTTTGCAGGCTTTAAAAGAGGCCAGATTTCGGCCGAGGCCGGACTCAAATGCATCCCTACTTAAAATAGAAAACCAAACTGAAAATAAATAGCAGACATTGATGAAACATTTGAATAATATGAAACTTAAGAAAACCTGGTCAGCATGAGCGGCAATGAGGGTGTGGTTGTAATACTTGGGTGGCATGATAACCTCAACGATTGCCACCAAACCCCAAAAAGATTCTTCCTCGTTCAAAAAAAGAAGTAAAATGGCTGCCAGTCTATTTAAACCCTGAAAGGCAAATGAATATCATCATCATCATCATCATCAATATAATTTCCATCATCACTACCACTATCATCATCATCATCATCATCATCATCACTACCACTATCATCATCATCATCATCATCATCACTACCACCATCATCATCATCATCATTATCCTTCCACGTTTAAACGACATTCAACTGACCTGACAATACCCAATATCTGGATTGTGGATTGAGAATGCAAGCAATATGTTTCTCAGAGAAGTCACCTTTTGGGAGTTAAGAGTGGAAAAATGCTTGTTGTTCGGCAGTGTTCTTAGTAAGTCCAGTTCAATCTAATGGTGATGATAATGATGATGATGATGACGATGGCAATGATAATGATTGTAATGATAGTAGCATTTCTCTATTTTATTTCTCTATTTATTTCTCTTTCACAACGCCTTTTCCAAGACAAGTCTTGCTCAAAGGCGAGAAAGGGTCCTTGTAGAGGCAGCCATTTATAGGCGCCTACCCTTTTAGCAATGCGAGAGAACTCCTTGCTTAAGAGAGTTACTCTGGTGACGCCGGCGAGGTTCGAACTGCTGACCTAACGATCGACAGGCGAACGCTCTACCGCTCTGCCACCAGCGCCTCTAATAATGGGGAATATTACTTAATAAAAATAAAAACAAAAAGCATGGATATAGATGCAAGTGTAAATGATAACCCAGATGTAAATCAAAACAATTGCAATGACAACAATTATAACAAGTTTGATGACAATGATTTGTACCATTCCCAGTATAATTTATTTTATTTTATATGCTTTGCTATGCTCCAACAGATTCAAAGTGTGGGTGGTGCTCTCTCAGCTGTTGGTAGAAAAGCTCTTTTGAGCGCTCTCATCATGCCCAGAGTTAATAAGGGCAATTCCACTCTCTTTGGTTTGCCAAAAAAGCATCTTTCCTGAATTCAATCCATCATCAACACCGCTGCCAAAATAATTTTCAACAGCAAGAAGTTCGACCATGTAACACCTCGTTTTTGAAAAACTTCCCTGGCTTTGTCTTTCAAAAAAAACAGAGTTCAAGGTTGCGGTGCTCGTGTTTAAGTGCTTGCAAGGAAATTGTCCGTCGTACCTGATCCGATGTCTATAGCCGATCAGACGCCAGATACTCAGATCATTGCACACGCAAGATCTCCTGGTACCAGCTTCCAGGTGCATGATGCTTGGTGACAGAGGTTTCAGCGTCATCAGGCCCAGGATCTGGAAACAGAGTTTCGCAGCTAGCAAAAGTCTTAAACTTTTCTTTTCACCAAATCCTTCTAACACTACTGCTTAAAGTTTAGTGGTTCTGAAGTTTTGTCCGAAATGTCAAGCCACTTTAAATAAACTTTTTTTTAGAATTTGCTTAGTTTGGTTTATTTTTAATTACATCGTTTATTATTTGTAGTAACTGTAGTCGCAAAGTAATGATGAAAGAGGTTGTATTGCTTAAAGTAATTATTATTTGCAGTACCTTCATCCATGTATACGTAATTTCCTTATTACGAGAATACATTTTATTTCATTTTACCAATCGGACCTCGAGAAACACATCTTTTTCTGGATAGCATTATAGTTTCTTTAATATTCATCTACCCGTTCATGTTAAATTAATAAAATAAATATAAATAATTATAATAACTAAATAAAATCCATCAAAAATAAATAACAAATATTTAATAACACTGTAGAAGTGAATTGAAAATAATTGTCTGATGATCATCAGTTTCAAAGAGCAAATATTTTTACTTATTCAAGTCATAATTTCTTTAATAATATATTTGTAAAATTCTCAATTTTTTTAAAATTTACTTGATTAAAAGTATTTTTTATTTTTATATTATTCTATTTTATTTTTAAATATTTAATTATTTAACCTCCTAAATATTTCACCGCAATGATTTTTCAATTGCACCATCATAAAACAGCTTTACATGAATTTCAAGCAGACATAAAAACATAAGATATTATCTGTGTAGAGCAAAAGACAATAATGATGATGATGATAATGATGATGATGATGACGACGACGATGATGATGACGACGACGATGATGATTTAATACTGACCTGATTGGCTGATGGCGTAACAACCGTTTTGTTTAGAATCATGTCGAGAATGCTCTGATATGATTTGACCACGGAGTTGATTCGATATTCATGCAGGTGGAAATCAATGCAGCTGAAGTAATAAAAAATAAATAAATATTCATAATATGCAATAAATTTTAATTATATTATGACTAATCATAAGCTGTTTTTAAATTTGTTCTTGATGATGATGATGATAATGATGATGTTGATGATGATGATGATAATGATGATCATAATGACGATAGTGGTGATGGTGCCAATACCTATAAACTTGTTACCATGTTCTGGTCTGGTGTCGTAAAAAATTGTCATATATTGTCATATTACTATAATTATTATTAAAATCCCTTATATTAACTTCACTGCCAGTCTTGCTTGACTACTTACTTGCCTAATATCTTTCAAATCTTGTAAGTGAAAATAAACAAAGTTCTTTCATCCAATCAAGCTGAAATTTGAAATAAAAACCAAGCTTCTTGTGAAAATGCATTATTTTATCAAATTTTCTAACAAAAATTTTACTTTTTAATTTTAAAATTGTTTATCTATGTTCTGAAAAAACAACAAGTCAAACATAAATCTACATACATAATATCCTATGTCTGTATGTATGTTAGCAACTTCGCATAATGCGGCTGCTGCGGTAGTCAGCAGCCAGCAGTTGCTAAAATTAGTGTGCGCAGGCGTGTAATAAAAGTTATTATATAATTGTACACTGTCAGTCCTAATGATCAAAATAGGTGGCGCTGCAATCGAAAAATAATATATAATGAGATTTTAAAAAATCTGTCATTTTTGATGGGCTATTTCTAGTACATAAATATTTACATTTAAAAATTGTCGTTTAAAAGAACACACTTGTATTATCCTAAACTATAAGGGATTTATGATAAACTCTTATTTTTCACGATGTGCTTGTTATTATTATCAATATAGTTATCAGTAATTTAAATTATTATTGTTATTTATTATTATTATTATTATTATTATTATTATTATTATTATTATTATTATTATTATTATTATTATTACAAAACCTCTCCAACAAATCTTGGTAGAATTATTCCCACAGAAAATGATTTAACTCGTTAATTTCTGATAACACGGGCTACAATTTAATAACTTCAGTCAAACACTCTACCAACTGAGCCATGTGTGTGTGTGTGTGGCTTTCTCTGTACTCAAATCTTGCAAGTAAAATTTAACCAGCTTTTTGACTAGCTAAGAAGCTGAAACTTTCAGCATAGCTTTATATTGGATGACAATACATGATTCAAAAAAAAAAAAATTAATTTGAAAATCTTTTGTATTTCTTATAAATGCAAAGACTGAGTTCAAAAGCTTAATCATAATAATGTCTTTAAAAAAAATTTAAACTCTCAGGCTGAATTATAAAATATTATCAAGCACGTTGAACAACTGGTTTCCTCTTAACTCACATTTTCCACAGTTTTGTCCTGAACTGTCCAGGAATTCCTTCCCTGATCATCAGTTTCAGATCGCTTGTTTTGCTCGAAGTTCCCCTTTCCAGGCTGATGAGCATCGTCTCCCACTTTAAAGTGTAGGTCAGATCAGATTGCGATTTCTATAAACGAGCCAATCAACAAGCCAGTCGGTCAACATCAGGTTGCAAAAGACGTGACAAAACAATAAAAAGATGTTTAGCGAAAATCAATAAGAATCAGAAGATTAATTGTTTAAATCAAAAAGCAACTTAAAATAATATTTTAATATGCATCATTTTATTTGCTGATTTTTTATAAAACCAGTGATAGTCCATCGAAAATTATGGTTTTTGAATTCCTTATATTAACTTTGCTGTCTGTTTTGCTTACTTGTGGAAAATTCGTGGAAGTGAAAACTAACAAACTTCCCATCACCAAATCAAGCTGATACATAGTGACATTTTTGGAAATTGTATAGATTAAGAAAATTTAATTTTACTTAAAGAAACTGTTTAATCTTTGTTCTAAGAAACAATAATTTCAAAATATAAAAGATTTGTAAAAAAAATTTCTCGATTCTGTAATTGAATTCTACATAAATAATAACTACCATTGTAGAAGAAGTTAAAACAAGTAAAAGAAAAAACAAGTTTTTCAACACAAACTTTGATTTCAAATACACTCGATTTAAAAATAAGAAAGATGTTCAAATTAAGTTTTTTTTTTTTTAATTGTCATCCAATATAGAGCTATGCTGAAAGTTTCAACTTCCTAGCTAGTCAAAAAGCTGGTTAAATTTAATTGCAAGATTTGCATACAGAGAAAGCCACACACACACAAACAGAGATTGTAACCTAAATAAAAGTTTGTAAAAATAATGTATTCCTAAAGATAATTAGTTTCAAGAATCAGTAACTTTAGATTTATTTAGTTAAGTATTTCTTATAATAGTTTCATTAAAAAATAATTGATAATTATAAATAATTTATATTAATTCATCAAAACCATTGTTTTCAATATTTTACCTTTGCAAATACACAAACTATAAGTAATTTCCACCCATGTTTTTCCATATTCCACAATACTTATTAATTATTTTTTTAATGAAAATATTATCATTTAATTAATTTATGCAAATTTTTAACATTAAATCTTTTCATCGTGAACTTTGCAATCTGGAGCGCCTCCTACCAGCGTTATGCAAATTTTGATCATAGAGACATATATATATCTACTACAATCAGACATACATACATACATACATACATACATACATACATACATACATACATACATACATACATACATACATGACATACAGACATATAAAATATATTATTTTGATAATTAACAAAGAGAGCTTTATTGAAGCCACTTACCCTCGTTTTAATCATGTTCGACTTCATTTCTAAATCATTAGCAAGGGCCTTCACATTACCCTGACCATGTGAGGGAACTTTCTCGAATCCATACCTATCAAACACCAGGTGACTGACCGGCCTAAAAAAGAAAACAAAATAAAAATGACGTTTTAGAAAATAATAAAAAAATAAAAAAAGAATCGTTTTTACATTTGATCATAGTAAACATTTTGTTGGGAACTCCCTTCAGACGAGTCTACTTGAACTGCAGATTCAATCATCTGCTTGAGCTTCTCCATGGCAGCTATGGAGTCCTGGGAGTCTTTAGAAGAAAAAATATTATTAAAACAAAAATTTTAAATAAAGTTTCTTTATGAATATGATTATAGCAACACAAATGCTCAAAATTCTGCCTTTATTACTGAGGTGATAAAATTTTTTTCTGAGCAAAAATATTTAATTCCTCTTCATAGTTTTAAGCCTCTGTGACATGATGGAGATATTTGTACAACTGAACTTTCACAAGAAAGCTACACTCAGACATCAATACTCATGATTATTTTTAACCAATAAAATTACCGCATACCACACTGTCCTAATGGAAACATTTAATTACATGCTTTCAAACTAAAAACGAAAGAATTCATCATCGCACACTACGCAATAAATTCCGATTTTTATTCTATTTAAAAATAAACATTCCTGTACACCTGAGCAGGTGACGTAGATCTCATTAAGACACTTCAGGTGTTTGCTTTGCAGCTGGTATCCAAGAGCTTCCAGGTGCGTTATTCGACTATTGAGAAAACAAGAAAAAGGGAAAGATAGTTTTACTCAATAATTACTACAACTAGAAATAATAACAGTAGCTTATGATGATGATTATGATAACAAAAAAATACAATGTACAAAGATGCAAGTAGAATAAAATTATCACCAACGTAATTGGCTAACATGTAGTGATAACCGTGACTGATAACATTATTTAGTTGATCAATTGCTATCATATGTCTATCAATCATTACCATACGTTGATCAATCATTATCATATGTCGACCAATCATTATCATATGTCGACCAATCATTATCATATTTTGATCAATCATTATCATATGTCAATCAATCCTGATAATATGTCAGTCAATCTTGATAATATGTTAGTCAATCTTGATAATATGTTAGTCAATCTTGATAATATATCAATCAATAGTGATGATATGTCAATCAATCATCAAGATTTTAGTGGGTCTGATATTCGGTCGGAAATATGAAGCTATTATAAATCAAGCAAACATTTGTGATTGGTCAAGCCTCTGTTCGCTCAGGCGTAGAAGTTCGTTTAGGTTGAGAATTTCCTGATTCAACATCAAATTTTGAGACTTGTAAGCAATCCTTTCGTCCTTAAAAAAAGTTAAAAAGAGACAGTTATAAAATAATAATGTAGATTTTGTTTCCGACCAAACGAATCATAATTTCCTTGACCAATGGTGGTATAGCGGTAAGGAATTCGCCTGTGGACCTAAGAGTCGGCAGCTCGAATCCCGCCGGCATCACCAGCATCTGTAAGGGGTGTGGGTAGGCGCCTTAAATGGCTGCCTCTGGTTGTTCTGTCTAAATGGGCCCACGAGTGAGCAAAAGTTGGATAAAGTGATTCGTGGCTTAGAAGTCTAACGATTAATGCCACGTTTTAAACATTGTCAAACTTTATTACCAACCTGAAATCGATCATTGAGCTCCATCTTATTTTCCATGAAAATTGATTCATTCTTGTTTTGATCAGAAGAAGAATAACCGGGACTTCCATCCCGATCTTTACACGACCTCAAGCTGCGACGCACGTTGTCGCTGTGCTTGTCGGAGTTTGAGCCGGAAGCACAAACGACGCTGCTATCTGATTTTGATTCTCTCACCTCAATTATGCCATCATCGCCTTTATCTGTTCCTTGGTTGTTTCCCACTTCTGTCACAGCAAGTGTGGATTGCGACAGAGGGGCGATGTCACAGACAGAAAGAATAACTTCTTCTTTACAAAGAGGCATGTGGCTCATTTTGTTACAAACATCTTCACTGCAAATTGAACCTTTTGATATCCACTCATTTCTCCGATCATCTGCATCCGATGCACTGTTAGACCTGGCTGCAGTGATCTCTGATTGATAAATGCATATAAAGACCATTGAAACCAGCCACCATCACCATCCTACCCACACCCACAATAATCATCATCCTTCCCAAACCCTCATATCATCATCTTTCCCACACCCACAATAATCATAATCCTTCCCACAATAATCATTATTATCGCCAGCATTGTTATAAACACCGTGACCATGGCTATCTGAAATTTTCCTGCTGTCGATGGCAGGCACTTCAGAAGTGAGAAAGTTTATCATGTCATCTTTGATTTTGAGGTTCAATCTGAGGGACTCAATTTCTTGAGATGATGCCCTGAGAAAATATCAGTTGATTGATTGGCTGGTTATTCAATTAATCATGGAACAGATAAAAACTATTCATTTGACGATAAAATTTTACAGAAACAATGTGAAGCAATTTGCAAATTATTTTTCAATAACCAATATTGGTGGTGGTGATGATGATGACGACGATGACGATGTGAAATGAGGAAACAAAAAACGAAAAGAAACAGGATGTAGCTGTGAAGTACAGCTCATTAGTCACCTAGTCACCGTGGTAACTTCTTTAAACATAAATTAGCAAATAAATTGCAAAGTGTATATTGGATAGAGTTTTAAAAAACTCGTATAATGTCAAAACAATTCAATAATGAGCATGGGTTGTAATTAATCTCTTCAAACGAATAAAAAAATAAATAAAAAATAAAAATAGACAGAAACAAAATATACGATTTTGAACATAAAGAAAGTGTAAAACTGAAGAAACAAGAGAAATAATTAAAATAACAAAAAACCTCAACAAGTCTTCTCTCTTAACCAGCTCAGTCTCTAAAGAAAGCAGCAATTCATTCATTTCCACTATCTCTCCATCTTTCTCCAAGATTTCCTTCATGCAGCTTTTGTGGCCATCCGTAGTTGAACTGGAATTTGTTTTCCTGGAATAAATAAAATATGAATAAATAAACAAATTACAAGCTTTAGATTTCAAATGAAAAAAAACTAATAATTCATAAATAAATAAGTAGTTGCTTCTTAGTTCTTAAACGAATCACAATCGCAAGGTACTTGAAAGGTGATGTCTAACAAGCAATATCACCAACATGACTACCTACTTCGTGGAATTTTTTGATATCTCGATTAAATGAAAACTGTAAAGCCATGTATTAAGATGTCCAATAAAATAACCCATATATGACTACTACTTAACAAAAAGTTCATGTATTAAGATATCCAATAAAATAGCTCACATATGACTAATACTTATCAAAGAGCTTCTTTAACAACAATTAATGGATAAATGATTTCATAACATGACAAAAACTTGCAAAGAATCTACCATTGGGTCAACTCCCTTGTCAACTTTTCAACAATCTTCAACAAATTCTTGTAACTGACTTGGGCAGCCATCAATTCATCTGTTAATATAGCTTCATTCTTTTTTGAATCTTCCAACAGTTCCTGAATCTGTTGTTAGAGAGCGATATGCAAATATTTCACAAATCAGTTGATTCAACAATCAACATGAAATATGCAACAACTAACTTTTGAGCATTCTGAGCAACTATCAGAGGAGCCTCCCTTGAATAATGTCCGAAGCTTTCTTCCAGTAAAATTTCGTTCACCGGCTTTTCCCAACCTATCTCTGAAAGTCCCAAACAGTTTAGTGTTTTTATTATGAGGATGCCCTGGATCCAGACTGCTCAAGTCTGGATCAAGATCTGTTGGTGATCCAGCATTCGAGTCTTCTGAGTAAAACTTAGCAGTGCCCAGACTGGCAAGAGCATGTTTGGAGCTGTGAATATTTTTGGCAGGCAAGCTTTTCGCTTCCTCTTCAGCAAAACTGTTATTGGCGGTGCAAGAAACATTTTGCGTGTTTTTGAAGTTGTTGATTTTGTTTTGAAATTCCACTCTCAGTTTCGTGAGAGAAATGTCCCGGAACGAACGACTTCTAAGCATGCCAAGACCTCTGCTGGCTGCTGTAGATTCTCCCACAGTTTTTTGGGGTCGTTCCACCTTTGACAGGATGGTTTTGTCCAATTCAAGGCTGGTTATCATAGGAGTCTATAAAAAGAAAAACAGATAGTTTTTCACAAATAACAATAAAAAAATTTAAAATTAACAGTAGCAAAACTTCAAAGGTACCAAATATACCATTTAAGAATCACACACTTGCCACATTTACCAATGCTTTCCATTTTCTCAGAATATGCCACACCAGCTGTTAATCAGCTCATTCAGTGAATACACAGGCATATGGAAGTTGGCTTGAGAAACAAGAACAAACTCCTCTTGCTTAAAAGAATTATGAAATGCAGCCGTCAGTCACCATGACACTGTGAAACTCATGCCCTGTGCTACAGCACCAACCCTTTCTATAAATGCTTTTATTAACTTCTAATCTCGGTTTCTATTTTTTCCAATCAAATTTTGAGACACTTCTTGATGATTATACACTTTTATTTTAAACCTGGTTCATTTATGGTTTAATTTACTCATCTCTGAAAAACGTTCTTTCTAATTAAATAAACTAAGCTTAACAATTGAATAAGTTTAAAAGCACAAAAATTACTTCAGCTGTGTTGAAAGAAAGCTCTTGCATGAGGAAGTACTTTTTTCGTTTCTTCTGAAGGTTTTGTATCCAATACATCATCGTCTGGTTGTCGTCTGCTTGCAGCAGGACTGCTTTATCTGGAGTTCTGAGAGAGAAAAAATATATATATAAGTAAAAACAATTTAATACTTAATCTATAAAGTTTCATTACCTATCTCTCAATAAAAGTATTAATAAACTATCTGTTATTTATCTCATACAGGTTGTGAGAAGTAAGAATAAAGATAAATTAAAACCAGTTATTATTGTTTGAGATAAAATTAAAGTGTCCGCTGTTCTTCAAGAAATTTTTCAAATTTTTTGAGAGTGGTAAGATAATCGAATCGTGCCCAATGAAAAAAAAAGGATTTTTAAAAGCTTTGAATTAGCTTCACTTGTCTGTTGTCTGTTTTGATTGGATGGGCGCTGGTGGTATAGCAGTAAGGAATTAGCCGTTAGACCTCTTAGTTGGCAGTTTGAATCTTGCTGTGTCACCAGTCTCTGCAAGAAGTGCGCCTATAAATGGCTGTCTCTGGATGTTCTGTGAAATAAGCCCATGAGTGAGGAAAGTTAAATAAGTGATTCGCTTTTAAAAAGAATCTTGCAATCAATTTTAATTAAATTCTTGACTGGCTAAAAATCTGAAATTTTAAAATGGATGACAACACATAACTAATAACTAAACTAAATAAAATTCTTTTTTGAAAAAGCTTATTGTCAATTTTTTTTTATTTTTCTGGTCACCACTATAAGTCTCCAAAAACAGCTGATGACTGGGGAAAAAGATTAGAATTTTTTTACAAAAAAGTTTTCATTTAAAAAAAATTGATGACCAAGAGGGAAGGGGTAAAATCTATTAAATTTTTATTTTTTTGTCAAAATTTGCCATCACCCAATAACTTTTTTGCCACCCCCTCAAAATATAGTCCTGGGCAGACCACTGCTTAATAGCTAAGGTTTGTTTAAACATATAAGATTTATCCAAATCTGCTTTTAAGACTACACATGTGAAATGAAAACTGGACATAGAAGTATTACTTTACCTCACTTCAAAAACGTTGCTCATGTTCGATTTCGATTCCAGTTGGAACGTAAACACAGCCTTTGAGATCTCTATTTTACCCAGTTCGAGCTTGTCTCTTGGAGTACTGAAATAAAGCAGACTGCATGATTCGTCTGCCATGACAAACCACCGCCTCTTGAACGTTTGCCCAATACCCCTAGAACCGAGTTTCATTTTATTAAGATAGCCACAAAGGAGACCGGTCGTTTGTCTCACTACTTCCGCATCGCCTGCGTTCCCGACAGCTTCTGTTTCATTATTTTTCTCCTTTTTAATTTCCTCTTCGGTTACCTTAGAGAACGTTTCAGATATTTTCACCGGTATCTGCTCCTCCATGATGACTGAATGTGGAGGCTTGCTATTATTGCAGGTGAGGTTATCATATGAGTGGCACCGCCGCAGGTCACTACTGCAACCGGTTGTGTTACAAATAGGATTTCCGGAAGAATTCTCAACTGGCGACAGATCTATGTACGACTTGAAATCATTTTCACTCTTTGGCGACGCGTTGTCGGTATCGTCTCGAAGTCCGAATTCGAGGATCCGCCTCCAAAGGCGCCCGTATTTGTTACTGTGTTTACTATTATCCATTCATATGGTGACTGAGGTAATATTTATAGTCTTTGAGTATTCCTAAACTTGTAAACAATAACTTAGTTTTACAAAATAGAATTTTTAAGTGAAATATTATTATGTAATAAACATAAATCTAAATATATAAAAATGACTGTCTGTTTGTCCTTTATGCAAATCCAAACCGCTAGACACAATTTATTTTTAGTTTTTTAACGAAATTTGGCATGGAGGTAGAAACGGTATAGCTCAGAGAGTAAACGGTCATAAGGTGTTTTTTATAATTAAAAAAAAATTTATGACCGAAAAACTTCTTAGTCCAAAAGTGCCTATGTATACGACCATCAGTCATCACAGATTATTGCAAAATAAAATTCAAATCTAGTTTACGCAACAACGTTTGAAGGTTTCAAACAACATCCAGCAGATCTATTTTACGTTTTATGGGCTAAAAGAAGTTAGGAGAGAGTGGAAGAAAAAAACGAGCGGGACGGGAACGGAAAAGCGACCCGGGGACGGGTGAGCGACCAGGAACTGGAAAGACATCGATAGTGGAAGCGGGGAAGGAAACGGGAGAGAAAAAGAGAGAAAGAGAGGAACGGGAAACGACCGGAAACGGGGAAGCAATCGGTCGTGGAAGCGGGAGAGCAAGCAGGGAAGGAAACGGGAGAGAAAGAGAGAGAGAGAGAGTGAGTGAATTAATAAATAATCAAATGAATAAATAAATAGATAGATAAATAAATAAATGAATGAATGAATAAATGAATGAATGAATGAATGAATGAATGAATGAATGAATGAATGAATGAATGAATGAATGAATGAATGAATGAATGAATGAATGAATGAATGAATGAATGAATGAATGAATGAATGAATGAATGAATGAATGAATGAATGAATGAATGAATGAATGAATGAATGAATGAATGAATGAATGAATGAATGAATGAATGAATGAATGAATGAATGAATGAATGAATGAATGAATGAATGAATGAATGAATGAATGAATGAATGAATGAATGAATGAATGAATGAATGAATGAATGAATGAATGAATGAATGAATGAATGAATGAATGAATGAATGAATGAATGAATGAATGAATGAATGAATGAATGAATGAATGAATGAATGAATGAATGAATGAATGAATGAATGAATGAATGAATGAATGAATGAATGAATGAATGAATGAATGAATGAATGAATGAATGAATGAATGAATGAATGAATGAATGAATGAATGAATGAATGAATGAATGAATGAATGAATGAATGAATGAATGAATGAATGAATGAATGAATGAATGAATGAATGAATGAATGAATGAATGAATGAATGAATGAATGAATGAATGAATGAATGAATGAATGAATGAATGAATGAATGAATGAATGAATGAATGAATGAATGAATGAATGAATGAATGAATGAATGAATGAATGAATGAATGAATGAATGAATGAATGAATGAATGAATGAATGAATGAATGAATGAATGAATGAATGAATGAATGAATGAATGAATGAATGAATGAATGAATGAATGAATGAATGAATGAATGAATGAATGAATGAATGAATGAATGAATGAATGAATGAATGAATGAATGAATGAATGAATGAATGAATAAATAAATAAATAAATAAATTGAACATTTTGTCTGTGAGCATTTTGTCTGTGAACATTTTGTGCGTGAACATTTTTCGTGAACGTTTTATCGTGAACGTTTTGTCGTGAACATTTTGTCGTTGAACATTTTGTCGTTGAACATTTTGTCTGTCAACGTTTTGTCGGGAACATTTTGTCGTTGAACATTTTTTCTGTGAACGTTTTGTCGTGGAACCGTCATAATGAGCCCTAAATTTGTTATCCCCGCTTGAGCCCCGCGTCTGTCAGTCCGGTCCTGCCTTAGTCATGCCTACTGCACAAGTGCACAAGCTAAGAGTGAAAGCCTAACTTGAATTAATTGTGTAAGCATAAACAAATTGCAAATCATTTACAAGACGTCATGTGCTTCTTCATTAAATCTCGACTTGTTGTAGTTGCCAGACAAAATTTTCTTTCCTTGTGCATCGGTTTAACAATGCAGACAACGATATAGAAAATTTCAATCCGTTTCCCCTTCGCCAGTGTAGACAAAATAATCCGGTGGTACGCAAATCCGTTATACACGATCGATTTCACTAGACTTTTTTTAGCGTTTTCCCCACTTGGTTTTTGGATTTTGACATCTTGTACGTAAGTACGTTCTATGTGATAAGATAACGAATTTTTTCCCACAAACGATAAAATAAAACAACTAAACAAGCAAGTATGCGATAACGAAGGAAAAGTTGAAACAGAAGCAAATCTTGCAAGTAAAATTTAACCAGTTTTTTGACCAGCTAGGAGGCTGAAACTTTCAGCATAGCTTTATATTGGATGACAATACATGATTCAATTACAAAAATCAAATATATATATATAAAATGAATGTTTGTATGTATGTATGTATGTATGTATGTATGTATGTATGTATGTATGTATGTATGTATGTATGTATGTATGTATGTATGTATGTATGTATGTATGTATGTATGTATGTATGTATGTATGTATGTATGTATGTATGTATGTATGTATGTATGTATGTATGTATGTATGTATGTATGTATGTATGTATATATATGTTGTTCATGCATTGCTACACCATTCATCCGATCGTAATGAAATTTTCACACAACCTTGAGAGTCAAGGGGAATCAAATATAAAGAAAAATTTTTTGAAATCCGCCACAAAATGAGCGGGTGAGCGAGCGGGAACTATATATATATATGTATGTGCGTATGTATGTGTGTATGTATGTATGTGTATGTGCATGTATGTGTGTCTGTGTGTGTGTTTATGTATGTACTAGCGGAGATACCCGGGTTTTTTAGAGGTTTTTCTAATGTTTGTCTCTTTCTCTCCCGTTTCCTTTCCCACCTGCTTTCCCACTCCTGCTCGCTTTCCCATTTTCGGTCGTTTTCCCGCTGCCGGTCACTTTCCCGCTGTCGGTCGCTTTCCCGTTCCCGGTCGCTTTCCCGCTCCCGGTCGTTTTCCCGTTCCCGGTCGCTGTCCCGTTCCCGCTCACGTTTGCTCTCCCATTCCCACTCACGCTTGTTTTTCCGTTCCCGCTCGCTGTCCGTTCCGGGTCGCTTTCCCGTTTCTATAATAGACAAACTAACCCACAAACATTCATATATATATATATAGTCTTAGCAAATCTATTTTACGTTTTATAGGCTAAAAGAAGTTATGAAAGAATGGAAAAGAGAAAATGAGCGTGAACGGGAACGGGAACGGGAGTGCAACCGTGACCGGGAATGGGAGAGCAAGCGTGACCGGGAACGGGAAAGCGACCGGGAACGGGAACGGGAAAGCGACCGGGAACGGGAAAGCGACGGGAACGGGAAAGTGACCGGGAACGCGGAAAGCGACCGGGAACGCGGAAAGCGACTGGAAGCGGGAGAGCAAGCTTGGAAGGAAACGCGAGCAAGATAGAAAGTCGATAACAAAACTTCTGAGCGGGAAAGCGACCGGGAGCTGGAAAACGACCGAGAGCGGAAAAGCGACCGGGAACGCGACGAAAACGGGAAAGTGGAGAAGGAAACGGGAGCGAGAGAGACAAACATTAGAAAAACCTCTAAAAACCCCGGGCAACGCCGGGTAACCCCGCTAGTAGTATATAAAAATTATTTGTACATAAACAAGTAAAGAAAAAAAACGAGTTTTTTAACCCAGACTTAAATTTCAAATACACTCGATTTAGAAATACAAAAGATGTTCAAATTAAGATTTTTGTAATTGAATCATGTATTGTCATCCAATATAAAGCTATGCTGAAAGTTTCAGCCTCCTAGCTGGTCAAAAAACTGGTTAAATTTTACTTGCAAGATTTGCGTACAGAGAAAGCCACACACACATACACAAACAGAGATTGTAACCTAAATAAAAGTTTGTAAAAAAGATGCCTATAATTTTTAATTAAATTCACGCTATTATACACCCGTCACCAAGGTAACAATCAACCAATCTGTTAAATTTGTATAGCGCTATTCCTATCGTTCAATAACGCTCGGACACAGAGAGAGAGATAGTGATAATTCGCATCTTTCTTTTATTTATTTATTTAATTAATGAATAAATAATAAAAAAAATTAATTAATATATATAGATATTTAATTTTTTAATTTATTTTAAGTTGTTTATTGTTGTTCTTGGGCGCCTTTAAATTTGCCTTACTCGATTCACACATGTTTTTTAGCACTATACATATAAGTGCATACGAAAAAGAACTCAAGCAGCTATGTTGTGAGCAGCTGCAACGTTGAACAAGAGTTTCTAAGCTTTGTACAAACTTGAAAGTTTCTTGTACACTCAGGTAAAAAAAATTGCAAAACAATTTAGAAACGGAGATAACTAGTGTTAAAATGAAGATTAGAAAACTGTATCTATTTATTATCTTGATGGGCGCAATGGGATTTTTTTCTGTACAAATATTATTCCGTAGCAAAATGAAATTTTTCACGGATAAGCAAATATTAGAAAATCTTGGACTGGAAAACAAACAAAGTCCAAGAACTACACCTTTTCCACTTCTGACAATATTTACCACTTTCAAAGAAGATGCTCCACATCATCGTTTGGCACATCGACTGGCTATTCTCAACTGGGCATCCTTGGGAAGTGAATACGTCAAACCGGTCCTGTTTACTAACTTGTCGATGGATTATTTACAAGAAGCAGTAGGAGGTGCAAAAGTGAACAACAGTTTTTATGAGAACAGAACACTAGCGGAACACGCTTTATTAAACGGATGGGATGTCTTACCAATTCCATCGTTCAATCCATATGGGACACCTCATCTTAAACCAATGTACAGAGAAGTATTCAAAAAATATAACTCAACGTTCTATGGTTATGCTAATGGTTGGTCATTGTTTTATTTTATTTTAGATGAGATAGCTGTAATAGGAAAATGCAATTGGTTACTAATTTGAGATCGCTTGAATCCTCAATTACAAATAAGCAACCGACGTAAATAAGGCTTGATGGCTGTATTCTAAAGACTAAAAAGTTAAGGGTATCCAAGAGAAAATTAACCAACCCGCATTAACTAGTTAATAAATGGAACGATGATAAAAATGGTCAAAATATGAAATCTTTATTTACTCCGATCAAAAAAAAAAGAAATGCAATTTGTTATTAAATGAGATTTATTTGATGTTTCAATTTTAATTAAGTGAACGACAGAAATAAGCCTTGATTGCTGTAGTCTAGCGATTAAGAAGCTATTGGCTTCCAAGTGCAATATAGCAGCCTCCTTTAATTAGCTAATTAACGTAGCGATGACATGGGTAAAGCATGGACTCCTTAATAATAGCTATTATGCTTTATAGCGTTATGCATCATTTTATTTTTCACTGTTTCTGCAACCAATAAACTGATATTAACATACATAATTTCCGATTTCTGTTTGTATGTATGTATGTATGTATGTATGTATGTATGTATGTATGTATGTATGTATGTGTGTGTGTGAATGTATGTATGTATGTATGAATGTATGTATGTATGTATGTATGTATGTATGTATGTGTGTATGTATGTGTGTGTGTGTATGTTGGATAAAGTGATTCGTGGCTTAGAAGTCTAACGATTAACGCCACGTTAAACATTGTCAAACTTTATAATGAAATGAAGAAAACAACTTCTGAAATGAGCTAAAACTCTATTATTCTTGGATTGGCACGGTTCCATTTCTCATAATGAACTTCACAGAGAAAGGAGTGAAATGATGAAAAGTGTATCGTGCGCTAATACTAGATATTATTTCTCCGTTTACTAACTGTTGTTTTAATTCTCATGGCTTCATTTAGTAACTCTCAGCGAAACGGACGCAAGTTGCACTATAAAAAATTCATATAAGTTAAACATCTGACCAACGAAAGAAAAACTACTTGGCGATGCGATCGTTTCAAGACTGTTCCATTATTGTCCTTGAGTAAAAGTGACAATGTTTTTCTCACGGACAATTATACGTGGCATGTTCTCGCGTGGGCAAACCATCCAGTTTGTTTGTGTTGGTTAAAGATGGACTGACAAAAAACATTGTACGCTTGATTGCTTTTCGAGATCGATTTTTTTAAATTGACATAATTTGTACATTAAACTTTTAATAAAAAAAAACTAAAATAATTTATGAGGCAAAACAACGTTTGCCGGGTCAGCTAGTATATATATATTATTTTAAGAAAATTTGAATATAATGTAATGGCGTGAGGAGCAAACTTATATTTTAAGTTTCAATTTGATTGGATGACGGAACGTTTGTTAATTTTCACTTTTCAAGTTTGCAAACAATCAAGCGAGCAAACACAGGCGGTAAATTTAACTTAAGGATTTGAAAGGAAGGATGTCGTCCTAGTTTGGTGTCCGTTCCATTCGTCTCCTTACAGTTCGTTTTCCTACGTTTCGTCTCCTACGTTTCGTCTCCGCATACCATACCTCTCCTTACTATTCGTCCCTTGTTACTATTTGTCTCCTTACTGCTGGTCTTCCTACGTTTCGTTTTAAACGATTCGTCTACGTACTATTAGTCCTCCTACGTTTCGTCTCACTTTTTCATTTAGTGCACATTTGTTTTCTCTTCTAAAATATTTTGAAATCAAAGCGTGTATTTAAAAACGTTTAAAAGCAATAAACAATCGGAAAACTAGTAATAACACGCTTCAAAAGTAATAAGGAAATATTCAATATAATAAACTTTATGACGACAAAATGTTTTCAGTTAATATTTCTGTTTCAGATTTTTTAATTAATATGCAATTACAGTTAACTGGAGCATCACTGGTTACTCTTATTAAACTTATTTGGAGAATAATTGAGTACAATAAAAATTTCCAAGCGTTTGATTTTCCAGTTGAAAATAGTACATGTAAGCAGCTGAAAAATATAAATAGATTATGCAAATTACTTGGTCGGGTTCTAGCGGAGAACCGGAAATGCCGTGGATAATTAATGATGATTAATGCTGCCGCTCACTAATTATAATTTTCAAAAGTTTGAGTATAACAAAATATCTATGAAATCATGAATAATTCATTAAGATGATAGTAACAGTGCTTAGTAAACTTGTTTTTGGTTAACCTTTAAGGCCGATTAGCTCACCGGCAGCCCATTGAGTAATTAATTTTTTAAGACTACCAATTTGAGAAATAAATGTGTTTTTGTTAGGATACAAATAAATAAAATATTAAAGCTGTATTTAGTTCATTGAACTCTTGAATTGTAGAAAAAAAAATCAAATTTTCTGTTATGGCTTTTATGAATTCATCGACATAGTGAAAATTTATTTATTGAAATATTAAAATTAACATAATTTGCTTCTAAAGGAATTCTGTTTGAAGATTTTCTTTGATTCATTTGCGATGGACAACTTTTGCGCGTTTAATGCTTTGAAGTTTTATTATTATCTTTAATGACATCATCCTCTGTTTATGTTGGTAAATTTTTTCTCCAGTTATAGATATTACTACTTTTTTTTTATTTATATTTGACATTTTCAGATTTTATTGTTATGGCACTGATTACTTCTGTCTAACCAAAAAAAAATTGTTTTTATTATTTTCATAGTGGAATAATATAACTTTTTAAAGTATATTCGATATACTGTTTTCTGATTAATTTGTTAACGAACTGCTTTTAAATTTGGCACGACTAACAGCCAAGCACCGGTGACCCATGCTAAAAAGTATGATGAATGTAAAATACAAACTTTTGATGCATTCTTTATTTTTAGATACCTCAACACTCCACAAATCATATTTTTTCTAATAAAAAAAACAATGTATAAACATTATAAAGCAAAAAAATCATATTTAAAAAAGCTATAAGACACTTTGCAATATAAAACCAAGTAAAATATTTTGAATGAACACTGTGCAACATCAAATCAATTAAAGAAAACTTTATTTAAGTTATTATGTGACATGAAACCAAGTAAAATTTTCCGTATAAAAGATTATCCGACATAAAATCATGGAAGACAGCGCATTAGACAACATAATAGTTAAATCAAAGTTTAAAAATATGTGACATAAAATCAATTAACAGAAAATCTTTAAAACACTATGCAACATAAAATCACGTAAAAACCCTTAAAACCTATATATAATGAGGTGGCATGCAAACACGCATCGTTCAACAACGCTGGAGACGAAGCGTACGGAGACAAACAGTTATGAGACGAATGGTACGTGGAGACGAATAGTACGCAGACGAAACGTAGGGGAATCCCTAGTATGGGATTTCTCAGAAATGACAAAAGATCGGAATTTTGGGACAGAACTGCGTCCAGCTGCTTGGGGAGAATAGAAGTACCTGCTAGAACGGGGCACGCATGACACCATCGAGTTTTTCCATTAATAGATCAGGGGTCTTGCAGAGTAGATCGTTAATTAATTGTTTAGTTATATTGGATAAATGTTTTTAATGTTTTTTTTTATCAATTTCAGGTGATTTGCTGTTTGATGATAGTCTTCTTGAAAATCTCAAATTAATAAAGAAACGTCTACAAGATCCTCTTAACAACAATGTCCTGCTTGTAGGCAGAAGAACGGAGGTCTACATGTATAAAGTACCTTTAAATCTCACCGCATCATCTCATAAAGCACAAAATGTTATCATCAATTCTAGTTTACCAATTGTTGCTCCAGAATTAACAGAGAGTTACGTCAGACGTTTTAATAAATCAAATCTTAAAAATGAAGCTAAAGGTGCAAGTCTGGCAGGCATTTATGCCATTGATTATTTTTTCTTTACCAGAGAAAACTGTTCATTTAATTGGTCAGCCATTCCTGACGTGGTGATTGGTCGAGTGGCATACGATCAATATTTGATTGCTATGGCTATCAAATTTAACACTAATTCAATTGATCTTACTAGAACAATGCTGGTTGTTCACCTTGCTAAACCGAATATCCAAGAAACAGGACGTTTGAACATAGACAGTAGTTACAACAATAAAGTAATTGGACCTGGTTTTCCCTATAACGATGGTCTTACAAGCACCACTTTTTATTATGTTCAACGGAACATAAATATGACTCTTCAGCTTGTACATCGCCGCAACTTAACTGTTTTTTGAATAATAAATTGTTTGATTACTTGGCAAGAACGTAGCTGTATTGTTATTTAAGGACTTAGTTTTTCATAATGTTTTCAATTTAATTTCTATGTTATAATGTGATTATTAATTATACTATGTTATTGTGATGATCAAAATAGTTTGTGTTTTCCCAAGTATGTCGCAAACAAAACGACTTACTCAATTACGAATAAAATTAATATTAAAATTAATTTGCTTGTTAAAAGAACTGAACCAAAAAATCACTCGTTACTCACTACTCACTATCAATCAATAAGATTGAGCTGTAATGCTTTTTTGGTCAAAGATATCACCATGTACCAGAGCGGTTGGTTGTGGTTGTGAATCACGTGTTAAATTTTTGGTGACAAAACTTACTGTGTAATTTGTCAATAACTTCGATTTTTGTAAAACAAAATGCAGTAATGCATTGTATAATTTTAGTTTATTGATTTTTGTTGAAAAACATTATAATATTTGCAAAGACAACTATTTTTTGCATAATTTGTATTTCCATTTCATAAGTGCAATTTAAAAATATTTGCACTCACAAAGAATTGATCAAATTGACAAGACCTAGAGCCTTGCTCGGACGTGTTTAGCGCGGGACTTCATAATAGGGTTATTGTTATTAAACGGTCCTGCCTGGACCAAAATCAGCATGGGCCGAGGATATTGAGCCGAGACATGGGTTTTTATGCTAGTGAAAATGAACAGGGCTTGGGATTTTGTATCTATATAACAGGTCGGGTCTTAAAAAATCGGCCTGTGCAGGGATTTGAGAAATAAATGAGCTCAATTGGTAAAGTTGCTTACATCAATAATAACACAAGATTGGTGAAATAGGTCAAGACAACCCAGTAACTCCAGTAGCGTAACTAGAGTTTTTGGAATGTCTCCTGGACAGTAAACACTTTTGTCTTAAATATAGCTGATGACCGGAAAGGGTTTCTTAAAATTCAAATATATTTTCGCGCATCCCTGTAAGATTTTGAAAGTTTTGAGAAATCAAAAAAGTGCACAAGAAAAATTAACACTAACTGGGAGTAACATGTTTTGTCTGTCATCTGTTTTACCATTATGTTAAAAAGATGACCCTTCTATAGTATTCTTAAAATGTTGTGCCTTCAAAATTTCTTCTTCAACCAATCAATCAATGTGAATATTGCGCTACCTATAAAGCTTTTAGGGTCTGTCTAAGTCATGGAATTGGTAGTCTTTCATCAGCAACTACATTCATTAATGTACAGTGTAAAATTCATTCCCTGACTTTTGTCAATTCTCTCTGAATCAAGAAAATTTATCTGTGAGCAGTACTTATATCAATGGCACTGTCTTGTAGCTCTGTACTAAGCCTAACTAAGCTATTTTGTTTAACATTAACAAATATGTATCTGACAGTTTGAAGAACAGTGATAAATTGATAGAACAATTTTTTGAGAGGGCAGAACGGGGGCACACGATGTGGGCTATGAATTCGCCACTGGCTACAATTTATTCTTTTCTCCAGTCTCAGTATTTTGGAGGAAAAGTGTATAAAGTTTTGAAAAATTTTTTTAGGTACGACTAGCCCTCCTTCCGGTTATCCGCAGTTTTTAGAAGAAAAATATAGCATTCGGAAAATAAAAGTTTAGAAGCTGTGGGTTTTAAAAACTTGTTGCTCCCCCTAAGGTTTTGGTGAAATGACGCCCCTGTTATCTTGTAGTGATACCAACAATAAATTCAATAAAACCTGAGCTTGCCAGACTAAAACTATTGAAACTGGTTTAAAAAAAACAAAATGCTTCAATCTGAGCTTCTCAAAAAAAAATATGAAAACGATGAAGGAAAGAGATTTTTCAGCGGTTTCTGTACATCGGGACATAACTCCAAAGGGAAAAAAAGCACAAAAACGTTTTGTCGAAAACATGAAACAAGAAATACGGGCTGGAGAGACAAATCTGATCATCATGAAGGACAAAATCGTGACCAAAAAACTTCTCAGAACGGGAAGAGTTTAAGAGGTTCCATACAGAGTTACACAGTGACCACAACAGGTTACATAAATGTTTGGCTGTGAACGTTACCTGGATGTCAACTGATAAGAGAATTTTAGGATCGTAATAAAATATATATATATATACTAGCGGGGGCACCCGGCGTTACCCAGGGTTTTTAGAGGTTTTTCTAATGTTTGTCTCTCTCGCTCCTGTTTCCTTCTCCGCTTTCCCGTTCCCGTCGCGTTCCAGGTCACTTTTCCGCTCCTGGTCGCTTTACCGCTCTCGGTCGTTTTCCAGCCCCCGGTCGCTTTCCCGCTCCCGGTTGCTTTCCCGTTCTCGGTCACTTTCCCTTTCCCGCTCTATCTTTTGCTCTCAGTTGGCTTCCAGTTCCCGTTTTCGCTTATTTATGTATGTATATGTATCTGTATATATATATATATATATATATATATATATATATATATATATATATATATATATATATATATATATATATATATATATATATATATATATATATATATATATATATATATATATATATATATATATACAGTTCCCGCTCACTCACCCGCTCCGCTCATTTTTTGACGGATTTCAAATTTTTTTCTCTATATTTGATTCCCCTTGACTCTCAAGGTTGTGTGAAAATTTTATTACGATTCTAAATGTCTCTTATCAGTGAATGTTTGTATGTATATATATGTATGTTATTTATGCATTGCTACACCATTCATCCGATCTTAATGAAATTTTCACACAACCTTGAGAGTCAAGGGGAATCAAAAAATGTGTGTGTATGTGTGTGTGTGTGGCTTTCTCTGTACGCAAAACTTGCAAGTAAAATTTAACCAGCTTTTTGACTAGCTAGAAAGCTGAAACTTTCAGCATAGCTTTATATTGGATGACAATAGATATAAATAGATATAACTTTTATTTGTATTGCAGGTAAAAAGCTGGATTAGAACAATGGGAAATCACATAACAGGGACGTAAATTCAGCATTTTCCAGGGGGGAACAAAATTTTCCCGCCATTATATAGCTTACTGACAGGGTTACCCGCTGTTGTCCGGGCTTTTTGTGCTTAGTTTTGTCTCGCTTTTGCCAATGAAACGTCAAAGAAATAACAGATTTTTTTGTAATTTTTCAAAATTTTCTCATCAATGAAGTTACCTGTATGCCAAATGTTGTTAAAATTGCTCCTGCGGCTTGGATGTGATAAACGAATGCTCTCACACACACATTACCTTTTACATTTATATAAATACGTAGGTACAAGCAGAGAGGGATGGAGAAATGCATCCCCCATCAGAGTATCAATTGAAATTTTTTGGATATAATACCTTGTTTTTGGAAAACGACCGCAGCCTTTTTGGGAGGAGAAATTGGAAGTCTTTGAAAAATTTTTTGAAAAATAATTACGACTACCCCTTACCGGTTATCAGCTTTTTGGAAGAGAATATAAAAAAAATTCTGAAGTGAATCCCCCACCAGAAAATTCTGGATTCGCCACGCGCCACTGGGTATAAGGGGGATGAATGATGAATGATTTAATCATATTGCAGTAAAACAAGTAAAGGAAAAACGAGTTTTTCAACACAAACTTTGATTTCAAATACATTCAATTTAAAATTGCAAAAGATGTTCAAAGTTTTTTTTAATTGAATCATGTATTTTCATCAAATATAAAGCTATGCTGAAAGTTTCAACTTCCTAGCTAGTCAAATTGCTGGTTAAATTTCACTTGCAGGATTTGCGTACAGAGAAATACACACAAAAAAACAGAGATTGTAACCTAAATAAAAGTTTGTAAAAAAGATGTCCAAAATGGGGAGGGTATAATTTTGTTTTATTTTTGTGTAATAAAGAATAACTTTGATGTAGACAGCTGTGAGGGAATCAACATTGTATCAATACCACTAATAGGGTAAATTCAACGAGTTCGCTGATTGTATTTTGGCACATAAAACAGCTAATCTTTGGACCAACACTGATACACAAATTATTACTCTGCAGTTATTGGTAAATCTAGCATCGAGCTAAGATATAAAATTGTCTCCAATACGCATTGAATCATCACGAGGTTAAGTAAAGTTAAAATTAACATATTATATAGTAAACTCAAAGTAAAAAAAAAATTTTAATTTTGGAAATCAAGGGGGGGCGAATTGTCTATACACGCCAGAAGGATTCCAATACGCATTGCATCATCACTAGGTTAAGTAAAGTTAAAATTAAATAAATATATAGTAAACTCTAGGTAAAAAAAATTCAAATTTTGAAAATCAGGGGGGGGGGGCAAATGCCCCACCCATGCCCCTCCCCAATTTACGTCCCTGACACATAACAATGGGAAATCACATAATATGAATTATAGTATATGAAATGTTAGTGTGAAATAAAGATGAATATAAGATAAAGATAAAAACAGATAGAGTATTATTTTACAACGAACTGTATCATTGTAAGTTTATTGATCAACAGTGGAGAATTACACAATAAGAGTTATAGTAGATTATAGAATGAGATGTTAAAATGAAATGAACTGTTACAATAAGCAATTTTAATTATTATTTGTTTATTAACATGACAGTTCATTGCTCTATTATATTATTGACTGAATTTATAATGAGATCAGTTATTTTGTATATAATATATATATATATATATATATATATATATATATATATATATATATATATATATATATATATATATATATATATATATATATATATATATATATAATAAACAATGGTATTCTTTTGATTTAACTCTTAAACTTTTTGGTTCTCTAAATAGTAATAAAACTAATAATAATAATAATAAATGTTTTAACTCATTTACAACTTCTGTTAAAAATATGCATGTTAATAGTGCCAATGTTTCTTCAGGTATTTCTTCGTTGAATGAATGTTTTGTACCAGACGTTTGTGTTTCAAAGGTTATAGATAATGTATGTGATTCTTCTTCCAGTCACGTCCTTGAAGTTGACTGTAATTCCGTTGTTAAAGGCTTTACTAACTGATCTTAATTATTTAGTTATTACTGTTATTATTATAATTATTTTAATTTAAATATTTTTTATGTTGTTACATTTGTATATAATGAATTTAAATTTTATTTAAATTGTATTTTAATTCCTTTCAATTAGTTGTATCTTTTACCATTTAGTCACTGCATTTTATTTTAAAAAGTTAAACGGCTCTGATGATGGCAAAAAATTGCCGAAATAGATCTATTAGCCTATAAGATTATGGAGTTTGTGTTTGGTAATAAAGTATTTTTAAACCGATTTAGATTATTGGAAAAAATTAAAAATAAAATCGATTCAGCCAAGTGCGCCACTTTTTTCAATCGAGTTTGCCTAAAAGAATATATATATATATATATATATATATATATATATATATATATATATATATATATATATATATATATATAAACATATAAGATCGAAGATAGGAAGAAGGTGATATTGAATTATTGAAAGTTCTTAAGAGAATATGGTAGACCTCCTAGCCCAATTTTTTTATGTTTGTGGCTGGCTGAACAAATATTTCGGCTGATATCCGGATTAGCCGAATTTACGCGTAAAATTAATAATAATAATAATAATAATAATAATAATAATAATAATAATAATAATAATAATAATAATAATAATACGGAATTTATCAAGCGCCAAGGCACGCGACTGAGGCGCCCTCGGATAACCTAAAAATTGCATCGTTCAAAGGCTAATTTAAAATAAAAAGTTTTAAGTTTAGTTTTAAAGGAAGCGACGGATCCACAGTTTCGAATTTCGGCTGGCAGTGCATTCCAGACGATTGGCGATGCGTGTCGAAAGGATCTCGCACCGATATTGTTGTTAGCTTTTGTCCGTGCGAGTTCAGGAGCTGTGGATGAGCGGAGCGGTCTTTGGATGTTTCTGTTGTGCAGGAGTTGGTGAAGATATGTGGGCGATGAACAAAACCGAATTTTGTACGTTATCAGAGCGATTTTGTACAAAATTCGATAGTGTACCGGCAGCCAGTGAAGTTTGAAAAGACGGAATGAAGACGACGACGATGACAGAGATGACGACGGCTTGAATTTTAAATTATCCGGCTCATGATTCAAATTTGTGGCTGATAATTATTTTAAATTAGGCTAAAATTTAATATAAAATTAAATACTAAAGTTAATAAAGTTCAAAATTTATTACCAATATATAAATTATCAAATTAATAGCAATTGTCATAAACGTTAATTAAATCATCAAAAATGTCATATGATAAACAACATTACATCATAAAAATAATATGAACACAATTTTTTACATTGCAAATTTAAAATTGTCATGTATAAAAACAATCAGCACTTAAGGCTGATCTGCGGCTGTTCATAACTAATCCACATGTTAATTATCTATAATATCTTATTATTAACTATTAACATGAGAAAAGAATTGTGATACTTAAATTTATTCCTATTTTAAAGCGTCTGTCAGTAACGATAATAAGTAAAGCAAAGATAATATAATGAAAATTAGACAACGTAATTGATTTCAAAAAGAAATTCAGGAAATTAAACATTGCACGCCAATGTATACATAATAGTTGATTTTGCACTTTTACATGGAAAATTAGTTTTATAATGAGTCAAACGTAAAAAAAAGGTCTAGGTTAAGCTGGCGTTCGGAAATCTTATAGCGGATTTTCGGCGTACCGTTTTCGGCTGGCCGCCGGCTAACCGTAATTTTTTTCGGCTGATTTACGGCGGCTGTAAAAAGTTCGGCGGCGGCGGCGGCCGGCGGCGGCTAGGAGGTCTAGAATATGGCAAGAACGATGTTTGAAATCTTTTGGTTTTACAGAAAGGCACCGGATATTCTGAAGCATTTCGCAGCTTCGATTGAGGTTCTGGATCTCGCCGAGCCGGCGTGAGGTGGTAAAGACAGCTGGATGGTTGACGAACAGATTTTAGATGGTGGAATCGAACACCAGATGCTTTCTTTAGCCTGTAGCAGTTGGTCACGTGTATACGAATGACGCTCTAGGATTGGTCGTAGCAGCGCGGCTTGCATTTTCGCCAATGTCCGACGGTATAAGACAGGAAGATAAATAATGCCACCTGATTGGATAATTTTGAATTCAAAAAGTCACATAAATTATGCAAATATATAGACGCGCTTTGTTTTCCGATGCTGTTTATTTTATAGTCGTTGGCCGTTATGGGTTTTTCCGGTGGATAAAGTTTGACAAAGTTGCCGACTAAGTTATTCGACACTCCATGTATTTAACTAAATAGTTAAATAGACTAGAAAATTCAACTTGTCATTCTGTCAATCAGAGATAACCAATATTTGGAATGACGTTTTTTCAATCATGTAAGCCAAGCCTAGTCAATAAACTGAAACACAAATAAACTATTTTAATTATTAATTGACTGACAAATAATAACTTTTGACAAAAGTTTACCAAATTGAATTTGATTTTTTTAGTAAATTAATAATGCAGAAGGCTTCTATTCTAAAAAATATATCATTACAAACAGTTATTCTAATCAAAAAAAATTATGATACTGTGCAATTTAACTCATTAGTTGTTTATTTAATGCAGAAATAGCTTAACTAAGTTGTTCATGGAGATAAATAGGACTAGTTGGAACATATCTGAAACTTTCCCAGGAGATTGATAATATATTTTCAACCAAATTCTACTCTGTCACCATGTTAAGGACAAGCATGAGATAAGAGTGCATAGTAACACTGATTTCTTTAAGACCTAAACAGACACATAAGCAAAACAGCGTGAAAAATTTTGCTTCATTGCTTTGATCCAAAACATTTTTTCAAAGTTCAAACTCTAGCATTATTTGTTTTAATAAATTCATGAATTGTCTTGAGTTGACAATATTTCAGTATTCAGTGTTGTTTAATTATATGACTTCCAAGTTATTAGTGCAGAAATAATTGTGTTTTAATTTTTTATATTGGCCTCATAATCAAGAACTGAGATAATTTTGTAATATAATAAAGCTGAATAGTTATTCTACTGTTGTTCTCAATTAAAATCAAAGAAATCAATAAAACTGATAATTTTCTAATGATTTTTAATCATCTAAATCTAAAATGTCATGTTACTCATAATACATTTAAAGCCTAAAAATGTTGCATTAGTTTAAAAATATCTAAATTTTTGTTAGTAACTAAAATTTGTTAGTTTTTTCATATGTTTATCATTGTTTATCATTGTTTATTGGGCATACAAAAACACATTAAAGAAACACATAAAAATTGAAATAAAAGCATGCAACAAAAAATGAATGAGTAGTGCCCAAAAGGAACATCCGAAGAGATGAATCTCGCTTGAGGATGACCAGTGCAGATGAAACATTTACGAATAATAATAATACAGGTACATACAATACAATAAATTTAGAATGGTAAAATAACTGAAATAAATTACTAAGATGAACAAAATAACAAAATTTAACATTTAATAATATACAATATACGTTCGAATCTGAGATGATAGAATATATTATAATTTTAATAAGTGAGATTTAAGACGAGATTTAAATAATGAAAAGGACTCAGAGGACTGTATTGAAATAGGGATGACTGAATATGTACGCGGACCTAAACATTTAATAGAAAAGGTTTTTAGTCTTGTGTTTGCAAATTCTGGACGGAAAAGATTAGATGATCGCAAAAAATGGGTATGAATATCGGACGACTTTAAGAAGAAATCATGAAAGGATTGAGGTAGAGTAGAATTAGAATATTTATACATAAAAGAACCAATTTGAAACAGATTGACTTGATAAATGTTTAAAAGCTTATGTTCAGTAAATTTTGACTTACAAGAAGAAAGAGGATGTAAGAAAAAAATAATACGGATGAGTCGTTTGAGCAAAATGTGTAAAGAAAGAAGACGAGTTGGGTAATTAGAAGCCCAAACAATATTGCAGTAAGAAATATAGGGAAAGACAAATGCATAATACAACATAATACAAGTTTTTGTGTCTATAAAACGACGTAATCTATACATAATTCCAATATACTTAGAAACTTTAGATTTAACATGCTTAATGTGATCAGTCCATGTTAAATGTTGATCAAGAAACACACCTAAAAATCTATATGAGGTGACACGGGTAATAGAAACACCAGAAATGCTGAGACATGACTTTGTAATAATAGATTTACTCTTTGGATGAAATATGATATAGTTGGTTTTTTTTACATTTAAAGAAAGCTTATTGGCACAAAACCAATCATAAATACATATGAGACCATTATTAACGCTGTCAAATAAAATGTTCAAATTTTCACCAGAAGCAAACAGACTAGTGTCATCAGCAAATAAAGAAAAACTGAACAGGTTAGAAATTAAAGGTAAGTCATTGATATATATAATAAATAGGAGTGGACCCAATATAGAGCCCTGTGGTACGCCACAGTTGATGGGTAAAGATTGTGATAACACATTGTTGTAGCAGACATATTGTGATCGGTTCTTCATGTAATCCCGAAACCAGTCAAGAGGAACTCCCCGGACTCCATAGTACTCAAGCTTCTTCAATAATATTTCATGATTTACAGTGTCAAATGCTTTTGCAAGGTCTAGGAATAGGCCAATGCCAAAGTTTCCTTGATCTAGAGCTTCAGCGATTTTGGATTGAAGAACAACTAGTGGCATGTATGTGGAGTGGTTTTTTCTAAATCCATATTGGTATGGTGAAAGGAGAGAAAACTTTAATAGGTAACTGTATAATCTTGTGTGCATAACTTTTTCAAAGAATTTGGAAAAATAAGATAATATTGAAATGGGCTGATAATTTGTTACATTATTTTTTTCACCGGATTTATGAAGTGGAACAACTTTAGCAATTTTCAATTGGTCAGGAAATATTCCAAATGTTAGGGAACTATTGATCAGAGATGTTAGAGGAGAGACAATTAGTTGGATAGATTGACTTGCTATTAGAGGATCAATACCATCTGGACCACAACTTCTAGATGTTTTTAAACTTTTTGCAATTTTGAGGATTTCAGTTGATGTTACTGGTGTGACATTCATGGAATCGACCACTTGGTTCTTGAGGAAGTCAGTGAAATAAGAACCCTGAGAGTGAATTTGTTTTGCAAGGCTTGACCCAATGTTTGAGAAATACTTGTTAAACATATCAGCAATCAGAGAAGGTGAACTTATTTCGGATCCATCATTTGTGAGAAAATTTTCCTGATGCTCTTTTGATTTGAATTGGCCTAGTAAAGTCTTTATCAATTTCCAGATTGCATTAATATTACCTTCATAAGATTCAAATTTAGAAGAGTAGTGTTGTTTGATTGTGGTTGTTTTTAAGGATTTAAATTTATTGCGACAAGTTATGAATTTTCTTCTATTTTCTTCTGATGGGTGTTTTAAAAAATTACGATAGAGAATGTTCTTTTTACGGCAGTGTCTGAAAAGTGTAAAGTTCATCCATTCATGGTCAAATTTTACTTTTTTCTGTCTGGGTTTCTCTAGAGGAAAACAGAAATTATATGCAAGGAGATATTCTTTCACAAATAATTAATAAGCAGATGTCACTTTACCATTTTCACCTTGTTGAATGACTTCAGTCCAATCTTTGTTAGTTAATTTAACATGGAACAAATTACTGTTTTTAAATTGTCTTTTGAAGTTTTTTTGATCTTTAGAAATGGTTATTTGAAAAGCAAGATCAAGAGAAAGGTAAAGTGGAAAATGGTCAGACAAATCATCAATCAGTATCTTTGAGAGCGTATTTTGAAGATGGAAGTTTGTGAAGATATTGTCGATTGCTGTTGCTGTCGTAGAACTTTTCCGTGTTGGTTTTATAAAAGCAGGAAACAATAAATGAGATGCAAATGTGTTCAAAAAATCAGAAACAAGAGAAGCATGAACTTCATCTAACAAATTTATGTTAAAGTCACCCAGTAGTAGAATAGTAGTGTTATGGTGATCAATGGAAGTTAATAAAAGATTCAATTCGTCAAGAAAAGTTTGTAAATTTGAGTTTGGTGGTCGATATATCACCCCAGCAATAAATTTTTTATTATTACAACTAAAGGAAACCAGTAACGATTCGAATGAGGAGATTAGTAAATTTTTGTCCTGGTGGACCAAAATGGAGCAGGCGATAGAAGCATCGATGAAAAAACCCACACCCCCACCTTTTTTACTCTCACGAGGTTTTGAAAAAAAAATTGTAGTGTGGGATGAATATACTGTCAGAGTTTTCTTTATTTAGCCAGGTTTCAGTTACAGCTACAATTTTAGCTGAGGACATGTGCATTAGTAAGATTAAATCTTGAACTTTATGTACGAGACTTCTGCAATTTACATGAAGGAATGATAATTTCTTATTGGTTGAGTTTTTAATTAAATTGGAAAGATTATCTGGTGTTAAATATGTAACTGGATCGTAAAATTGATATAAAAAATGCTGATCTGGATCAATGTGTCTGTCAAATAAACAAAAGACTTCCTTCATTTCTCCTAACTCGTTATGCAGACTTGTCATATTTGTTGGTGTTAAAGTTGTAGACTTTTCAGGAGGATGCAGATGGAAAAGGCTGTCGAGATTCTCTTTTAGCACACCGCCTTTTGTAGGCCTGCTCTGCTTGAATACGAGTTAAGTCCCTGTTTATGTAAACTTGGCGAAATTTGACTTCAGAAGAGCTTCTAAGTATGACCGCAGAAGAGAGAAGATCTTTTACATCATCAGGACTGTTTAGCGTGACACAGATTTTGACATTGTCTTTTCCTAGTCTGCGAGTTTTGAGTATGCAAGGTTTAACAGTGAGGGCTTCTTCGCAGAAAGTTTCGACAAGTTTTTGATCAGTAATTTTTGAGTCAGTAGGCGTAGGCAATCCAGTAATAATAACATTGTTGGCTCTTATTTTAATATCTTCTCTTTCTTTATCCGTAACAAGAATTGCTTTAGAAGTTGCATGTCAGATTAGCTGAGTTATTTATTTATCTGCAACAGAAACATGACAAAAGGTCTTTAATGTTACAGGTCCAACAAGCTTTTATTTGGTGTATATGGCAAAGGCTGCTGTAAAAGAATAATTGTGGAGACAAGCTATATCAAAGTAGATACAAAAATGTGTATGGTCTTTTTTGTCTAAATGGCTCAATATAGAAGCCACATACAAATATTAGACTGATTGTAAGAACTATTATAAGTATCAATAAAAATAGTATTAAAACAATAGTATTAAAACAATAGTATTAAAATAGTATTAAAACAATAGTATTAAAATAGTATTAAAACAATAGTATTAAAATAGTATTAAAACAATAGTATTAAAATAGTATTAAAACAATAGTATTAAAATAGTATTAAAACAATAGTATTAAAATAGTATTAAAACAATAGTATTAAAATAGTATTAAAACAATAGTATTAAAATAGTATTAAAACAATAGTATTAAAATAGTATTAAAACAATAGTATTAAAATAGTATTAAAACAATAGTATTAAAATAGTATTAAAACAATAGTATTAAAATAGTATTAAAACAATAGTATTAAAATAGTATAAAACAATAATTTTCAGCTGTAAATAACTTATGGCCTACAGTCCATAGATACTACAATCATGTTAATTTTAAATAAAAATTATTATTAATCATAAAATTATTTATAGTTGTTTCTAAATAAAAGTGTAAAGGTTAATTAATTTGACCAAAATAAAAAAAATTTCAAACGAAAATATTAGCAAGCTTCAAGAGCATAATGTATGCAAATATGGATAGATATCTATGGTTGTATGTGACCTAGTCATTTAAAACTATCCAATCAGATGATAGTATTTGTCTCCCTGTCTTATACCGTCGGACATTGGCGAAAATGCGCGCGGCTTCACAAGCCGGAACCAAGGAAACCATGGCGACTCTTCTTAGGAAGAAAAAAACTGCCAGAAATTATTACGGCAAATATTTGAGAAAAAATTTAGTTTCGTAATCCATTAGAGTGCATTGTTCCGGAAAAGTAGAAAACAGAATCGGTATTTGACGGAAACAAAAAAGGTTAAATACGATAAAATCGTGCCACGTAGACTGACGCGTCCGGCAGCTACAAGAGCGCCAAAGATTTTGATAAGAGCGCCAAAGATTTTCACAAGAGCGCCAAAGTTTTGGTTTAGTTTAATAACGTGTACAGTATACAGAGCGCAGAAAATGCAAAAATGCCAGTTGTAAACGTTTCGTTCAGCGAAGCCCATGTCATTAAGCTCATCCTGAAGTTTCTCGCCAAGCGCAATCTCAATTTCTCCATGCTTTCACTGGAGAGTGAGTCAGGTGTTATCAATGGGATCTACTCAGATGATATGTTTTTTCTCAGGCAATTGATTCTTGATGGACAGTGGGATGATGCTATTGATTTCGTCCAGCCTCTTTCGGAGATTGACTCCTTCGACGAAAAGAATTTTACAAAGCCTAATTGTTTAAAATGGGCTTGAAATGATTTAGGTCAAGAGACATAAGTTTGTGGGTAATCGATCAGAAGCGGGAAGGCGACCGGGAGCGGGAAATCGACTGGGAGCGAAAGTGCAAGCAAAGCGGGAAAACAAGCGGGGAAGGAAACTGGAGCGAGAGAGGCAAGCATTATAAAAACCTTTAAAAACTCCGGGCAATGAATCCAAAGTTCATCGTAATTTTAAAACATCCGTCTTTGGGACGGGCAAAACCACTAATTAGAGTTATTAAGTAAAATAATTGAGGTAATATATTGTTTAGTGGGAAAAATTTTGTCTAAATTTGAGATAATTATATTTGCTTGTAGGAAACCGTCTCACTTTTTTCGCCCAATTTCTATATAGATTCATACTAAAATGTTCGTGTTAGATAGAAATTGCCTATAGTCAAAGGCCTTTAAATTTGCCTTACTCGCTTCACACGTGTTTTATAGCTCTATGCATATAAGTACATACGAGAAAGAACTTAATCAGCTATGTTGTGAGCAGCTGCAACGTTGAACAGGAGTTTCTAAGCTTTGTAGAAACTTGAAAATTTCTTGGACACTCAGGTAAAAAAAATGCAAAACAATTTAGAAACGGGGCTAACTAGTGTTAAAATGAATATACGAAAACTGTATCTATGTGTTATCTTGATAGGCGCAATGGGATTTTTTTCTGTAAAAATATTATTCCGTAGCAAAATGAAATTTTTCACGGATAAGCAAATATTAGAAAATCTTGGACTGGAAAACAAACAAAGTCCAAGAACTACACCTTTTCCACTTCTGACAATGTTTACCACTTTCAAAGAAGATGCTCCACATCATCATTTGGCACATCGACTGGCTATTCTCAACTGGGCATCCTTGGGAAGTGAATACGTCAAACCGGTCCTGTTTACTAACTTGTCCATGGATTATTTACACAAAGCAGTACGAGGTGCAAAAGTGAACAACAGTTTTTATGAGAACAGAACACTAGCGGAACACGCTTTATTAAACGGATGGGATGTCTTACCAATTCCGTCGTTCAATCCATACGGGACACCTCATCTTAAACCAATGTACAGAGAAGTATTCAAAAAATATAACTCAACGTTCTATGGTTATGCTAATGGTTGGTCATTGTTTTATTTTATTTTTACTTTACCCGTCTTTTAAAACTAGTCACTTAGTCTAGTTTCCTATCGTTTCTGATGGAGAGTTTTACAAAGCACAATTGTTTAACATGGGCTTGAAGTGATTTAGGAGACATAAGTTTGTGGGAGGTTTTACTCCTGTTTTACTATGTTGTTGAATATTTTGCTCAAATTTATTGTTATTTGTTAAAATATAAAATGTTCACGTTAATTTGTCACATTTTAATAATTGTATATTAAAATGGCCTATAATATAAAAGAAGCTTTTCTATAACGAAATTGTTTTAGAACAGAAAAATTTTCAAAAATTGTTTTGGGTTATAAAAATTTGTTTATAAAGACATGGAAAATTATGTATGTTGATATTTACTCATGCAAATCTTATATATAAAAATGAAATGTTGTTTGTTTGTATATCCGAGAATAAAATGTAAACGGCCGAACAGATTTAATTGAAATTTGGCACACTTATGTAACTTATTCAAGCGGTGGTTCCTGTAAAGTTTTAAATAAATTTGTTTCTCCGTTGATGTTTTATGGACAAAAAACATTTTGGTCAGCGGTAGTAAGGTAAAGTAAATTTTTTTTCTACAAAATAAAAATAAAAATAAATTAATTTATAGTTAAATTATACAATTTTTTTTCCGGGAGCGGGAAAAGTAAAAAAGACCGGGGCCGGGAAAGCGACCGTGAGCAGAAATGAGACCAGGAGTGAGAAAGCGACCTGGAACGAGAAAGCAAGCAGTTAAGGAAACAGGAGCCAGAGAGAAAAACGATAAAGAACCTTTAAAATCCCCGGGCAACGCCGGGTAACCCAGCTAGTACAAAATAAAAACAAAACAAACTTGGATTTAATGGATATAAAATAATATTTAATAATGAATACAAAGTGTTATTATATTCATGCATAAAATTTGAATCACAAAGATGTAAAAAAATTGTTAAACTGGAATGGCTCCTCAAAAATACCATACGATCATACAAAGTGTCAGTCATTTTGCATCTCCGCGGCGTCAATATCATGTCAGCAATACTAAATTTGAAAAACGACAGAACAGAGCAAAAAACACAGCACTCGACAAAGAGGCAGCCATTACGCGAGGCGCCTAGTTTTATTTTTTATATTTTTTTTTTCAAATTTTTTCGAGGATGTCGAGTGCCTACTCAATCGCTTTGGGACTAGACAGTGTGAGCTTGACACTGCACCTGTCTGGCTCATAAAAAACTCAAAAGCGTGTTTGCTCCTATTATTTCACACCTCGTAAACACTTCATTTCAAGATGCGTCACTACCAGCCAGTCACAAAAGGGCTATCGTCCGACCTCGACTCAAGAAAACGGGGATGGATCCCGTTGATCCCAAAAGCTACCGCCCCATATCAAACCTATCGTTCATCTCAAAATTTATTGAACGTGTCGTCCACCGTCAGCTATCTTTACATATCGAATCGATGAATCTGCTTCCGCAGGTTCAGTCTGGTTTTCGCAAGTACCACAGTACAGAGACAGCAGTTGGGAAAGTTTACAACGACATTATTCTTTCACTTGACAGGGGCCAACCGACTGCGCTCGTGCTCCTTGACTTCAGTGCGGCTTTCGACTGTGTCGATCATGTTCTCCTTACTGATCTCCTCCACACTAGCTTTGGCGTGACTTCAACCGCACTTGACTGGATTGGGTCCTGTTTATCAAATCGAACACATCTTGTCCGATTGGGCCGGGCGACGTCGAGAGTACCGGCCGTTGACTGTGGTGTGCCTCAGGGTTCAATCTTAGGCCCACTTCTCTTCATCCTTTACACAAGCCATATTACTCGGATTGCTTCTTCTCATGACGTGCAGACTCATCTTTACGCTGATGATACTCAGCTGTACATTCATTTTGACATAACCGACCTGCAGTCCGTTAGAGAGCGTCTTGTCGCCTGTGTCAGCGAGATTCGCGTTTGGTCCTCGTCTATGAGATTGAGCCTAAACTCCTCTAAACTGAACTTATCTGGTTCCATCGAGGGAACGCCTCAATGCAACACCTGGATGACTGTAGTCTTCAAATCAGTACTGACTGCGTCATCACTCCCGTGAAGTCTATTAGAAATCTTGGGGTGATACTGGATAGCTCCTTGCTTATGAATCTACATATATCGGCCGTGGCACGATCTTGTTTCTTCCACCTACGCCGCATCCGACAGATCAAGGGTGCCCTAAACAAACACTGCGTGTGGATTTTGGTCCAGTCTCTCGTTGTTTCTAGATTAGATTATTATAACGTGGTCCTTGCAGGTCTGCCGATGACTGCTCTTCGCCCGCTCACTGCGGTTCTTAATTCTGCAGCACGTCCTGTCGGTGGCATCTCTCGACGGGACCACATCACGCCTCTTCTCCGCCAACTACATTGGCTCCCCCTACCGGAAAGAGTGACCTTAAAACTCTGCTTACTGGTTTACAATATCTTAACAAATCGTGCCCCTGCCTACCTGACACGGATGATAAGCCTGTGCTCCTCTCATTCTGGTCGTCAACATCTACGTTCGTCCTCCCATGGTGACGCTGTCATCCCAAGAACTCGTCGAAGTTTCGGTAAACGAGCATTCGCCGTTTCCGGGCCCGGTGCATGGAACCAACTACCTAAATCTATCCGAAGTGCTGTTCTAAATGAGGACTTCAGAGCATTGTTAAAAAAACACTTTTTTAATTTGAAATATTGTTAATGGCATTCTTAGTGCAAGACTCTTGTTTTGTTTTAGATATAATAAATAATAATAATAATAATAATAATAAAAATAATAATAATAATAATAATAATAATAATAATAATAATAATAATAATAATAATAATAATAATAATAATAAATTTAGGTTTAACACCTACGCTGCTGGAAAGCGTAGAATTGATTTTATCAACACTTGTTGTATAGATGGATAATCCTTTAGTGATTGAAAATTTGCTGCTTTAGATCCTATATAATCTTCCGATGTAAAAATGTCAATTTTAAGAAATAAAAGATATTTAAATAAAACGTGATAGACGTACTAGAACATAACATCGCTTATTATCGGTATAACATAACATACCCCGCTACGATTTGCAGCAACCTACCCATGGCAGTAATATTCTGGATTTGATTTTCTCAAGTGACCCAGGGCTTCTTGCAAGGATAGATATCTCATGCCCAATTGCTACTAGCGACCACATTTGAAATAAATGACTCAATCCTAACTTTTGATGAGAAAAAACAATATAGTTTCTACTGTTTCAAGATAGCAAATTTTGAGGAAATAAACCTTTTTCTACTCAATATTAAATGGGCTATTCTCTTTTAGTATTGCTTTGACGGGGAGAGCTGCTGAATGTTTTCAATCATTATCTAAATATTGCTATAGAAACCTTTGTCCCTGTCCACTATGCGGCACACAACTCTCCGAAATTACTAGGCAGAACATCAAAGGCGCTTCGCCAACTGTATAAGGCTAAACTACATTTTTGGAAGAAATACCGATTTACCCAAGAACAGACAGACAAAGACAGATACAAAAAATTCACAAAATTATGTGCGGCAGCTGTAAAAAGGACCAGTCTTACACAGAACAAAATTTAATCTCTACAAAAAATCTTTGAAATTTTTACAGATACGTAAACAAAATCTATCTTCACACTCGTCCATAAATAGCATTGCAAGCAGCAAAAATAATCTTACGTCGAATCCATCAGAGATAGCCAAAATTTTCAACGATTACTTTGCTAGTGTGTTTACAGTAGATGATGGTAAAGATCCTAATTTGAAACACCGAACCTCTGAACTACTGGAAAAGATCTCTTTTACTCCCGATGTTGTCCTTTCAGTCCTAAAAAGTCTCAAAAGTTCATGCTCCTCTGGTCCTGATTGAATACCAAACATCATCCTAAAACGTTGCGCCCACGGTTTAGTAGCCCCACTCTGTCATATTTTTTATGTATCTCTCAAGAATCAAGATGCGCAGGTTGCCAACAAATTGGAAGATTGCTTGCATTTCTCCAATTTATAAAAAGGGCACGACAAGTTGCCCTTCTAACCATAGGTCAATCTCACAAGTACCTGTTGTCGTGTCATGGAAAGGTAATCACCAAGGACATTTTGACTTACTTGTCCGCGCACAACCTCATCTCCCATCACCAGCATGGATTTCTAAGGCACAAATCTACCTGTACACACCTGCTTGAATGCGTGTATGATTGGTCATCGTCTCTAGAGAATTGTGAACGTACTGACATCATTTATTTTGATTTTCAGAAAGCATTTGATTCTGTTTCACACACAAAGCTGACAAGGTGATGACGAAACTGAAAGGATATGGGATATCTGGTGATTTGTTGGCGTGGATTTCGATTTTCTGAGTCCCGCCAGTGATATTTTAGTTATGAAAATCATTTTAGTTTTAGTTTTAATTAGTTTTGGCTAAAGTCATTTTTATTTTATTTAGTTGTAGTTTTCCTAAATGCAATTATTTTAGTTTTTATATAGTTTTGGTGCTATCATTCTAGTTTAGTTTAGTTATTATTAGTTTATTCCGACACGATTGAAATTTTTGCTCATATATTTTTATTTCAATACTAGCGGGGGCACCCGGCGCTGCCCGGGGTTTTTAGAGGTTTACCTAATGCGTTTGCCCGCACGCAGTTTGTTCGCGTTAATGGTCATCACTCTGGCCCAAGAGAAGTTACTAGCGGTGTTCCACAGGGTAGCGTTCTGGGACCAATACTTTTTTTGATATACATTAATGATATTACAGACAACCCAGCCTTCGAACAAGTTTCAGTCAAGCTCTTCGCGGATGACATCAAAATTTACAAAACATTCAAACCTGGAAATTTGGCTATGCAAGATGCGGTTGACGAATTGGTGTCCTGGAGTGGGATATGGCAGTTAAGTTTGCCCCTAACAAAGTGCTTCGTATGCTCCATTTATGGTCTAGCAAGTAAGGAGCTTGATGTACCCGACTACCATATTGACTCTCATCAACTAGAGATTGTTGGTCACGCAAGGAACCTTGGCGTTGTAATTGAAAATTACCTCAAATTTAAAAAACACATCGACAGTATTGTACATGCGGCATTTGTTAGATTACGGCTGATCAATTTATGTTTCACTACTGAAGATCCAGATCCCTTGACGAGAGCATTTTCCGTGTATGTACGACCACTACTTGAATATTGTTTTTCGGTGTGGAATCCACACCACCGGCATTTGATCGACAGGCTTGAGAGAGTCCAAAGACGATTCACAAGAACAATTCCTTCTATCAGTCGTCTCCCTTATTTAACTCGCCTCAACATCCTCGGTCTCAAATCTTTGGAACATCGCAGACTTATTGCTGACCTATGTCTATGCTACAAAAATCTAAATGGTTTTATTGACTCAACTTTGGTCACCAGTTTTGAATCGTCTGGTTACCAGGCCACAAGAAGCCATTGATATAAGCTGAGGTCTGGCCTGCACAAGATCGATGCTGCCAAGTTTGCTTTTTACAATCAGGATATACGTGTCACACCGAACTCGAACCCTATTTACCAAACCTGCTGGTGCTGGTGGCAGAGCGGTAGAGCGCTCGCCTGTCGATCATTAGGTCGGCAGTTCAAGCCTCACCCGCGTCCCCAGCGTAACTCCCTTAAGCAAGGAGTTCACTCGCATTGCTAAAGGGGTAGGCGCCTATAAATGGCTGCCTCTGCAAAGAACCCTTCAGTGGCTTTGAAGTCCTTTAGGATTTACGCCACTCTAAATATTGTCAAAAAAAAAAAAAAAAAAAAAAAACTCTAACTGTTTTTCAAACTTCAGAATTTTATAGATTTTTCAATTATTTTCATAGTCGCTACGCCGTTTATGGAACAAATAAAAAATGTGTTTTTTTCTCAAACCATCAGCCGTTTTGAAAAAAAAAATAACTGGCTAGTATAGGCTAAACCATCTCCAAAACCTTTTAAGGTAAAACAGAATACAAATTTTTAGTAACTAAAATTAAATAGAAATTAAAAATCAAACCAATTCTAACTTTAAAGACAAATGTAACTAATGAATAAAATAAGTATATAAATAAAAATAATAGAATAACGCGTACAATAAGTTAAAACCACACTCTTAGACAAACTCTATTAAAGTTGTAATCCCACTTTGCTTTAAAAGTTTTTTTTTAAGTTATTCATTTAGGTTTTGAAAACTTTGCAGAAGGAATGGTTACCGAAAGGTTTTGCAGTTACTATCCTATCAGTGGTCCTTATGGCTGTGCTCAAGAAGATCGCAATTTCATCTGCTATTGTAATTCCGATCTCTGCAACTGAAGACGATTTGTAGTGTTGCTACCACAAATTATTTACATGATGAAATTACTTGTTTTCATTTAACACAATAGTAAAATATGGTTACCATACCTATTAATGTCAGATTTTAGTAACTAAATTTGTTATTGTTTAACCCGTTGTTGATTTAAAGAAAAAAAACAGCGCCTGAACGGTTTTTCATAGCAACAGCTTGAAGTTGGTAAAACATTTTGTGATTACGTCCAAATCTAAAACTCGCACACAACGTTTATTGATTTTGAAACAAAAACTCACAAACTTTTGTTCTGTTCTTAGAAATTATTTATATAACTGAATGTTTTTTAATTTCTCACGATTCAGTGTTCAAGTTATTTAAAATCTAACCGGGTTTTATTTTAAATGTATACAGCGTGTTGTATAAAATTACACTGTTTGAAACTTGTTATAAAGGTGGTGCTAATAAACTAATTTGGTTATGATAAATCAGATTTAATTAGACGAATAAAACTAAACATTAATTAGACAAATAAAACTAAACATTAAAATAAACCTGACTGACCTGTTAAAAATCATCTCAAAATTACCATATTGTATATAGCTTTCTGCATTATCCTATATGTTTTTGCTTATAAAACGTGAGGTGCTGGTGGCAAAGCGGTAGAGCGTTTGCCTGTCGATCTTTATGTCGGTGATTTGAGCCTTGCCGGTGTCACCAGAGTAACTCCCTTAAGCAATGAGTTCACTCGCTGGGCTAAAGGTGTAGGCGCCTATTAATGGCTGCCATTGTAAGGTCGCATTCTCGCCTTTAAGCAATAATTGTCTTGATAAAGGCGTGTGATAAATGTTGAGAAAAAAATTGCAGAATTGTTGAAAGTTGTTTGATTTTGTTTAAGCTTTTTTATGCTAATAAAATCTAAATTTTGTTACGAATTAGTTTTTTATTTTTGTAAATAAGCGCTGCTGGCCGGGGATATTTTTTGACCATGAAAAAGATTTTTTTTAAACAACTCTTTTTTTCCTCTTTGAAAACTAACTTTATGCTATATTTTGTTCAAATTGTTTCAAGGACTCAGATTCAAAGTAAAAAACAGACATAAAAACAAACAGTCAATTTTATTTCTAGGGATTAAACTGTAGTTTTGCTGTGCACGTTGAACAGAGCAATTAATGAATTTGTCAGGTTGACATTGTCGATAAAAAATGAACAAGACCTGTTTTTTTTAGATATTTTGATATTACTGCAAAACGATTCAAAAAAGGCGTTAAAACGTGCATAAAGAAAAACAGTGTGAGTTATTTGCAGTGGTTTTTTATCATTCATGTTCACAACAAATACGACAATCCGATGTACATAACAGAAAAATTAAAAAATACAACGCGCTTAATTTAGTGTTCATTGACATTTTCAAACAATGTCATTTATCTACAAATTTGAATATTATATAAAATTATTAAAGACGTAACATTTGAGTTTTTTTTCAAAAAAAAAACTATAAAGAGTTACAGAACATTAATTTTGATAATTAGAGATATTTGAAACTATTGTTTCAATTGATTTTTTATTAACACAAAAGCAAACCTAATCATATCTTAAATTTTTTGTTCGTTGTCAATATTCATTAATTCAATATCACGGAACAAACATGTATTAGAAGAAAGCAAAAGAACACTAAAGAAGCAACGCCGAAAAGTATAAAATGAAGTTAATAATTAACAAGTGAATCAAAAAACAAAGTTTTTTAAAAACACACTTTTATACAATCGATTGTGTAGGCCACATTCTTAAACATAAAAAACGAGTATATTAGCATAGACAATAATTAGATCGACGAAAATATCACAAATAATTATTTCATTAACCTTTGTCCAATCGATCCAAAAATTTGATAGAATGTATTGTTAATCAGTTCGGAGGTATTTAAAATTTTTAAATCTCTAGCTCATCGGGAAGTTAGTTTAAAATATATTGCATATTTTGACTACAGATCGACAGATAGAGAAGTCAAGTTAAGTAATAGTGTGTAAAAACATCATTAACGCAGTACGTTAAAGGTTAATGTTTATAATCACGTGCAAATAACAAAAATCAATATCAAATAGCTCAATCTAATAACATAACAGTTTTCATCAAATTAAAAATAAATGACAAAATGTAGCAGTTTGAATTTAAAGTAACAATTTGATTGTATTTCAAGCACAATAAACTAGGTTTTGAACTAGACAACAGTTACAATTATGAATTTTTAAAATTTGTTTATATTTCCAAATTCATCGGCTTTTCAATAAATGAAATTTTTTAAACAAAATAATTGTAGTTAAATTATAATTGATTTGTTATTTTTTTCAAAATTTTGAGAATTTGTTTTAAATATTTTTGTCATGCATGATCATAAAACAATAAGACGAATAATTTGTTGATTTGTACGTTCAATATTTGCAAGCAAGCCAAACCTATGGTGACATTAATGTATGGGTTTAAAAAAAACACATTATTCAAAAACTGTTTAAAAAAATACACATGCTTAATAGAATGACGCATTTGTTAATAACGATCATTTGTGATTTATTAAAAATTAATCTGTTGTTATTTTTTCCAAAATATTTTGAAAAACTGAAATTAAAATCGTAAAACAACTTTAAAACTAGGTATTAAGTTAAAGTTTTTTTTTCAATTGTAATCATACATACAAGTCATTCTAGATATAAAATTCATTTGATTTTCAACTACTCATTTTTTAAAAGGATTTATAGAATTTGTCGTTTCTCCAATCACATTAAATAGAAACTCAATTAGCTCAACCAATGTCATTATGGTAATTCCCATCCATAAACTGAAAATTCCACCAACCGTCCCAAGCAATGAATCCCAGGAATAAACAGGTGCATCAGTAATTGAAATAGTTGTATTAGATGGAAAAGTAATTGTTACTTTTGAAAAATGTAATCTTATTTTATCTGTTTTTTTCAAACATTCAATCAGTTCTTCTTCAGTTATATTTTTGGCATCATAACTATTATAGGCTTCATGAAAATCTTTGAAATAAATGTATGATAT
>OZ022238.1:8105437-8342937 GCA_963978895.1 Erpobdella octoculata | reverse complement strand
TAAATATTTGTTACATCACAACCTAATTAAGTGCTGCCAACACAATTTTATCCCAACTCGATCAACAACTACTAACATCCTCGAATGTGCCCAACAATGGACCTATGCCATAACAAACAGGCAGAACATGGACATCATACATTTAGATTTTGGCAAGGTATTTGACTCTGTCTCACACGTTAAACGTATGAAAAAGATTTATACCTATGGTTTTGGTGATAATATGAAAGGTTGGTTTATGGTTTTCTTAAATTGAGGTCACAAAAAAGTCAACATTAATGCTTCTATCTCTAATGAGGTTTTTGTCACAAGTGGAGTTCCTCAGGACAGTGTTCTGGGGCCAACCTTATTCCTACTCTTCATAAAGGATTTACCCAGCACTTTTGCAAACTCGGACACCATTTGTAAGCTCTTTGCAGATGATGTGAAACTTTACAACAAGTCTTCATCCCAGTTACAATTTTCTCTTGACAGTATAGCAAGATAGAGTAATGAATGGCAGTTGCAGCTTGTTCCGGACAAATGCCAGATTCTCTCATTGATTGGCTGCAGAAGAAATTTAAACTTTTGCAATTATTTTATTAATAGTCACATGTTAACAAAAGTAGACATAATTCGAGATCTAGGGGTGGTTATTGATTTTTTTCTTCATTTTGACAAACATGATTCTCTTGTTCTTTTCCTACAAGAGACCAAAACATTCTAATCAAAGCATTCTGTACCTATGTTAGGCCAACACTGGAATACAGTTCTCTTGTCTGGAATCAACACAAGAAATAAGATAGATAGGATAGAAAGAGTTTAAAAACAATTTACCAAAGCCATTCCTACTCTGACCCTTCATCCTTATATGCAAAGACTTAAAACTCAAATTACACTTTTTGGAGAAACGTCGATTACTGGCTGACCTTACGCTTTGCTACTTGATTCATTAATAATTTCACTCGAACCACGATACCTTTCATTAACTCAAATTATTCCAGAACCAGAGGACACAATCACAGATTGACAACTACCAAATTCCGATGCGAAACATCAAAGCACTTTTTTGGCAACCGTGTGGTGAAACCTTGGAACTCTTTGCCGGCTGATGTTGTAAATTCCACAACTCTATCCCGCTTCAACGCAGCAATCAAACTACCAAACTTTGATAAATTTCTTAGATTTCGGGTGCCTTAGAACATGACTAATCATTTTTTAAGTTTCAATTTGTGTTTTTTTGCAGTCTAGCTCTGCTGCTCTAACATTTTTTTTGTTTTAAACGTTGCTGCTTGGTGATGTAAGCGGTTGATAGCCCTTTGACTTTGTGTGAAATAAATAAAGTAAAAAAAATAAATGTATGGGTGGACGAACCGACGGACGGAGGGTAAAACGGACCAGCCCACAAAAGACGGCAGATGGACGGGCCAACAAAAGAACGGAAGAACAGACAGACGGAAAGACAGGAATGGATTGATGGGTAAATGGAGAGAAAAAAAGGGAGAGAGATGTGAGATTTATTTCTGCACTTATTAGCTATGAAAATTTTCCACTGAAATGTTTGTGAGGAATATTTTAAATGTTTGCGTTCTCTTCGTCATGACAACAATAAAAACAATGAATTTGTTTGAAGCTTCTACTCAGCAGCGTTGAACAACCAATAAAGTATACACGACAACAATCAACGATTTCCCCAAAAAATCATTAAAAATTGAATTTTTGTTTTGTTTCAATGCATGTTTGCACAAGTTTCAATATCAACAACACGCTGAACTGATACATCTTAACACGTTAGTTAAAAATGCGCTGAATCCCCTTCGTTATAAAACGAAATTTTTTGTATTTTTTTCTTAAATCGTTTTGTAGAAAAGATAGATTTGTTTAAATTGTTTTTATTCAGATAAATTTTTGTTTTTTAATAATCGCACTAAAAAAACGTTATTTTCAAGCATCAAATGGTGAGCTCTGCTGGTAGTGTTGGCCTGAGGTCGGAGATTTGAATCTCATCGGCATCACCAATGTCCGTAGAAGGTGTGTGGTGGGATGCATTTTGAATATCTTCCTCTAATTATTTAAGAGAGACGGAGGCGTGGTGCGCCTAAATAACTCCCTGACTCAAATAACTCTGGCACTGCTCAGGCTAAGTGTGTCGATGAATTAACTAATGTCAGCTGTAGTTTTTTTTTATTTATACAATTGGTTTCTCAATTTGGATTAGAAAATTAAGCAAAAAAAACTGATTTTAATATTAACGTTGTCGTTTTAATCAGCATGTCACATTACTATTACAAAAAAGACGCATGACAATGAAAAAAATAAAATCCTTTTAAGCCACTTTCATCCTTGCATCAGCCATCCACTCTGTCGCATAAAGCGATCAATAAACTGCAGAAAAATATGTTTAAATCACAGTTAGTATTTATTTTTCCATGTATGCTTTGTCGCAAAACACAACTGCCTGGCAAATTCCATTATTACAAGCCCATTAAACTAAAGAATTGTTTATTTCATGAGCAGAAGGCTGTATAAGCTTTGTATAAAGTGAAGTAATCTAATATAAAGGTGTGACTGTTTCTGACATAACTTTAGTTAATATTTAAAAACCTCTATTTCATTTTTTTTTTCAAAATGAAAAACGTAAAAGAAGAATTTGTTAAATTTGGTGAAAGTATTTCGGTGCGTGGCGTGTCAAAGATCGTCAAATCGAAAAGAACTCCCTTCAAGATTATGTGGCTATGTGCTGCTCTTGGATGTTCAGGAATTCTTATGTGGCAACTTGTTACTTTATGTAAAAATTACGGTTCATATCCATACAAAACTGCTTATGGAGAATCACCAGCTCCTAATATATTTCCTGCAATAATTATTTGCAGTGCAAAACCAGTTTTGGTAAATATTTTTGGATTTGATGGACGCTATTGCTTTACAGCAGAAGAATTTTCAAAAAAAATATTAAGCTTAGCATATAGTTTAAAAAATGTAACTTTTATCAGTAAAATATCTTTGTCGAATATGATTCAAATAAGTTATTCAAGATCTCTCCCAAAAGGTAAATCATTTGATTATAATTCCGTTCCATTTCTTGTCGACATGGCAATGACTGACAATGCTGACAAGGGCGTATATAAAATTTGTACAAAGTTGAAACAAGAAATTATCTACCACCCAGATTTCTACGAATGCTATTCATACCAGATTTCAAACTTTTGTAACATTTCAGTAAAATCTCTTACTTTGCTATTGTATACGGATACTTACATTAATGATGTAGATTTTTTCCATTTAGATTATGGGTATAGCACAGAAGGAATGAAAGTAGTTTTATCTTCTCCTGAGGGAGTTGGTGATTTTTCAAAAGGATTCGATCTTATTCCAGGAACTGAATCGTTAGTAGAATTATCCATGAAAGTTAAAACAATTCTAGACAAGCCATACAACAGTGAAGGTTGTGAGAGTAAGAAAAATATAGAAAATTTTTCAAACGTTCTTTATAGCACTCATATTTGCAAAATCAAATGTATCAATGATGCAGTTTTAAAAGCATGTCAATGTGTTTCCGGAAAATTGGTTATTCCGCCAATGTATAACAGTGAAGATACATGCGGTAACACTACCATGGCATTGAAAATGAACAATTTGAGCGCAGAGGCTCAATTAAACAGAGCGATAAAAGCACTTAAGCAAATTGATTGTGAAGAAACTACTTACACAAAGTTATACGACAGCTGTTGGTCAATTTGCAAGAAACCCTGCGTTGAAACATCCTACGAACGAACTGTTCACTCGTTTTACGATTGGCCAAAACTTTCTTCACAAAAAGAATTTTATGATAAATATCTCAGTTATTCGGCAACAGAGAAATATTACAAAGATTTTCAAGATTACCATGACGCAGCTAGTAATTTCGGTTCTAATAATATAAGTCAAAACCAGTATAATGAGTTTCTCCGAACAAATGATAAAATCAGATCACGTTTTTTGAAAGTGAAGTTTACTTTCCCATTTAATGACACTATTTTTATTACTGACACACCTGTTTATTCTTGGGATTCAATACTTGGAACTGTTGGCGGAAGTCTCAGTTTGTGGATGGGAATAACCGTAATGACCTTTGTTGAAATAGTTGAGTTTTTATTTAATTTGGTTGGGATAATGACAAACTTGATACTTTGTTTTAAGAAATGATCTGCATACAATCTGCAAGTTTCAGCTGAAAAATATAATAGAATTAACTTCAACTTTAAATGTGTTAATTTAATATTTGTTTCAAATGTGTTTGTCAGTTTTAACTTTCGTTACGATTATTTGTTATGAGCTCTACAAACCACTAAACGTACATTTGAATTGTTTTATGTAATTAACGTTTTTGTGTTATTTTATTTTAAACAATTTTCAACTTTTTATTTGTAAATTTTTTTATTGTGCTTTAAACTTAAAACCAATAAACTATTATTCTGGAATAACATTGCAATATTTTGTTTGATAATTATATTGCTGTAGTCTTTTGAGTACGATGGACATTTATTGATGTTTTTTCACGATTGAAATATTTGAAGTTGGTAATTATAATTGCACGTGCTTGAAAGCTTTGTAATTAAATTAGTTATGTATCTTGTTTTTTTAAATGTGTTTCACTTCACACTCTTTGGGTTTTTTTATTTAAAATTGTTTCGCCCTTTATATTGTAAATGTTTGTTCTTTGATGTTGAATTGCAGCTCATTGGAAAAATTTTAATAAAGAACAAAAAAATTTGGGATATGGAAAATAGTGTGCCGAAATGTCATTTTCTCATTGGTTAAAAATTGATAATTATTATTAATTTTTTTTATTGACAATTTTACAACTTGTTAGTTTTTTATTTAAATTTTTTATTTGTTCCATTTAATAGTTGTCTGAAATTACACAATTTCACGCAATATAAAGTTTTAAGTGTAATAAGAATTTTTCATTAAACTTAACTGACTAGAAATAGTTATAAAAACAGTGGACTATTTTAATATCTAATCTTGCTAAACACGTGTTTGAATAATTTTATTTTATTAAAAATGAGTTCTCAACAAAATAATTTTTTGCGTTTTTCATTTTATTAAATTAGTTCGATGTGTCATGTAGAAAAAATCAATAAAACACAATGCAACATTGCATCTGAAATTTGCTTAAACACTTGGTATTTTTGAAATAATGATGATTCATTTATGTTTTAAACGGTTGACTCAACTAAAATATTTATTTCACTTCCCTTATATTTTTATTTAAAGAAATTAACTTCAGCTAGACATTTTTTGTTCACATTTTTATTTAGAACAGCACTTGACGCACGCTTCGCGCGCGAAGCGTGTGAGATTTTACATATTAATAAAAGGTAGTCGCATTCAAATCGCACTATACGCTCAAAAACAACATTTTTGCTTTACGCACGCTTTGCAAACGAAGCGTGTGACTATTTTAGCCAGTAGCAAATGATTTTTTACTGGAAAACGTTTTGGAATGGTCTTCTCTTTGATTGGAAGATTTTGGAAAAACTACCTACGAAAAAAACACCTTTAATGGGCTATATTGGGAAAAACAGCCAACGAAAAAAAACACATTTATTGGGTGATAGTGAAAAAAGCACCAACAAAAAAAAAACTATATTGGATGGTTTTGGAAATAACCGCCTGCGAAAAACACAACCGTAAATGGTTGATAATGAAAAAACCGCCTATGAAAAACAACCTTCAATAGCAGTTATTGAAAAAACCCCCAACGAAAAAACCCAACATTTAATGGCTGATAATAAAAAAAACCCACCTACGAAAAACCAATTTAAAAGCGTGTGAAGTTTTTCAGCCAGGCGCTAATGATTGAGCACGTTTTGGACCGGCCTTCTTAAAAACCAACCTTTAATGGCTTATACAGAAACGACTTACAAAAAAACAACTTTTAATCGCTGTTATTGAAAAAACCGCCAACGAAAAAAGCAGAAAAAAGTAATATTGGCAATTAATGAAAAAAACCCCCTAATAATAAACACTCTTTAAAAAAACATTTAATGGCTGATATTGAAAATCCGTCTATGAAAAATACCCACATTCAATGGCTGATAATGGGAAAACCCCCCGATAAAACCAACTTTCAATGGCGGAGAATGAAAAACGCCAACCGTTTACTTTAATTATTTTCAACTTGTTTATAATGAGTGATGACGTAATCTCATTTTTGGGAAAACCCGCTTTGAAAAATATTCTACTTCGCTGATTTGTTTATTTTCAATTTGTTTATAAGGTGTGATGACGTAATCCCAAAATTAGAAAAACTCCACCGAAGTAGTATACTTCGGTGATTTCTTTATTTTCAACTTATTTATATTTAGTGATGACGTACGATGCATTATATATATCCGCAAAGCGTTAAATTTTCGCGGCTAATAACTTTTTATTTAAACATTTTTAACATAAAGTGGATTAACTAATTGTGTTCAGCTTCTCATAATCTATCAACGTGAGTTTTTACAAACCTGCAGATGCCAATCGGGTGACATACATATTACATCATTGCGCTTTTATAGTAGGGAACGAGCACATGACGCACGCTTCGCGCGCGAAGCGTGTGAGTTTTTTCAGCTAATCGCAAATGACTTTTCACTTGAAAACGTTTTGAAATGGTCTTTTTGAAAGGCTAATTTTGAAAAAACCGCCTACGAAAAAACAACCTTTAATGGCTGATATTGGGAAGACCGCCTACGAATAAAACCATCTCTATTTATTTTCAACTTGTTTATAATGTGTGATGACGTAATTTAAAAACTATTGAAAAAACACGCCTTCGATGATTTGTTTATTTTCAACTTGTTTAATGTTTATATTGTTTGATGACGTAATCTCAAAATTGGGAAAACCCGCCGGCCTACTAGTACGGTGATTTATTTTCAACTTGTTTATAATGAAAGATGACGTACGATGCATTATATATATCCGCAAAGCGTTAAACTTTCGCGGCTAATAACTTTTTATTTAAACATTTTAACAAAAAAGTGCCCTAACACACCGTGTTCAGCGTCTCATAATCTATCAACCTGAGTTTTTTCAGACCTGCAGTTGCTAATCGGGTGACATACATACATATTACATCATTGCGCTTTTATAGTAGGGACCAGCGCTTGACGCACGCTTCGCGTGCGAAGCGTGTGAGTTTTTCTAGCTAGTCGCAGATGCTTTTTCACTTGGAAACGTTGCGGAATGGTCTTCTCTTTGAATGGCTAAATTTGAAAAAACCGCCTACGAAAAAAACAACCTTTATTGGCTGATATTGGAAAAACCGCCTACGAATAAAACCACCTTTATTTATTTTTAACTTGTTTATAATGTGTGATGACGTAATCTCAAAATTATAGGAAAAACACGCCTTCGGTGATTTGTTTATTTTCAACTTCTTTATATTGTTTGATGACGTAATCTCAAAATTTTTGGGAAAACCCGCCTTCGGTGATTTGATTTTTTTCAACTCGTTTATATTCAGCAATGACGTACGATGCATTATATATATCCGCAAAGCGTTAAACTTTCGCGGCTAATAACATTTTATTTAAACATTTTAACAAAAAAGTGCCCTAACAAACCGTGTTCAGCGTCTCATAATCTATCAACGTGAGTTTTTTCAGACCTGCAGATGGTTATCGGGTGACATACATAATACATAATACATAATACATCATTGCGCTTTTATAGTAGGGAACCAGCACTTGACGCACGCTTCGCGCGCGAAGCGTGTGAGTTTTTACATATTTATAGTAAAGGTAGTCGCACTCAAATAGCACTCTAAGCTCAAAAACAACACCAATGCGCTTATATAGTAATAACTTTACACACGCTTCGCAAGCACAGCATGTGACTATTTCAGCCAGTAGTAGATGATTTTTCACTTTAAAACGTTTTGGAATGGTCTTCTAATTGATTGGATGATGTTGGAAAAACTGCCTACGAAAAAAACCTTAAATGGGCGATATTGGAAAAAATAGCCTACGAAGAAAAACACATTTATTGTGTGATAGGGAAAAAACCGAATACGAAAAAAAACACATTTATTGTGTAATAGTGAAAAAACCACCTACGAAAAACAATATTAAATGGATAGTATCGAAAACAACAGCCTACGAAAAAAACAACGTAATTTGGGTGATAGGGTGAAAAGCCTAAGAAAAAACCCAACCTTTAATGGCTGATAATGGAAAAAACCCCAACCTTCAATGGCTGATATTGGGAAAACCCGCGATGTACTACTTCGGTGATTTATTTATTTTCAACTTGTTTATATTGAGTTATGAGGTATGCTCAAAATATATTCGCAAAGCGTCGAACTTTCCAATAATAGGAATATTATTAGCAAATTAGTTAATAATTCTAAAAAATAATATTATTAATAATTAAAATAAGAGGAATAATAATTAAAAAATAAAAAAATGTCGTTAATAATATTTTTATTAAATATATCCGCAAAGCGTCAAACTTTCCAATAATAGGAATAATATTAGCAAAATAGTTAATCTTCGTTAATAATAATTTCACTAAATATATCCGCAAAGCGTCGATCTTTCCAATAATCGGAATAATAATAGCAAAATAGTTAATCTTCGTTAATAATAATAATTAAAAAAAGAGGAATAATAATTGCAAAATAGTAAATTGTCGTTAATAATAATTTACAATTTGTTTAGAATTGGGAAAACCCCGCCGACTACTACTTCGGTGATTTATTTATTTTCAACTTGTCTATATTTAGCGATGACGTACGATGCTATATATATCCGCAAAGCGTTAAACTTTCGCGGCTAATAACTTTTTATTTAAACATTTTAACAAAAAAATGCCCTAACAAACCTTGTTCAGCGTCTCATAATCTATCAACGTGAGTTTTTTCAGACCTGCAGATGCTAATCGGGTGACATACATCATTGCGCTTTTATAGTAGGGAATTGACTTGTATTGTAAGCAAACTAGTTTTTGTCTGTAGACGTATGGAGAATCAAAGCAGACTTTTTTTGTAACGAAGCATTTTATTGATTCAAACGGCACTTAATGTAAAACAATACAAATAACATAACACAAACCAGCAAACACAGTCCAAATGAAAAAAATTAGATATGCAATTAAGCCGAAGTATTTGCCGGAAAATACGAGGAATAAATTCACGCTTCTTCGCAGACCGTAAATGTTGATCAGAGAGCTGTGCCGCTATACCGACTGCATTTTGGCAATGCTGGCAAATACCGGTTTCGCCGGTATGAAAGGTGCTGCAACCGGTAATGAGCAATCGGCATTCAGCACATCGCGCATAAAAGACAAAAGAGTGAAAGACCTACAGCAACAGGATAGGCAATGCAATTTACCTGTATGCTAATTGTTTGCTAAACTTCAATTACTGACAACGGTTCTTAGCAATAACATAGAACTAACGATCTATCACTGTTCCGCTTGTTAACTAGTTTAGTTTATTTAAGTTTTATCGTCCTAGCTGGCGACTGGCGAGGCGAGTGGCAACCGATCGCGGACGGTAATAGCAACGCACTTTCAAATACTATTTCTAGCTATTTTCAGGCTTTCGACATTGTACCGGTATCGGTACAGTACCGGTAGTACTGGTTTTTGGTCCGTAAATGCCAATGAGGAGATTATCTCGACATCATGGTTTTCCACAGAGACTTCTTGTGTGTCAGACAATAAAGATTTGAATGTTGTTTTATCAGGCCAGAAAGTGATCCGATGTTCGGCTGAAAGCCCCAGCAAGTCAAGTTCGTCGATTTGCAAGTCAAAACGTTATGAAGCAAGCTCCAGGAGTCTTTCGGCATATGCAACTCGCAGAACAAATAGTAGAAACGAACTTTTGAACTATTGAAATAAACATTTTTGACTAAACCTATTTTTGAAGTGATTTTTAAAATGTCAAACAAGGAAAGCATGGAGAATTTTGAAGGATCATGGGACAAATAACAATAATTAAACTCGAAGCTTTCTTTGTTCTACTGTACCTAGCTGGTGTTTTTAGATCGTCGGTTGAAGCCATAGAAAAACTATGGCACAAAGAAGATGGTAGGAAGATACTTACAAACAATTATTGTAGCTTTATGGTGATGAGTAATTGTATGTGTTATTTTTCTTGTAATTGTGAGTTGCTTACATACATTTGAAACTACTATTTTATCTGGTTATATGTCAATAAAACAAAACCAAATTTAAGGGGGGCGCTCAAAACTAAAAATGGAGAGACAATTGGCCCCCGCTTTCAACGCTTTGCTTATAGGTATAACTATAATACTTTATACACCCAACACACATTTCTTAATGTAAGAATATCAAGAAAAATGATGGGGTCTATATGGACCCCAAAGATCCCTAATGTGATCACATTAGCAAGAGCTTCCGATGGTTAATTTGTTTTCTTAATTAAGGTATACCAAATTTCACGATACATTCTCCAGCGGTGAACTTTATCACGACGAAAAATGCGCTAGATCATTTATCTACTAGTAAACCGATAAAGAAAACATTATGTCATGCCGCTATTGAGCACTGTATAAATTATTATTCTAATAACTACCATGTCTTTGGTAATTTGTAAAATTGATTTCATTTATGAAAAGCAAAATAGTTTTAATGCAGATTTATTTCCGTTTTTTTCAAGCTGCATTGATTTTTTCGGTCTAATTCATTTCATTTGAATATGTTATACATTTCACTTATTTTTTCTCATTTGATTAGAACGATTTGTGATCTAATTAAAACTTTAGGAAATATAAAAATGACAGTTTGTGTTTAGAAGAGCAGCAATGTCAGTAAAACTGCAAGCTATTAGAGGGCTAGTTTTAGTTTTGCTTACCTTATTCGTTGTCTTGCTAGATTTAACACTAGCTGTTCAATGTTACGAGTGTACTCATAAAAACCTAAATTGTTACCGTGATTTCACACCTAACAAACCAGGAATCTCCATTTGCGAAGGCATTCAATGTGGTAATAAAACATTTTATTACGCCGGTTAGTCATTTTTATTTATTTTCAATCTTTTAATACAACTTTTACTTATTTTCCGTTTTTGTATTAGGCTGAAATGTTGCATGTGTATTTTTTAATGATAATAAAATTTTAATTGATTGTGAAAATTAAGTTGCTATGAAATGTTTATTTTGTTTTTTTTAAGCGTTTGAGAGTAGAAATATTTTTGAAGTGCATTATTTTGTATCAAGTTTTTTTAATTTTTATAAAATTTGTTCAGTGATATAAGTTGCATATTAAAAAATCTAATGATTATAATTCTTAACACTATCCAGATTATGTATAGACAATAAAATTTCCATTAGATACCTTAAAATTTGATAACCATACCAACACTAGAACATTAAAAGACAAAAATGAAAGTTCATTTAGGTTTTGATAATTTTGCAGATGGATTTGTTACGCAAAGGTATTGCAGTGTCTTCCCTATCAGTGGTCCTTATGGCTGTGCTCAAGAAGAACGTGATTTCATCTGCTATTGCAATTCCGATTTCTGCAACTGAAGACGATTTGTAGCGCTAATACCACAAATTAATCACATGATGAAATTATTTTTATTTCAAATAACACAATAATAAAATATGGTTACCATACCAATTATGGCTAGATTTTTGTATGGTGGGTGGGTGGACGGACGGACGGACGGACGGACGGACGGACAGACGGACGGACGGACGGACGGACGGACGGACGGACGGATGGATGGATGGATGGATGGATGGATGGATTGATGGATGGATGGATGGATGGATGGATTGATGGATGGATGGATGGATGGATGGATGGATGGATGGATGGATGGATGGATGGATGGATGGATGGATGGATGGATGGATGGATGGATGGATGGATGGATGGATGGATGGATGGATGGATGGATGGATGGATGGATGGATGGATGGATGGATGGATGGATGGATGGATGGATGGATGGATGGATGGATGGATGGATGGATGGATGGATGGATGGATGGATGGATGGATGGATGGATGGATGGATGGATGGATGGATGGATGGATGGATGGATGGATGGATGGATGGATGGATGGATGGATGGATGGATGGATGGATGGATGGATGGATGGATGGATGGATGGATGGATGGATGGATGGATGGATGGATGGATGGATGGATGGATGGATGGATGGATGGATGGATGGATGGATGGATGGATGGATGGATGGATGGATGGATGGATGGATGGATGGATGGATGGATGGATGGATGGATGGATGGATGGATGGATGGATGGATGGATGGATGGATGGATGGATGGATGGATGGATGGATGGATGGATGGATGGATGGATGGATGGATGGATGGATGGATGGATGGATGGATGGATGGATGGATGGATGGATGGATGGATAAATGAATAAATGGATGAACGGATGGATAAATGGAAGGATACATGGTTTTATGGATGGACAGAGCAACGACGGAGGGACAAACGAATAGACGCGCCAACCAACAGATGAATTGACGAACGGATCAACGGACGGATGTACTGAAGTAGGGATGGAGGGAAGAACAAACGGATGAAGCAATGGACGGATGGGCTTCATGTATTCCTAATTATAAATTGTTAATAATAACTATAATTCAACTTATTATTACAAAAATAAAGATTTTTTTTAAACAATATTTTTTTACAATATACCAGCAAAAGAAATTGCTTATTTTTAATTTAAAATTAGAATGTTGCCGTTCCGAAATAAAATTGCTAAATTTTCAGTGAACAAGTTTACTTACTTCTTCATTCTCACCAGATTAAAAATTCTGGGGACAGTCTTTGCAAGAACACAACGCAAATTACTTTCAACATTACCTAAGTTTACTTTTGTATCAAAATTAGATAACTAATAAACTTAAATAACCTGTTTCAGAAAAGTAAGTTATGGGAAAAGACAGACTAGTACTATTGTGCATAGCTATTTAAGCCACGCAGATAAGTTCCAAGTTTGAAAAGCTTTTTTTTTTATAAAATATCAAATTTCTGACCTGTACGGTTTTTCAACCTATGCGGTTGAATTCTTTAATGAATTTGTTTTAACTTACTTCAATAGATTTGAAAAAATCAACAACTGGATAGTTTTTTGTCTAAAAACGTAATTTAATTGACTTGTCTTGTAAACAAACTAGTTTTTTCCGAAAAAATTAGAAATAATTGTGTAAAATAATACAATAATCATAATCATGTAGCTAAATTACATTAGCCTTACAAAAACGTTTCAATTATAACTGAACATGTCAATACTGGACAGCTTTGTTATAATTAAAGGGTTTTACATCTAATTAATGTGCATTTTGTTGTCCGAGATTAGTTTTTTTTCTTGGATTGATCAACGTCTATGTCTGTTTAAAAGAATTTTGAATTTTTCGCAACTCCAAAACCAGTTGGTTTGATTTTTTTGATTCATTTATATCCCGCTAAAAGGAACACTCCAGTTTTTCAACAAAAATTATTAGCTTACAGATTTAAATGAAAACAATAAATTCGATGTGGCTATCTCAAAGGGGTAAGCTTTAATATACACGAGAACCAAATCATTGAACAGAAAACTTCCTAAGTTTAGTAGTTGCAAATTCAGCTTGAAGTTAATTCAAGCCGCACAGCTCACGAGAGTGAATTTCTGATGATCACGTGAAATATTTGTTAAAAACAGAAGGCGACAAACTTAGCTTTTTAAAGAAAATCCCTATTGTTATTTTTAATAACAAACTAACTGTTGTTGATGTATAAAAACAAAAATAATAACAATATGGGTTTCGACTAACATATAAACTTGAATTTTTTGAACATTGACCTACACACCGACTTATATGAGTATGGGCCTGGATGCATACCAAATATGTTGAATAACATAAAAACTTGACCTGATAGGTCATAATGAAGGTTTTGTTTAAATTTAAATAACTGATTTCTATTAGGAACAATGTTAAATTTATAGACACCAAAAACCTGGTTGACTAATGTTATCTATGAATAAGGACTTTGGTGGTGACATGACGTAAGTTGAAATCTGCACAATATGCGTATAAATCTCTTTGAAGCAATGTATAAGTGATTAAGACAGAAAAAATAATTGGAAACCTAAACAATATCACAGTAGGATGAAAATTAAACAGTATGCATGTTTGAGTGTTCTCTAATGTATTTATTTAGCGCAGAAAGAGTGTCTGTGTATTAAATTTAGCTTTGGGACAGAGAGGCTGTCGAAAGCACACGGTTCTTGTGGGCAGATGACTCGACTTACATCAGCCTACCAACTATTGATGTGAATAAGCTGAACAGGGCCAGCGTATTGACCTCTCGTTCAGCTAGTGATTACACCAGACTTGAATGAACTTCATGGGATTTGGCATAGTTATTGACTTTTCCATTCGATTTTCTTTTGAAACCAGTCAATGCATCCGACATTAAAACAATTTGCATACAGTTAATTAGTAGTGTCTGTCATTGATTGGTTTAAAATCATATCACTTAACAAATGATGTTTTTTATATATTTTCATGATTATTAAAATTGCACGACACGGACTTTTATATTTTGTCAAGATATTTACCTGTTAGTTATTTTGACAGCTAAATTTCAGTTCGATTAGAAAACGAGTTAAGTAAAAAGTCAAGTACTTGATTAACTGGTAGCAAACTCCAAAACAAAATTGAATAAAAGTGTATAAAAATATTATTTTGTATAGTCGCTGAAAATAATTTGTAAGTTAATACATATGAAGAGTAGGGTCGATCGTGTCAAAGGTTAACCGCTAGTAGTCGTCAAACGTAGGCTAGTATTTCAAGGGCATCTATCCTTAAATCGCTATTGACCAGATGTATGAGGAAGTCTCAAAAACTACTTATTACTTAATTTGTTTTTTCAGTTGAAGTATACCGAATTTCACCAGGGGTAAACTTTATCTACTTTTAAATCAATAAAGACAACATTATGTGCTACAGTGCAAATATGAAAATTTAAACAAAAAGACAATCTTAGAATTTGGTTGCAAATGGTTACAAGAAAAAAACAGTTTGCATGGTTATTTTTGTCAAATAAAGACCAACAGGTTGAGTGTTAAGTGCACATCTTGTGATGAGTTGTTACAATACTGCATTCATTTATCAGTCAAGTTCATATTTTTTAAGTAAATTTTGAAGATTTGAGATTTCAAAAACTCTGGCCAATAGGATTTCCGTAACTCTTGATAAATTTTGCACTGAACGTCATCGAATGAGTGGTTGTTGGAATTTTTTATGACACTCTTCGATACGGCATGATGATCAGGACCTAGATATACCTGTTTTTGTACATAAAAACAAATTAGTAAACAATTCCAGTTGAACAAACAACACCATGATAAAACAAATTCTGCTTAATTATCTTTTAAGTGAGCTGTTCAAAATTTCAAGTGAGTTTCCAGATCAATATAATGATAATATCAGTTATCAGGTTTGTTTTCAAAGCATCTACTACCTAAAGCTTTGTTTATTTTGGGAAGCAACATTGTTGTCTTGTAAGTGTGGCACTTTCTAATTTAAGACAAAATTGTTTTAGTAATAATAATAATAATGTTTTAATACTACCACACGTGAAAACTCGCTCTGAGGTTAATCATATTTGTCTAAATTACATTGAATTTTATGATAAATTTCTTACGAATTTGTAGGACCAAGGATTCATGTATAACTTGTACATTCTCTTTGCTTCGCAAGCCAATGCATCCGGTTGAAGAATTGTTGTCTTGAACTGCTCACAAGCATGGTAGAATTCCATAGCATAATGCTTCTCGTCTAGCATAAACCTCTCGAACACTTCCATGCCAGCTGCAAAAAGTTGTTTTTATTTACATTTTTTAAATAATAAATTTAATTGTCGTCAATGAAATAAAGTTAAATTTTCATAAATATCGTTAGTCATTTAAACAGCGATAAGGCAGCTTTCTTCATTGCATAAACAGTTAGTTTTTCCTGTATGTAAAAGCGAATGAAACAAGTTGTCTACTCTAAAGTTTCAATTTAATCTTCGGTCAAATTTTAATCATTTAACAATAAATTGTTATGATAGAAAAAAAACAAGTAAAATCATAGAACTTGGGTTAGTCCAAAGTGTCTCGAAATGGGTTTTCCACTGTTGCACAGTATCGCGGGTGACCTCAGGAGTGCGAGGCCCTTTTCTGCAACAGACTACTCTAACAAGCGATTCCGTCCTGTACAAAGAACATAGAAATTAAACGCTTGAACTGGAAGTACAAAATATGAATTAACATAATTAGTTTTTTCTCTCGCTTCTTCAATTCATACTTATGAAACCAAATCAGTTTCAAGTAAACGATCTTGTAAAATAAATTGTTGTCAAAGAAATACACACTGACGTTATGTCGTTTCAACTGTTTTTTTCCTAAATATTTTGTTTAGTGTACTTTTGTTCCTATTAAATTGTCTACCGACTTTTTGTACTTTCATATATTGTTGCTTGCATTTTTCTTTTGCATGTATTTTCACTATAAATAAAATGTTTTTAAAAAATAGTAGAATGCTTAATAAACGGAGCGTTGGTTTATTTTCAATCCTTTATAGTAACTTCGCCTTTTTGTCTCTACACAAACTCTTATCATGTCATCCAATCGATGTGTAACTTGGTTCATACACTCGTGAGGACCAAACATTATGAGATGGTCAATCTAAAAAAAAAATTAATATTCTCATTTGAACGCTCAGATTAAAATTTCTATGCATCATTACGTAATTGTTTATTTCATTGAAAGACAACAAATTTTTAATTTCACTTTTAACCATTTCACGTATTCCTATTGATCTAAAGTCTTTGACGTCAATTCTTTAATTCATATATATATATATATATATATATATATATATATATATATATATATATATATATATATATATATATATATATATATATATATATATATATATATATATATATATATATATATATATATATATATATATATATATATATATATATATATATATATATATGAGAAACTTTTTTTATTTTTAATGGAATATTGTTTTCATCTCAATTTTATTTCAATTATTAATTATTATTTTTTTTCATGTTTGCAGATAATGTATTTACACTACAAATCTTTACTTTGTTTGTATAAAACATTTTGCAATTAATTAGTATTTTTCAATTTCAAATGTATGAAGGATTTTTAATAAACGAAGTTTTTTTACGGTTCACTTGTTTGACTGGCATTGATTTATATAAGCTAAAAAAACTAATAGATTTTGCTAAGAAGTCAAAAAACTAAAAAAACTATATGCTCAACTAATCAAAAAGGCTCCTTAAAAAGGTATGTAAAAATAAATGTTTTGTTTTCATACATGGCAAGTGCCAGCATGAGACAAAGTAAAACATTAAACAGTTGTACCTCAGATATCAAATTAAAAATTACTTTACAATGCAATAACAAAAAAGTTATAACAATACAACTCACAGACTGAAAGTTCTTCTAAGCTTTTTTCTTTCTTCCTGAGGACTTGCGAAAACATTATCAGAATCAGCCTCAGATAGGTCAGAAATACCGTAATGATCTACTTCAGGGGAACCATAACACTGAAAGGGAAAGGGATCATCCCATTTAGACGAAAATAGAGGACGACCGACCTGTTGTTTTTTGGGAGTGGAGGTGGAGGGTTTCCGACTCTCAGCCATAATGTTACTTATTGAGTGTTTTTCTTTTTTTTATAATTTACTGAAAATCATTTGAATAATATATATTTTTCAAAATATATTATGCTTATAACAATTATTTTATCAGTTGCATGTGCATTATCAGCGTCATCATTGATTTGTTGGTTTAATCACAATATAAAAAACCGTTTCTGCTGTTAGACCACAAATTAAACATTAAGAAGAAAGTTTTTAGTGAAAAAAATTAAAAACACATAAGCCAGATATGTGAATTAAAATTTGCATTTGTGTTTTATATATAAACTAGCTGAAACAAACCTGTTTACTTTTTTTTCTCTTCAGTTAAGGTTGTCTTAGGTTGTTTTGATTTGTTTTTGCATGACGTCATATTCCATGTCAGGCCTACAGATAACGTAATTTGATCATTTACTAAAAATTATATAGCACTATTTTTAAACCTGAAACACTGTTTTCTGTAAGATTAAAAAGAAACATTTTCAAATCAATCAATCAATCAATCAAATCAATTTATGAAAAGTCTTTTGCAAGTCCTAAAAAAATTATTCTAAACTCAAAACAAAACATCTTCAGCCCATGTTGGTACTATCAAGTAAATAAGTTGTAAAATACAAAAATTGGTCAAAATTTTTATATAAAAAGAGAATATAAATAAAAACATTTAGCACAAATATGCCTAACTAAAGAACTTAAAAAAACTATTAGAATTTCAAGAGTCTATGTGCTCCGACGGGTCTGAGATTTCCCAGAAGGAAGAGGAAGGAAGGACTTATTGCTAACTGCAATGATTGAAACAAATCGTTCTCGTTGTTCTTCAATTTGTATAATGTTTTCTCCCAAGCTACTCTGCAGCAGCAGCAAAGACATTCAAACCACGTAACTGCCTGTAAAGTATTAAATGCTTGGGTTTTATTTACAACGAAAGGGGTATGGTCTTATTCTCATGATTTCTCTGTATCTGAGCTTGCTGTACATTTTAATGGTTCATATAATCTAATTTAGTTCAAAAACCAATTTTTTAAAAAGCTCTAGCAGTTGCCACTGTGTAGAAATACATTTTAAAACTAATGTTATTTAATTGTGTTTGTCCCCTTTTACAGGAAAAATGGAGAAAACTATTTGTTATTGTTGTAATTGACTTGGGAAGACTTGGAAGATTCTTTTTAGGTCATGTTCATTTATGTATTTATTTATTTTTGTTTTTAATTCTTGTATGTTGTGTTCATCATCTCAATAAACAAATAAATAAATAAATATAAAATGTTTCGATTTGTTGCCATCAAGACGTGGAATGAGTTGTTGTTAAAATTTGAACTAGCCACATTAGGAATGTTTAGCTTTGTTGATGATGAATTAACTCTAAATCTTATAAAACAAAAAACAACCAAGAGCGGAGAGCGGAGAGCGAGCAGGGACGGTTGAGTGAGCAGAAGCGAGTAAGGAAAAGGAATTGGGATATGGAGAACCCTTGTCTATTCTGAAGTGTTTTATGTTTGCACCTTAAAAACCAGAATGAGTAGTTATTATTTTTACAAACAAAATGTTTAGTAGACTTTAAATTTAATTTTATGTTGTACTAATAGAAGCACCCGGCCTTGTGCGGGTTTTTCCTAGTTTTAAAATTGCATTTTTCTAATACAGCGTAAGAAATTGAACTTGTTTTTAATCAAGAGAAACCTTTTTCTTAAAAAATACTACCTTTATATGTAGAATATGTTGATCAAACTGCTGAAACGTGCAACTTAATGTGAATACAAAGTGTATACATTGATTTTCACACTTTCAGGGTTTTCCCCATTGTAAACCTGATAGTTACAGCACTGCAAAGACATATTATACACAACCACGTTTTTCAAATTATCTTTCACATTTTCAGTTTTTGTGTACTGTGGTTTTTGAATTATTTTATTTTGCTGAAAGAGTTCTATATTCTTTTATTGATCTTCTTGGTACAGTAATGAAGCATGATAAGTAACACACAACAAACAAAAAGTGAGCCGTAAAAAACGTTTCATAGTTTGTTAGTCGGCATCTACTAATCCTAATTTATTAAGTTGGGTTTACATGCTTCTTCGCTTAATGACCAGATTGAAAAATTGCAAATTAGCCATTATTCAATCAAGTTTATATATGTGAAGATATAAATGTTCATCATTTCAAGAAAAACACTCATTAAATAATTTGCCAATGTTCGACTACAACAACAGTGTTCGGTTGATCTGCAAACTTGTTTTTCTAGATTTTCATTGGCTTCATTTTTCTGAAAAAATCTTTAAAAAACGCTACTTCTGTTAAAAAATCCACTCTATCTCAGCCTGAATTTTCAACCTAATAGCTATGTTGTCAACTTCAGATGATTAAAACCTTTGTATTCCGGTCGTTTTTCAGCAATTAATTAATTCTCATCAATCTCGACAGTCCGTGGTGTTTTAGCAACGCATTTAAAATTGTATATAAACTTCTATAGCTCAATGTGAACCTATATAAACGACTAATAATAATATGTCACGCCATAATAATACAACATGTTCTGTTTTCATTAAATGGCAACGGATGTTGCGGATTTGTTGCCACCAAGACGTGGAATGAGTTTTTGTCAAGAATTCAACTAGCCACATTAGAAGCGAAGTTCAGTAGACTGCTAAAAAATATATCTTTTCAAAACATCATAAACAATCAATGATTTGTCATTTTTTAATTTGGTAATTTGTTTTTTATTCTATTTCATTTTTCTTTTTTATCTTGCACATTTCAAAAATCTAAAAAAAACTCTGAGAAATAGTTCATGTAATGTTTTTTTTATTAACATACTAGCTGGGTTACCCGGCGTTGCCCGGGGAATTTAAAGGTTTTTTATCGTTTTTTTCTCTTTGGCTCCCGTTTCCTTAACCGCTCGCTTTCCCGTTCAAGGTTGCTTTCTCAATCCTGGTCGCATTTCTGCTCACGGTCGCTTTCCCGGCTTTCCCGGCCCCGGTCTCTTTTACTTTTTCCGCTCCCGGTTGCTTTTACGCTAAACCGCTTCAGCTTGCTCTTCTTTTCCTGCTCGCTCTTTTCGCTCGCAGTCGCTTTTCGTTCCTCTATTAAATTTCAGATCCTTCCCAATGTGGCTTAGATGGGCTGTAGCGGAATGCTGTGCACAGTCATCAAAATTGATCTTTTCTCTCGTTAACACTTTGTTGTTTGGTTTGCTCGTTTAGTTACGTCTGAACTTCCTCAATTTTAATTAGTGTTCTTTAATGTATTGGTTCCACTCTGCAAGTGTGATCTTCTGCAAAGGATTATTTTGATTGACTAAAGCTGAAAAAAAAAGAATTTATTAGTTAACGCTGCATTAATGTTAAAATCGCAACAGGTTATATTTATTTTAATTACTTGTAAGATTATAAATGCTTACAATAGATTTATCACACACTGTTCAACAGCTTCTTTTGTGACGGATTTCAAATTTGTTTTCTTTATATTTGATTCCCCTTGACTCTCAAGGCTGTGTGAAAATTTCATTACGATCGGATGAATGGTGTAGCATAAAGGACATATATATATACATACAAACATTCATTTATATATATATATATGTATATAGATGTTAAAAAAACCAAATAAAAACATAAACATTATATTATATTTTCTAAAAAAAAATAAAAAACCCGCAAAAAAACAAAAAAAATGGAGTTACCAACATTAACACACATTCATTACAGAGTCAATCTAAAGCATGTAAAACCTAGTTTCAATTTTTTTCTGACATTTAATAAAACACGACGCAAGACTTCATGAAACACACCGAAATACTTTTTGATCGCTAACTGCATAAGCGGTCGTTTGTCAGCAATTAATTAATTCTCATCAATCTCGATAGTCTGTGGTGTTTTGTCATAAATTCAAGCAACGCTTTGGAAATTGTATATAAACTTATCTATAGCTCAATGTGAACCGATATAAACGACTAATAATAATGTGTCGCGCCATAATAATACAACATCAACTAGCAAATGTAGTTAATACTGCAGACGTAAAGTTTATTTTGGTATAGAAATGTTTGTATTTGATTAAACAATCGGGTATTTGTGTAACGCTGTTATCTGGTCTTAAAATTTCAAAACTTTGAGAGTAAGTATTTCTATGTTTTAGAACATGAATGGCTTTTGTCGGCACAAATCTCTTTAAAAAATTGTTTAAACAATCTGTAATTTTGTAAGCTTGTCGTTGATTGTTGTCAAGAAAATATTGTGTTAAACTTGATGTTTAGTACTTAGAGCGATAATCAACAATTTTCTTCAATTATGGTACTTACTCGAAATCCTTAAAAACAACTTGCAAAAAAAACTGTTTTTACAGAAATTCTACATTAATTAAATTTTAAGTTACTGTGTTTCTAAAATTAATTTAAACAACATTATTTTTTTTGGTTTAACGTGGGTTTAACTCAGGCCCGCAACTACGGGGGGCGAGGGGGGGCAAAGCCCCCCCTATAAGATATTTCGCCCCCCCTGGAAAATTTTAAGATATGTAGTTTTTTGAAATTTATAAACCTGTTAACCGTTACACAAGTAAATAGCTGGATAAAACAGCGTATTTCGCCCCTCCAATTCTGACTTTTTCGAACTTTATAAACCTGTTAACCGTTATAAAAGTTCATAACTGGATAAGGCAGCGGATTTCGCCCCCCCCCCCAAATTCAAGATATGTACCTATTTTTTCGAACCTGTATACAAGTTCATAGCTCGATAATAAGGCAGCGGATTTCGCTCCCCCTGAAAAATTCTAAGACATGTACTTTTTTGAACTTTATAAACCTGTTATGTAGCTGGATAAAACAGCGTATTTTGCCCCCCCCCCCATTCTAAGATATGTACCTACTTTTTCGAACTTTATAAACCTGTAAACTGTTATAAAAGTTCATAACTGGATAAGCAGCGGATTTCGCCCCCCCTCCCAAATTCTATGATATGTACCTACTTTTTCAAACCTGTTAACCATTATACAAGTTCATAACTGGATAAGGCAGCAGATTTCGCCCCCCCCCCCCAAATTCTAAGATACGTACCTATTTTTTCGAACCTGTGTACAAGTTCATAGCTCGATAAGGCAGGAATTTTGCCCCCCTCTGAAAAATTCTAAGACATGTACTTTTTTGAACTTTATAAACCTGTTATGTAGTGTTTAGCTAGATAAGGCAGCGTATTTCGCCCTTCCACTTTACTGAAAAATTCTAAGTTATGTACCTTTTTGAACTTTATAAGCCTGTAAACCGTTATTCTGGTACATAGCTGGCTAAAGCAGCGTATTCAGGAATACTCACAAAATTGGGAATGTTGGGTATCTATCAACACATCTGCAATATAGTGTATTGTATACGGTTAACTTATTAACGCATCACTGCAAACATCTCAGCAAAACCTTGGGATGCAACTTTTTCTCACGGCCCACTTATATTTGAAAAAAAAATCTAAAACTTTTTAAAGCCTTTCTTTAATTTTTCCTCCAAAAAACTGATGACCGGGGGGTTTAGTCGGAGCTGCTTTTTCAAAATATTTTCAAAGCCACTTTTTTATTTTTTCTGTATAAAAACTGATAGCTGATGACCGGAAGAGGGGGCTATCCGGAAGTAGTTTATCCATACATGTTAAACCACTTCAGAGGGGCCAACTAGTTGGCCTATCCAACCTCAAAAACCTAAAATATCAGAATAGAAGCTTGAAGTGTACCTATATAAAATTACAGATTGTGTTTAAATTAAAAAACAAAACAGAAAATTAATTCTGTAATGCAAAGATTTACGATAAATATTGATTATTTTTATTTATTGCACTTTTTGTCATTTTATTTTTATAAACTATTCCAGCAAATCCAAAATGAAGTCATAAAAATAATAAACAATATGGGTGTTGCTGACGCACCTTGGTTTTACATATAATATTTACATTGTCTTTTTAACTCCCGATATAATTTTAGTGGTTTTTTGGCCATTTTCATTTTTCGCCCCCCTTTAGAAATAGCTCGCCCCCCCAGAGCATGACGTCTAGTTGCGGGGCTGGTTTAACTAACGTTTTTTTTTTAATAAGTCCTTACAATTTTTTTATTCAATTAAGATCATGTTTGTAATAATTTTCCCATGCAAGCGTTTAACTTTGGGATATTTTATGAAAACAGCATTTCTAAACACAGGGTTTTAATTGTTTCATTTGCTTTAAGGCTACCATTGGTGAAAACGAACAGCCCTCAATTTTGGTTTCAAAGCCTTTAATTGGTAGTGTTTTAATATTTTAATTTCATTAACAGTGTGCTTTTTAACAAACTCTATCATTCAAACTATATCTACAACATTTACCCAGACGCTCATAGAAACTAAATCAAACATAAATCTGAAAATTAAAAGAAAAGTTGGAAAAGTAATATAATTCTTGGGTGGTTTTACGATCAATAATCTGTAAAATTAGCCAAAGGAAAATTTTTTTTACATAATTTCAGTTGTTGAGATTTGTTTATTAGCCTTAATAATTTGAAAAAACAGCCACTTTGTATCATTTTTGCAGATGTTTGATCAAATTTGAGACACCAGCACCACCCAGTATATCTGACTTTGAATTAACGTTAGACATTTTATCACATCATTAGATATATCATTTTAACCCTCACGAGTTGACAGCGTTTGTCGAAGATTAGGTTTTTGTTAGGAATGTTTTGTTTTGTTGATGATGAGTTAACTCTAAATCTTATAAAACGAAAAAAGAATCATGTGTTGTCATCCATTATAAAGCTATGCTGAAAGTTTCAGCTTCCAAGCTAGTCAAATAGCTGGTTAAATTTTATTGAAGATTTGCGTACAGAGAAAGACACACACAAACACAAACAGAGATTGTAACATAAATAAAAGTTTTTAAAAAATCAAGCGCACGATTTTTTATTAAATTTTGTGCAAAAAAAATTATACGTTTTTAAAGTAAAAACTGAATTGTTATGTTTACGACATTAGATTTGAACTGATTTCACACCAAATCACTGGAGTTGTAGAACCTGTTTATCATTAGTATTTTTTGTTAAATTCAACTTCTAAATTCTAAAATTCGATTTTACTTGTTGATCATGTTTTCATCCAACGGATCGTTATTGAGATGAGGCAATTCTGGACCAACTGCATTTGCTAGCAATAATGGAGAAGCCCTTGCATTGTCAAATAGTAAATTTGATTCAAGGAATGTTTAGGAATCCTGATTTGGCAACTTGCAACTCTGTTTCGAATTTGTAAGTTATGAAGAATTAACTGCTCCGAATATTTTTCCTTCAATTATTATTTGTACGTTAAAAAAATGTTTGGCTAAAGTTGACTATGCTATGTATTGAAATGATGACAAGTATAAAGCCAGATTAAAAATAATAAGGAGAATTGCAATGATTCAACATTTCTTGATCGAATATCAAGTGGGGAAATTCGAAGTTATTACACTTATCTCTTAAAATTTCAAACTGAAAAAATATGCAACAGTGATAGTTGTGAGAGTAGGAAATATATAAATGAATTTTTTGGTCATTTTCCATAGCAAAAATATTTTCAAAACTTAGTGTATCCAGGACGCAATTAAATGAAATGTAACTGGGTTTTATGATATTTTCTTGCTCTTCCAATGTGTAACAATGAAGAAGTTTGTGGTAACACTACTTTGTCATTGAGAGATAACATTTTAGATGCAGAGTCACAATTTAGAAACAAGTAAAAGAAAAACGAGTTTTTCAACAAAAACCTTTATTTTAAAAACACTCGATTTAGAAATACAAAGAATATTCAAATTAAGTTTTAGTTTTGTTAATTGATTAATGTATTGTTATCCAATATAAAGCTATGCTAAAAGTTTAATCTACTTAGCTAGTCAAAAAGCTGGTTAAATTTTACTTGCATGTGTGTTTGTGTGTATGTGTGAGTGAGTGAGTCTGTTTGTCTTTTATATTAGTTGCTCAGCTTTTTCTGGCAAGAGACGGCAACGAGAGTCACCCAACACATTTCCTGCAAAGCTAAAAAAGTGTTCACTTTCAACACTTGCTGTTGGCGGCACCAGAAACTTTTTAGCCAGCTTAGACAAGAATTAGAAGCAATCGCGATAGGCTGTCCACCATATCAATGGATATTCTGTAGAAGTAATTCTTGAGGTTGATGAACTGGCAATAACTGGCTCAGAAAAGTAAACTTCTATATCACGTTCTGCCAATGAAAGCTTCTGAATGGGAGACGCGCCAGTGACATCACCTCTAACAGATTGTGGTGATTGAGCTAAGGTCGATGAGCCGTAAGTGAAACTGTAATATCTACCTTCTACCTCAACATATATTAAAATTAAGTTTTCTTTATATTTTACCAGATATCAAACTGCCGGATACCGGATGCCATATAGCATAGGGATAGCCGATATCCGGCCGGATATCCGGATCAACCAAATAACCGGCACATTCTCAGCATGTATGTATGTATGTATGTATGTATGTATGTATGTATGTATGTATGTATGTATGTATGTATGTATATATGTAGGTATGTATGTATGTATGTAGACTATGTATGTATGTATGTATGTATGTATGTATGTATGTATGTATGTATGTATGTATGTATGTATGTATGTATGTATGTATGTATGTATATATATATATGTATGTATGTATGTACGTATGCAGTATTGGATCTAGGGGAGAGGTAGCTAAGAACGAAAGAGCGAGCGGGAAAGCGACAGGGAACTGAAAAGCATTGGAGAGCGGGGAAATGACAGGGAGCAGGAAAATTACCAGGAACGAACGGGAAAGCAAGGGGGAACGAGAAATGACCGGAAGCCAAAGCGCAAACGGGGAAGGAAATGGGAGTGAGAAAGCCAAACATTAGAAAAACCTCTAAAACCCCAAGCAACGCCGGGTACTCCGCTAGCATATATTATAGAAATATTTCATACAAAATATTTGCATTAACTTGGTACTACTTCCAAATTAACAATTTTAATAAATTATTTGTAAACAACTTTTTAATTTTTCCTTATTTTATAATCAATACAAAGACAAACATAGATTTATTTTGAGACGTCTATTCAACAGCACGAGGCAAATAATAAATAATACATAACAATGAAAACCATATTTGAAATAATAAATATTTTCAAGAAAAGGTTTTGAAACCAATTGTTTATTTTGTTACAATGCATGAATGCGCGGCAAATTTTAATATAAATGAACTTGATGCATTCTATATGTATGGTATGTTACTAAAGCAGAACGTTTACAGAGGTAGGCGCCTTAAAAAAATTTAATAAAACAATTGTGAGCTTTTTTGACTTGTGTTTCGCATGTGCCTAACATTTTAAAAATTACTCAAATTATTTTTTTTTTAAATGGAACGCCTAAAAAAAGAAATTCTTAATTTTTTTGAAAATATTTCTGTGCGTGGCGTGTTGAAAATTTTTAAATCACAAAAAAAATCTTTCAAAATTATGTGGTTTTGTGCTGCTCTTGGATGCTCAGGAATCCTTATTTGGCAACTTGTTACTCTATGCCAAAGTTATAGTTTATATCTTTACAAAACTGCTTATAAAGAATTACCGGCACCAAATATTTTTCCTTCAATAACTATTTGTACCATAAATCAATTAGGCACTTTTTTAAAGTTGATTATGACATTTATTTGGGATATTACGAGTATGAAGCCACAATAAAAAATATAGCTAATTTCAATGACTCAACGTTTACTGATCTTTTGTCATACTGGAAATATCAAACTTATTCAAGATCTCTCCCAAAATTTGAAACTGATACTGATTATTTTATTCCATTTCTTGTTGATAGCATAGTGACAGACTATAATGACCAGCAAGTACGGAATACAAATTGTACGCGGTTAAGACACGAAAATATCTACGACCCATCTTATTATAACTGTCATTTATACGAGATTCCAAAACTTTGCAACATTTCAGTGAAATCTCTTACAATGATTTTGCATACAAATATTGAGAGGGCAAATAATTTTTTTGATCCTCTCTATGAACCAGGTATAATGAAAGTGGTTTTATCTTCTCCTAGAAATATGGGCGACATTTCAAAAGGATTTAATATTGGTCCTGGAACTGAGAAGCAAATAGAGTTGTCCATGAAAATTAAAACAATTTTAGACAAACCCTACAACGGTGATAGTTGTGAAAGTAAGAAATATATAAATGAATCTTCAGAAATTCTTTATAGCAAACATATTTGCAAAGCTAAATGTATCCAGGACGCAATTAAAGAAAAATGTAAATGTGTTTCAGGATTTTTTCTTCTTCTTCCAATGTATAACAATGAAGACATGTGTGGTAGCACTACTTTGGCTTTGAGAAACAACAGTTTGAATGCAGAGGCACAATTGAAAGAAACAAAAAAGGCATTCGAACAAATCATTTGTGAAAAGGATTTTCCTTACACTAATTTACAAAACAGCTGTGAGTCAAATTGTGAAAAACCCTGCGTTGAAACCTTTTATGAACAAACTGCAGTTGACTCGTACGATTGGCCACAAATGTCTCAACAACTAGATTTTTACTTAAAATATATCCATTCTGCTGCACACAAAAGAAATAGTATAGAACGAGGATATTTCAAAGATCACCTACAAGCATTCTATAGTTACTGGTCTGGAAATATAACTACAGAAGAACATAAAGATTTTTTTCGAAAAGATGATAAAATCCGGTCTCGTTTTTTGAAAATTAAATTTACTTTCCCATTCAATAATACTATTTTCATTACTGATTCACCCTTTTATTCTTGGGATTCAATGCTTGGAATTGTTGGTGGAATTCTTAGTTTATGGATGGGAATTACTATAATGACTTTTGTGGAACTAATTGAATTTTTATTTACTTTAACTGGAGTGATAAAAAATCTGATAACTCGTTCTCACAAATGATATGCTGAAAAGTCACGACATTTATTAGTAAATAAGGATCGAATAAACTTCAATCTTAGTTATAGTTTTTATAGCGGTGAACGACCAGCAATCCAATTTTGATAAAAAAACAGCTTTGACGTAACAATTTGTTTTATTGTGCTTCTTATGTTTATTACCCCATTTTATGTAACTAATTGATTGCACGATTACACCATCTCATGTTACAAGCTGAGTGTACGAAAGTGCATAATGTACAAATGCATAATCTCATGTAACTAATTGAATGCAACACACATAGTTTGCGCTTTGTTAACACCATTTTTAGCCGACATTTTGAATTAATAGTGAAAAACGTTATTTGATATCTGTAACAAAATGTATTTTAATAACGATGCATTGATAAGTTATTTTTATTAAAATTTATACGTAACTTTTTAATTTAATAGTAATGCTTCTGTTTTTCTTTCAAACATATTTACTAATTTATATTTTTGATGTTACTGGTTTTACGTTTTTTGTCATATTCTTATGCAAATTTCAATTTATGATATCAAATTTTAGTGCATTTGACAATAAGTAATATTGAATTTAAAGATGATATTTGCTCTTGTTCAAGAATGTTATTAATTGTAGCAACTTTCAATTAAATAAACAATTTGTTACTCAAAGTGAGTTTGTGTTACTTCCATAGTTTTTTCAAAAAACACTGTAAGTAAGCAGATTATAGTTCAACGTTTTATTGAAATATTTTTATAAGTTAGATTGACTGATAATAATTTTTAAAAATATTTATTTTGATGCATGAAAATGCAATTTGCAAAACGTTTTTTTTTGCTCAAAATTGTTTTTTGTAGACATTGAATTGCAATTTGTTGATATTTAATTTAACTGCATGTATTCAAGTTCGACAATTAACAAAACAAGTTTTATTTAAAAATTTCCAAATTTTATATTTGAAAATTGGAAAAAAAACAAATTTGTTTATGTACGAATTTTTTTATTTGCTTAAAATACAATGAAGAATGTCTGATTTCAATAAAATTTTCCCGATTATATCTACGCCCATGTATTCACAAAGAATGAACACTTCTTATGAGGTAAATCACTCACGCGTAGAGTTTAAACAATGTTGACAAATATTTGTTCTTGTTTTGCAAATGTTCAAAAAATCATTGATGCGTGTCTCTGTAAAGGAAGATTAAATTTTATTTGTTTCCATGAAAAACAAACATGATATTTGAAAATTGTTTACTTGCAATGAAAACTAAACCAATGTTGAGAATTATGAATTTGTTATTTATAGTAAACATCAGCTTACACTTTATTCGTGTAATAAAAATGAAATGGTAAAACTTGCCAATTGTTGTTTTGTTACAACTGTTCTAACTCTTATTTAGTATGTTTTTGTTACACGCAACACGAATTAAAAAATAAATTTGTATATACTGTAGTGCGCGCACATCCCTACAGTAGATATAAAAGGAAAGATTGAAATAAAATCATAACAATGGACAATAAACTTTTTAATCATCGACCAATTTCGTGATTTCAAAAAGGTCGTTTCAAAATAAAAGTCTGTTAATTGTGTTGCTCGATTTGTATCTAAATCAATATAAGAAGTTACACACTTCAATATTTTTACTTACAGTTGTAGTATAATTTAGTAAAAACTGAATCAATTTTGAGAATGTAATTTTGCAAATTTATAGAAATTGTCATCAATTCACAACAGAATACAACACATAAAAATGATCTGAAACAAACAAATTAAAAAATGCAAGCAAAAACTGTTTTTTAAAAGCACACTTTCATATATTTAAATTATGCAAATTGTGGCAGCGAAATTTCAAAATTATCCATATTCTAAAAAAAGATAAAAATGTGTAATCATAGTCACGATTACTTAAGACATATATTAATTTTTGCAAGTATCATCTATTAAATAATTCAAAAAATATTAAAATTATTTAAAATATTGATTGAATTATTTTGGACATAATTGAATATTGTTTTCGCAAGTGGCTAAAGTCTACGCTGAACGTTTCAATGTGATAAATAGTCCAAAAATTGGTAAAAATCAATTCACAAATTTGACCACAGAGAGATAGAGAAGTCAAGTTGAATTAATGTGTGCATAAACAAAAACGAACAATAATTTAATTAAAGCGTGTTTAAACGGACAGCTTCACTGGTGCCAAATGCCAATGGTGCATAAAATTAGAAAACGTTACAATAGACTCCGTTTATGTTGAAGAGACTTCAGCGCTTTTTTGGTTATCATATTAAAATGATCAGATTTGTTTTATTTATAAAGCTACTAGCTGTTCTACCATGTATGTTTTGTGTTCTTTCAATGTCATATAAAATGTACTTATAGAGTGTGTTAAGTTTCAGTCAATTTATACAGTAAAACAACTACACATCTACCGATTTCGGCTGTATTTGTCTCTGTTCCTGTCATTACTATATATCTGTCCAGATTTTCAAAACTTATGTAGAACCGGATAGTTTAGAAAATAGCCAATATTTCTGTTTAGTTTGCAGTGTACAGGTGATAGGAGAAAACACTTCGAGGAATGTATTGATTTTAAAATAAATATGAGCCCGTGTTGCTTTTCTCGACTTATTTCACTGTTTCTGCTCGTCTAGTGTGACGCAATATTTGTTTTTTTTCATGTCTCTCCATCTTTTGTTCTGCACTGCTTACCTTTTACAGGTAAAATGATTTTTAAAATTCGTCTGATTCTGTTTACAAAAAATTGTTTTCCCTTTTTCAAAAAAAAATAGCTAAATTAAACATTCTCGTAAGTCAAATCTTAGAGCCTTTACTTTCAATTATTTGTTTCTTTTACTGTTAAGCGATCGCTTTCCAAACGCTGTTCTCCATACTCTGGATTTTTTATACCAGAATTAGCTTCTTTCTCCTCCCACACATTTTTTGTCACTCATTATATTTTATTAAATTAGGAACACTTACAGACGGCTTATTAATAGCGAAGCTTCGGACACTTGAAATTAGGAAACTTGAACATTGCATCCATAGTAGAGTACTGCACGCTGTATCGTTTCGCGATACGGGATCTCCCGTATCGTTTTGAAATCTCGATTGAATTCGAGATAACGATATCGGGACGCAGATGCTTACTGCACGAGCCGTCGTCTCAGCCCGGCTCATTTCGTAAACCAAAATTCAAGACCCAGTCCAACCTGTCTAGTTCGGGCCTAAACCGGCCCGTTTTTACAAGCCTAAAACCCGTATATACTTAGCAAAAACGTTTGGCTGGGCCCGCTTAACTTCAGGTCCAGCACGGCCCGTCTCACGACCCTAAATTAACGTCCAGGCCCGGTCCGTGGAGTAATCTAATCCATAGAGCCCTACACGTTTATTTTGAGAACAGGTCCAGTTTACTTTCTAGGCAAATATCCAAGTCTGGTTTGTTATTTAGGCAGAAAGGTCGAACCTCAAAACTGGGAAACTAATTTTGTACACGCATCTTATTATTCTTCAAGACAAACCTAAATACTGAATTTTAATGTTTTTGCATGTTTATTGTCATTTCAATTTTATTAACCGTTTGTTTTTTAACTCCCACTATCATTTAAACTATAGCTGTAACTACAATTTAAGGGTTATTTTTATAGAAGCTGCAATAAACTATTCAAACAAAAATCTGAAAACTACACAAGTTAGAAAATTTATATTATCTTTGGTTGGTTCAACGCTCAATTATAAGAAAACTAAGCTGAACGAAAAAAATGTAGATAGAGTTTTAGTTAGGATTTTTTTATTAACATTATTAGGATTTGTTTAATCACATTATTATTATGAGCAAATTGTCACTTTGTTTTATTTTTGCACATGTCTTACCAGAATTTAAGACACCAGCACCACTCAGTAGCTCTGTATTTGCATTATTTTTAAACATTTTATTACAATTGAGAGCTAATAGATATATAATCTTACCCCACACTAGTTGACGGCGTATATCGAAGATCAGGTGTTTGTTAGGAGGTTACAGCTCTGTTGATGATGAGCTCAATAAAGAACTCAAAACCTGGAGTTCAGTCAATGTATTAATTTGATGCACCTTTTCTATTAAATTTTTATTTGTAAATTACTATTTAATTAAATAACAAATTTCAAAATTATTTTAGGTTTCTTCAAGTTGTAGTTGGTTTAAAAATTGTTTTCTTTAAATAAATACATTTTTATTTAAAGTTAACTGTTTTTTAATTATTGTTGTAAACATTGTTCTTAGTTCAATTTGCAATGTTTGACATTAATTTGTTTTTGTAGCTATTGTATGTGCTGAGGAATTGAAGAAAATCAGAAATTACATTTTGCATTTTTTATTCGAATGTTTTATTTGTATGTAGGAAATTTGAACCCAATTGAAATTAGCTTGTTTTTTTTAATTCAAATGAAAAAAATTAAAAAGATTCATTGTAATCACCTTCAATATCTTCATCATCATCATTATCACGACTTATACACAATTGACGTGTTTGGTCTTATTAAAGCGTAACGTTTAAAACAAAAATAGTTTGCTAGATAAAACTGATAAGTTTTACTTTTGTAATTGATTGTTTTCTTGCAGTTAGATTGAGCTGAAATTGTTCATTTGTATTAATTTTTGATGATGGTGTTTAGTTTGATCATGAACATGAATTGCTTTAAAGTTGTTTTTAGGTTTGGCTGTGTGCCTATTTTTGTTTGTGTCGTTTTTGTGTTTGTTTTTCGAAGAGTGCAGTATATAAAAAACGATTGTAAGGATTCGTTAACGGTAAAATTTTGTAAACTCCGTTGGAGATGATTTTACTGTTTCCTATTGTCTGGATCTTATTTTTATCGTTCTAATTATTCACACAATAAAAACAAACAAATTATAATACATCGGAGATTAGCTAACATCTTGCCACCATTCAAAGTTGGCTATCAACCGTTCTATCCGTATAGCAATTTTATTTAAGCTAAGCATTTAGCAACCGTTTCACTCTTATTTTTTAGAATTGAAATGGACGAGAAAAATTACATGAGTTTATGTAAGATTTACAAATCATGCCTAGAGAATTAAAAGTGTAAAATAAAAATACATAAGTACGTTTTTAAAATAAATTTATATTCGATACACATTGAAAATATTTGTATATGTAGTTATATCAATTGTCTGTAGACAAATACAAATAATAGTTGATATTTCCTTTTTTTATTTCTTACATCTCTACTAAAATAGCGCTAAAATTTCTAATAGAACGAAAATTACCCAAAAATGAACAAACTAAATTGAATAACATATGGAAACCAATAAAATTAAATTTGCAAAATCAACAAAATAACCAGCAGATAAGTGAATAACTGATTTTTTGCTGCGCCCGCTGAAGGTGTGCAAGTAGAAAACCGATTAAGTAACTGAAGCAATATTATTACTAAAACATAAAGTTATTAAACATAAAAAAAACTGTAGTAGGTTAATAAAAAATAAAAATAAAATGTTAACAAAAACTGTTGTTAGTAGCATACTCTCTATAATTGTTAATGTGATAAAACCGCTAACTACCAACTCATTATGTTCAAGCGTTTACAATTTAAACAGACTCAACGATTTTAGTCGAAAGTGTCTGGTAATGATTTTTTAAATAAAAAATTCAAAAAAATTGATATCTTATTTTTGCAAATATTTGCTAACACAAACCAATTTTGAATTTTTAAAATTTAATAATTTTATGTTAAAGTATTACGTTTGTTTGTATATTTTATAAAAATATGTTGTCATTTTGCATTGAACTGTTTTTAATAAACTAGTTTGAAAAAACATACATTTTTCGCAAAAGGTATGCAAATAAAAGTGCAAAAAAGCACTGCCAGTGTGTTCAAAAATGAATAAATCAGCTAAATAACCTCAATTGCAAAATTCAACTGCACAAATGTTTTTTTTCCGTTAGTTTTAAATTTTGTTAACCATTAAAAAACTAAACACAGTTTTATTACCAGAACTGAGTGTTTTTCTCAAAATATTTAACTACCAGTAATCTTATCAGTCAGAGGTTTTTTCATTGTTCTTTGAAATAATAGAGCATATAACACGTACTTATTTGTGCGCAAATTAATTTAAAGATCACAGAATTTAACTATAGTGATTATTATGATTTTTAAAGTTTTTTTTTTATAAAAAGATGTCATCGTAGTTCCAAAACTTAATTAAACTCAATTGTCGCATATGTTATTTAAAGCCCCATGATAGAGATATTTAAGAACTCTGTGCAACTTTTAGTGTTTTATGATTTGTTAATACTATAACTATTATTTAATTTATTTTAAATGTTTGATAACATAAACATAATTACGTTACTAGATATGGGTGATAATAAAGTAGAAGCATTAGATTAACTAACTTTCATGCTCATCACACCATTTCTGATAAAAAAAAAACAATGGTCTTGTTAGACCAAATAAATGAGAATTGACTGTGGACACAACATTGATGATGTTAGAGTTAATTTTTCTACATACAAAATGCTAATTATTACAAATACTATATCTTGTTAAAAACAATTTTTTTTTAATTTTTATGTTGTTCATCTGAAAACAAAAATATATTAATATCAGCACTTTTAAAAATTAGTGATGCTTTACTGATTAACAACTTTGAAAATAAAAAGAAAATGGCTCTAACAACAATGATTATTACACAGTTTTTTAAAATTCTCATTTGACACTTGCTAAACCATGGTTTACTATACGACATACCTTAAAGCGACTGCTAGACACAATGCAACTAAAAAGGTTACCGAAAGCTAATGTGTATAAAAGAAAACAGTTATTTATACCCTAACCTTGAAGTCAACAGTGGTGTTTTTTAATAATAGCGCTAAAACAATATAGAGCAATAGAAAGAAAGCTATAAAAACATAATTAAAAAACAAATTAACTTTATAATGATAACCTTTTTATGATTTTTTGTTTTTATACGTTTTTATTATTGATGATCAAAATAAATAAATCAATTGATTTTTCAGATTTGATTACAATGTAAACAAATCAATTTTGAGATATCAGATGACTTTGCCGTTCAGTTTTTCAAGGAATAGTTGTATGTTAAGACTATGGTTTTAGCTTTAGATAATAACACTAACTTGTTTGAGTGTTTTATGACGTGTTTGTGTGGCGCGAAACAAGTGTCTGTGTATATTGTTTCTGTTTGGGGCAAGGGGAAAGAGGACGCTGAAAACACAAGGCTTCCGTAGACACATGGCTTGATTTACTCTAACGCGCCAACTACTATTGTGCATTAATTAAGTTCGACAGGCAGGCATTTAGACCTCTTTTTCAGCTAATAATTTAACCAGCCTCGGATGAACCTCATGGTATCGCTACTGCACCCCAGGGCTCACTATCGACATATCTTTATATATTGTTTTTGAGCTGGTAATAACTCGTCTACTTATATAATGTTTTATGAGTTTTTAGTTGCTCGTTAATTTGCATATATAATGTTTTCTAAGTTGGAAATAGTTTGTGAATCTACTTACACAATGTTTTCTGAATTTTTAAGAGCTTGTGAACCTACGTAAATACTGTTTTCTGAATTGTAAAAAGTTCGTAAATCTATATAATATCTACATATATAATATTTGATGCCTAGGTAATCTACTTATATAATTTCTCCCTATATAATGTTTTCTGGGTTGTTAAACGTGAATCTAGAAAGACTATATAAAACTTTCTACTTATATAATGTTTTATGAGTTACTTTGTATGGGACAAAGTTAACTCGTTAAAAACATCGTTGGAGCCTGACGTTTAATCGTGCCGAATGTACTATACAAATAGACATTTGGCACGGTATCGCTCCGCCGCCTCCTCCTCACGCCTACAAAAACTAGATAAAACGTTCTACTTATATAATGTTTTATGAGTTACTTTGTATGGGACAAAGTTAACTCGTTAAAAATATCGCTGGAGCCGGACGTTTAGTCGTGCCGAGTGGACTATACAAATTGACATTTGGCACGGTTTAGTCATTTGTGTTTCTGTCTTAAAAAATGTAAGACATTTTCGCCCTCCCCGAACATATTTTCCAAACACTCCCACCTGACAGAACCTAGTACATTTTTGGATATTTCCCCCAAACATTCCCACCTGACAGGCCCAAAGACATTGGCCGGGCATTTCCCCCAGGGTTGGACATTTTTCACTCTTTGGTAAGATTTTTCCTTCATGATATGACGTTTTCTCTAACAGGTGAAAATAAATAAAATGATGTAATAGTAACAATTTGTGGTTTTGCATGCCATAAATAAAATTTATTTTCTGTGTAAGATTTATTGGAGTTTTCATTTGCTCCAACAGTAATTGTTTTTGATCTTGAAGAAACTTAACATTTTTTATAATCATGCTCTCAATAGTGGCAGGTTGTTAAATATAAACTTTCGAAAAACTCAATAACGGTAAAAAGGTTTAATAGCATTGTTCCATTCACAAAAAATCGTTGCTCAAACTAAAACAAAGTAATCATTTGGCTTGAATTTTACATAGAGTTATGAATTTATAATTTAGCTTTGAAATAAAAAAAACTAATACTGAATAAGTTTGGGTTTCAGGTTTTAAAATGGTAGAATATTAACTCGGCAGCTCACAATTGCTAAATAAATGCATCCGTACAAACAAATGTATATTTATTTGCATGACTGGTTTGTTTTGTTTTTAAAACAACCTAATAAATTTATTTGAAACAAATTCTTAAAATAAAAATTATTAGAAAAAAAGCTCAATGTTCAGTTTATAATAATAGTTTTGATGGAAACAGAAAATCAATTACAAAATGCTTGTTTATTCCATATTGATTCGAAAGTTTCAATCTTTACATATTTTCTATATTACGTATTTAGAAAATTGAGATCAATATTTTAAACATATTTTATAATGTCTGTGTTTGCTTGTCTGCTTGTTTGCTTGAACCATACGTTTGGATCTTTTACTACGTAAAAAACCTAACGTCCCGTTATACAATCGATTTGCAAATATGTGAGTTTATTTGCCGTTGCCAATTTTACATTCTGTTGAAGTTTCAATGTTATTGGAGAAAATAAGATTAAATCATAAAAACACAAAAAAAAATTTTAACAAATTGTAAAAAATTACAAATTTTATGTTTGGAAACAAACCATCAATTTTTAGTTTATATTAATTTTTAATTTATATTAATTTTAAAATATAAAAAATTATAATAAATAAACAATTTGTTCATTTATACTGATTCGTTAATTTCCGATATTTTCAATCCAGAAATATTTCACATATTAAGTTTTTAGAAGACTGTGGAACAAGCAGAAGGTAATTAAGGAGAAAATAAGATTAAATCATAAAAACACAAAAAAATTTTTTAACAAATTGTAAAAAATTACAAACAATTGGAAACAAACCATCAATTTTTAGTTTATATTAATTTTTAATTTATATTAATTTTAAAATATAAAAAATTATAATAAATAAACAATTTGTTCATTTATACTGATTCGTTAATTTCCGATATTTTCAATCCAGAAATACTTCACAAATTAAGTTTTTAGAAGACTGTGGAACAAGCAAAAGGTAATTTAAAAAATTAAAAACATGCCTTTAAACAGTTATAAATTGTATAGTGACATCCTAATTGTAAAGATTTTACACTAATAGTTTCTAATGCATAATGAAAAAAAAAACATTAATTTAAAGTGTTTTTAAACCATGTTAATAACACGTATTCACAGATTTTATGCAGACCCAGATAAAGATGAATGACGTACCGACTAACATTAACTCTAAAACATAGACAATCTGCTTAACAAATTAACATAAGGAGAAGCAGTAAAGAAAAAGAGCGTATTAGTTACTTCTTTGATTGAATAATGTCTGTATCTGTCTGAGACAATTAAGACGGTATGTTGAGTGTTTTTTTTTATGTGTTCATGTGTGTGTGTGTGTTTGTCACAAAACCAGGATAGGTTTGATTGTTTTTTTTTACTTGTTGAAAAATTTTTTTTTTTTTATCTAGATTTGTTAAAAATGGGGTTCAAAAAAATTAGAGTAAATACATTTAAAAAGAAATAATTATTGATGCTAAAAAAATAGCCCCTACACATTCAAACAATAAAATCTAATGGCACTATAGAGGTATTACATTGCGATACGGTAATACCAACTTTACCGTGGCCGAAATGATTGCGACGTCCAGCAGGCAAAACGTTTTCTATTTAAGCAAATAGGATTTTTCATTCAATGGTGTCTTCTTATAAATGGTTAATACAAAAAAAACAAAATACAACGTTGTTTCAGGCTTATCAGTGTCGATAAGAATGATTTATTAAGGTCTATCATGCACAGAGTTGAAACATTATTGAAAAGTGTTTCTCAATGCTGCGAGTTTGCGAGTGTTTAATATTATAAAAACCACTTAAATACGTATGTAGCATTTGAGGAATCAAAGTTGATGTTTGAAAAATAAAGGATGATTAAAAAAATCAGAAATGATTACAAATTCACAAACATATAAAAATAGTTATGTTTATATGATTTATTTATTAATAAGCTAATTTATTTGTTACAACGGGTTATCACTAATTACAAATATAATGTGCTTAAGAAGAATTGTATATTAAACATTTGTTAAAAACTATTTTATACTAGTTGTTTTGAAATGTAACTTGAATTCTCTTGGAAATCCTAAACTTCAAAAACTACACCTCAAAATGATAACTAACGGTTTTTTCAATGTTGCCGTACATGAGAAAATGTTTTAGCTGAAAAAAACTAAATATTGAATCATAATAGTTTTAAATCAGCAAAACTAAGGAGGCATCTGGTATTTTAGCAACAATTAGCTTAGATAGTTTTACTTAATTAAACTGAAACAAACAAGATAACAGAAAAGTCCGCCTTGCGTTGCAAGCCAATTCCAAACTTGGAAAAAGAAGGAAGGAACAGTTAAAAATATTATATTATGATCTGCGACATGAAGAACTTAAAATTATTTCTTTTCTCATAATTGGTGATTTCTTAAAAACACCTTTGAAGAACCTGTCAAGTTAAAGATTCCCATTCTTAATATAAAGTAAATCTTATATTATAAAATGAAATAAAAATTAGCTCGTGGAGCGAGTGGGGACGGGAAAGCAACCCGGAGTGAGAAAACGACCAGGAAAGCGAGCGAGGTGCTGAAGTGAAAACAAATGAAATTTAGAAAAAAACCAGAAACAATAGTTTTAAAATGTCTAAACTAAATCTGATGATTAAGAACATCTACCCATAACTCTTTAATTCTATTTTATATTTTTTTATGTTGAACATCTTAACATTGACATCTTAAAAAGAATTTAAAATGTAATTATTGTCTTGCATAACTAAGCAAGTGAGCTTTCAAGAGTCTACTGCAACAATGGCTTAATCAAGTTATTCACGTTGATCTCAATTTTTATTGACTGATCACACGCCAACTCCTATACTTCTTAAAACAATAAGAAACTGTTACCATACATTTTAAGAGCTAGCAGTACAATTGTATAACTAAACACGTTGGGCGCATTGAATGGTCTATAAACATGATTATAAAACTATCTTCGCAGATAAAATATTTGTTGAACTTGATAATAAAACCTAAGAATTACTCGGAAGTTTGAACACAAGCCCTTGGATGTGCGTGTGTGTGTGTGTGGTTTGTTTAACGTCTGTATCTGTCAATAAGACAATTTAGACGGTATGTATGATTGAGTGTTTGGTGACGTGTTTATGTTGGCTTTGAGGCAGGGAGGCCACCGAAAGCACAAGGCTTTCGTGGGCACATGGCTCGACTCACTCCAGCCCGCCAACTAATAAGTGCAATAAGTTGGACAAGGACCGGTAAATCGACCTCCCCAGGCAGCTAGCAATTTAACCAGCCTCGGATGATCCTCATAGGCTATGGTATCGCTCCGCCGCCTCTCCTCCAAGCCTTCTCCTTGGATGTGCCGAATCTATTCGGAATTTATTTAAATTAACTGGGTTTAGTCAAAGGTGTCTTGAACTCATGGATTTTTCATAAGACAAACTTTATTTCTGTGTTATTTAATTCAAATAAAATAGGTTTTATTTTTAATTTATTTAGATATTTAAAGAGGGAACATATAAATATGGCACTAAGAAAAAAGTATTGAATCAATTTTTGTATATTTTAAAGTAAATTATAATTACTAAAACGCAAATGCAAAAAATAAAGAGTAGTTTTTTTTATTTTATGACGTTATATAAAGTTGCGTGTACATCCAAATTAGAATTTAAATTTAACTAATCAAGACATATACGTATTTACGCATGCTATCATCAGTTACAAGTGCAGGTCTAGAAAAGATATACACTCAACTCTTACGGTTGTGAGAACCAGTCAGAAAAGTACCATGATATAAGACAGGTTCATGTTGAATGTTTTGTTTCTGACGTCACTGTACACAGTCTCAGTGTAAATGATATCATTAACATATTCACTTGAAAATAAAAATTTAATATTTTCGAGAAGATTATATCTTCTTACTTTAAATCTGGTTAGTTACATAAAATCATGCAACTGTGTTTCCACTAAATAAAGAAATGCATTTCATATTTATTCTAACTAATTAATAGTTTAGTGAACAATTGAAACTCCACGTACATTTTTAATAAGCGTAAAAAATAAATACTTTTTGTAAAATTAACACTAAAATGTATTGTTTTAGCAACAGCTCAATATGAAATCTACTGCAACAAAAAATTTAAAAAAAACAAAACAGATAAAAATATATATATATAAAATAACTTGAAAACATTTTTACTTTGTTTACCATCGTAAAAAATAAATACTTTTTGTAAAATTAACACTAAAATGTATTGTTTTAGCAACAGCTCAATATGAAATCTACTGCAACAAAAAATTTAAAAAAAACAAAACAGATAAAAAAATATATATATAAAATAACTTGAAAACATTTTTACTTTGTTCACCATCGCGAGGGGTTCCTTGAGGGTTTTCTTGAGGGTTTTCTTGAGAGTTTTCTTGACCACAAAACGCTAACCGACTGGCAGACTATTTTACCAAGTTAACACGAACCACACTCACTGACCGCAATTCTCAAGCGTGTACGAAATTTTCATGAAAATAGTTGAGATATTTAAATTCGATGCTTTTTGATGATATTTTTATTATTATTACCAATGCTTTTATTAACTCGTCGTCTCTGTTTCTCTGTCTGTCTGTTTGTTTCTCTGTCTGTTTCAAATCTTGCAATCAATTTTTGAGTCACTTCCTGATGATAGATTTTTTTCAAATTTTGCATACATGCTCAAAATAGAAGACAATGCAATATTCAATTATTAGTTTTACAATAAGTCAATTAATTTAGATAATTTTAATTAATTTCGATATTTCGATATAATTAAGATATTTCGACTTTCATATAAAATAAAAGAGTAATATAAAAAAAAATTGATTGCAAAATTTGTGTTTTAATTACATATAAGAGCATTGGTTTTAAAAATTCGTTTTTAATTTACTTGTTCCTTCACTTTCATAGTCGCTACGCCGTTTATGGAACAAATCAGAAATGGGTTTTTTTCTTAAACCATCAGCCGTTTTAAATAAAAAAAAAATAACTGGCCAGTATATGCTAAACCATCGTCAGAACCTTTTAAGGTAAAACAGAATACTATAGAAACAAATTGTCGGTAACTAAAATTAAATAGAAAATAAAATTCAAACCAATACTAACTTTAAAGACAAATGTAACTAATGAATAAAATAAGTATATAAATAAAAATAATAGAATAACGCGTACAATAAGTTAAAACCACACTCTTAGACGAACTCTATTAAAGTTGTAAACCCATTTTGCTTTAAAAGTTTTTTTTTAAGTTATTCATTTAGGTTTTGAAAACTTTGCAGAAGGAATGGTTACCGAAAGGTTTTGCAGTTACTATCCTATCAATGGTCCTTATGGCTGCGCTCAAGAAGATCGCGATTTCATCTGCTATTGTAATAACGATCTCTGCAACTGAAGACGATTTGTAGTGTTGCTACCACAAATTGTTAACATGATGAAATTATTTTGTTTTTCTTTAATCCAACAATTTAGAGTTGGTAAAACGTTTTGTGATAACTTCCAAATCTAAAACTCACAGAGAACGTTTGATGATTTTGAAAAAAAAACTCAAACCTTTGCTCTGTTCTCAAAAGTAATTATTTAAAATCTATGGGGTTTTTTTTATTTAAAATGTATAAAGCATGTTAAATAAAAATGCACTTTTTGACATTGAAGAAATAAAACTACACACAAAGTTGAGTTTTATTATTTTTGTTGCTAAGAAAACAATCGTTATTAGCAAAGTAAAAAAATGAAGACAATTTAAGCACAAAATCAAAAATAATAACAGTACTTCATTTTAAAATTCCTTTAAAAATTAACATGATGGTTATAGCTTTCTGCATTGTTTCATGTGTTATTTGCCTATAAAACTTGAGGCGCTGGCGCCATAGGGGTTCGAGTTTCGCCGGCGTGACAAGCGTAACTCCCTTAGGCAAGGGGTAGGCGCCTATAAGTGGCTGTTTTTGCAAAGACCTTTTCTCGTCTTTGAGCAATAATTGTCGTGATAAAAGCGGGTGCTAAATGTTGAAAAAAAATTTAAGATTTGTTGAAAGTGGTTTTAAATCTTAGTTAACTTTTGCTATGCTACTTCAATTTAAATTTTGTAACAGGACTACTTTTCTATGTTTGTACATAGGCACGGCTGGCCCGGGGTGTTTTTTACCATTAAAAACATTATTTAAACTACTCTATTTTTTTACATTTCGAACTCCGCCTTGCTAATTGCGAGCCAGTTCCAAGCCTGGAGAAAGGAGGAGGAAAAAAGTAAAAAGAATCAAATTCTGGTCCACGACAGGAAGTACTTAAGTGCTTCTTACATACAGCCATTAGAGTCTTAAAACACCTGTGTGAAGGGCTATAAACTATTATAAAAAAAATTTATATTTCGAAAATTACTATTAAACCAATTTTTGCTCAAATTATTTCAGTGGTTAAGATTCAAATAATCAGTCATGTTTATTTCTATGAATTAAGCTGCAGTTATGCTTTGCACGTTAAACAGAACAATCAATCATTAAGTTTCGTTAACATTGTTGATAAACAACGAAATGTTTCCGTTTTTCTTGATTTTTTTATATCACTGCAAAACATCTCAAAAGGCATTAAAACGTGCAAAACAAAACGCAGTGTAAGTTATTTTTAGAGGTTTTTCATATTTTTGTTCAGAACATATAGGGCAATTTGCTAAACATAACCAAATAATTAGAAATGTATACATATACTGTCGTGTTTCGAGTTTATTAGACAAACAAAGTCCGCTGACAACGATATACAAAATGTTAAGAAAAGAATCAGAACAGGAATGAGTACTTGACACGAGACCAGACTGTGTGTTGAATGATCTTGATTACCACAGCCATGCTAATCAGCTGTACAACCAAAGATAAGAAATACGTTGATAATAATAAACATAGACAAATCTAATTAATATAAATATTAATATATAATAATATTTATATAATAATATTTAACAATATAATATGTAACAATATTACACCTCCCTCCCAAGCTAGTCAAAACCATAGCGCTTGGGAGGTCTAATTTGACGTCCATATCTGGTTTCCCTGGAACATCCTGGAACAGGTGGCTCAGGAACAGAAATGGCAGGAGCTGGTGGAACTGTAGAGCCTTCAACGTCTGGAGTCATCTGCTTGTCTTCACTGGTGCATTGTGTTGGAATTTGTGCCAAATGTAAATTACCTGAAAAATACTCTTTAGTTGGAAAAATAAACCTTCTGTTTCTGATAAATTCATGCCCATCAGCTGTGACTATTGTGTATCTTCTAGGATTATTGACCGATTTGATTTTTCCTTGTCTCCAACTATTATTGATGCGGAATCTGACTGGTGTATCTGGAACAAGAAGCTGATGTTGTGTGGAATGACGAGCATCGTGAAAAACCTTGGTTTTCTGTTGGCATTGAGTTAAACGCTCCTTAGCATCTCTAATGACTTCAGGTTTCAGCTTTCTGGTCACAATTGGAAGAGCATCTCTCAAACGTCTGCTGAACAAGAGTTGAGATGGCGAAACATGCATACCTGAAATTGGAGTGTTTCGTAAACTTAATAAAGCCCGTTGCTGGTCCGTCTTTGATTCTTCAGCTTTCTTGAGCACATTCTTTATGGTTTGAATATGTCTTTCGACCATGCCATTTGACCGTGAATTTCCGGGGCTTGTGAACTGCCAACGAAAACCCCAATCTAAAGCAAATTTTCTACAGCTTTCTGAGTTGAATGGCATGTTATCTGAAACAACTGTCATTGGGATGCCATGTCTTGAAAATAATGACTTGAGCTTACTAATAATTTCTGTGGATGTTTTGTTCTGTAGCTGAACAACTTCTGGATATTTACTGAAATAGTCGACTACAAGCAAGAAATCACGGGAATTCAAAGTGAATATATCTGCTCCAACTTTCTCCCATGGTCCTTCTGGAACTTCAGAGTATTTATTATAAATTTGAGTTTCAGAAAATGTTAGGTGAGAAACCTGTTTGGCAACCGTTTCCTCATGAAGTTGATGGATGTCAGTCTGGAACAAATTCTGAGACAATTTTCTTTCTGGTATGTTCAGAGTTACTAATTTGTACTTTTCACAAAAATGTTTACCTAGGAGAGGTTCTGATTTGCCATTCACAACATAGAAATCACCTTGAAGTAACTGATTGTTGCATGGATGCAATAAATTCAGTTCAACAACTCCCAATGGCTTTAAATATTTGTAAACCCCATAAGGTTTCAAAACAACAGATGTCTTTCTTAGACTAAAATGCTTCAATTTCTTAAGTTCTATGTGACTAATGGTATTTACATCTGCACCTGTGTCCAATTTGAACTCTATTGGTGGTCCATTAACAACACTAAACAAACACGACCATCTGAGAGATTTATTAACAGAATCAAAAGAATTAATTTCAATAACCTTCTCAGTTTCAGTTTCAACAAAATTTGCTTCCTTTGGAGACCGACACACACTTGCGAAGTGGTTCTTCTTCTTGCAATTGTGACAAGTCTTCCCTCTGGCTGGACAAGTTGATTTGTGAATTTGGCCACAATTATTGCACTTTTTCTGAAAAACTTTTTGTGAATTTTTAGAAAACTCCATACTATTTACTTCGTATGTGTTGTCTTTTTCAATCGATTTAAAATTTGATTGGAGTGTTTCCATTGTGCTGGCAATTTTAGCAACATTATCTAATGAAATGTCAACTTCTCCCATTATTCTCATTTTGGTGACTTTATCTGGATGAGTGAAAACGAACTTATCTCTGATCATCTCCTCTGGGTCCTAGAATTCACAGTTTCTAGAAGCAATTTTCAAGCGCTCCAGAAATTCGATTGAAGATTCTTCAGAGTTTCGTGTGATATGGTAAAAAACGAATCTTTCAGTCAACAGATGTCGTTTTGGCGAGCACCTCTGTTCAAATCTTTGAAGAACGACGTCGTGCTTTAGTTTGTCCTCCTCTCTTTCCCAATCCATGTCATAATACATGGAATTGGCAGCTTCTCCAAGGGCACTTAACAGAAGAGCCACTTGTCGGTGCTCTGGTAACTGGTTGCCGTCGCAAAGTTGAAAGTATGTTGTATACCCACATCGCCAGCGTCTCCATTCCTCAGCAAGGTTTGAAGAGCTGATGTCGAGCGGAGGCGGTTGCCTAATGCTGAAGGTAGATGCCACGTTTTGTTGACAAGAAATGAATTTCTGCATCGTTTCAAACAATTCATCTTTAACCCCTGTAGACTGCGCCATGTCGTGTTTCGAGTTTATTAGACAAACAAAGTCCGCTGACAACGATATACAAAATGTTAAGAAAAGAATCAGAACAGGAATGAGTACTTGACACGAGACCAGACTGTGTGTTGAATGATCTTGATTACCACAGCCATGCTAATCAGCTGTACAACCAAAGATAAGAAATACGTTGATAATAATAAACATAGACAAATCTAATTAATATAAATATTAATATATAATAATATTTATATAATAATATTTAACAATATAATATGTAACAATATTACATATACTATGCGCTTAATTTATTGTTTGTAGACAATTTCAAACAATGTAATTTTTAAGACTTCAAATATTACAAAAAAAACAAAAAACCTAATGAACAAATTTAAAATAAAACTATGAAAAGTAACAATAAATTAATTTCAATAACTAGAAAATTTTGAAACTATTCAATTGAAAAATTATTAAATAAACTAAAATTAATATTGATAACTACAAAATGTCAAATTATTGACTTAATTGGTTATTTAATAACATTTTTGAAAAAAAAATTTATATGTTTTGTTCATTGTCAATATTTATCAATTCAAAAACACACTAAAAACCCTTAATTAAAAAAAAACAAAAAACATTAAAGCAACTACATCAATAAGTATAAAACAATAAAAAATATTTGACAATATCAATGAAGCATTACGGTAGTGTTTACAGCTTATAATCACATGCAAATAAGAAAAATCAATATAAAATAGATCAAACTTATTACACATTAACTGTCATCAAATAAAAAATAAATTACTTCATGTTGCAGTTTTAATTAAAAATAACAATTCGGTTGTATTTACAAGAACAATAAACTAAGTTAAAAACAAGAAACCAGTTAATTATAGAACAAAAAGACGGATAATTTTTTAATTTGTATGTTCAATATTTTCAAACATTTAAGCAGGCAAGCAAAAACAATAGTAAAGTTATTATATGGGTTTTAAAAATTAAAATAAAAACAAACTATTCAAAATCCTGAATCAAAAATAAAAAACACCATAGAAATTGTATTGTGTTAATTCATTTAATTTTCAACAACTCATTTTTTATAAGAAATGATCGAATTTGCCATTATTCCAATCAAATTAATTAGAAACTCAATTAGTTCAACAAATGTCATTATGGTAATTCCCATCCACAAACTGAAAATCCCACCAACAGTTCCAAGCATTGAATCCCAAGAATAAACAGGTGCATCAGTAATTACAATAGTTGTATTAGATGAGAAAGTAAACGTAACTTTTAAAAAATGTAATCTTATTTTATCTGTTTTTCTTAAACATTCATCAAGCTCTTTTTTAGTTATATTTCCGGCTGCCCAATTATTAAAAACTTCATGGAAATCGGTAAAATAAATGTATGACTTATCGTTTTTATTTTTTCTACTTGGCATTATATAAACAACATAAATATACAGATAGGAAGACAGTTTTTGCCAATAATTCATTGGTTGAACAATATGTTCATATAAGGTTTCAACGCAGGGTTTTTTTCTACAATTTGCTTCACAACTATTGTGTAACCTATCGTAGGCATCATCTTCACATTTAATTTGTTCAAATGATTTAATTGTTTTGTTATATTGTACTTCTGCGTCAACATCGTCAGTTCTATATAACAAAGTATTATTACCACATGTTTCTTCAATGTTATACATTGGACTAACAAGTAATTTATCCGAAACACATTTACATATTTTTAAAAGTGCATCTTGCACACATTTCGTTTTACAAATATAGGTGCTATAAAGAATGTCTGAAGACTTATCGATATATTTCTTACTTTCACAACCTTCACTGTTGTAAGGTTTGTCTAAAATTGTTTCAACTTTCGTAGATAATTCTACTAACGTATCAGTTCCTAAAGGAAGATAAAATCCTTTTGAAATGTTACCAACATCTCTAGAAGAGGTCAAGGCTACTCTGACTCCCTCTGTATATAATAACGGACTACGGTTATCAAAATACAAATCATCGATGTAAGGCTTTGTATACACTAGCATAACAAGAGACTTTATTGAAATGTTGCAAAATTTTGAAATCTGGTAAAAATGGCAGTCGTGGAAATCTGGGTGGTAGATAATTTCGTGTTCCAACTTAGTACAATTGCTCTCAATTGTTTGTTGATTATTATAGTCAAATACAATAGTATCGACAAGAAATGGAATAGTTTTATCAGTATTACCATATTTCGGCAGAGATCTTGAATGACCTCTAGAAAGCTGTGTTTCAAATAACGACCAATCTGAACTTGTTTTATTAACTTTATTGAAAATATATTTTAGTTTCTTGGAATAGTCATTGAAAGTAATTTGAGAGTCATTATAAACAGATGCTGGTTTCGAACTGCATAGAGTTATTGAAGGAAACTTGTTTGCAGTCGTTTTTACACCATAGGCAGTCCTGTAAGGATACAAGCTGTAATTTCTTAACAGAGTAACAAGTTGCCAAATGAGAATCCCTGAACATCCAATAGCAGCACACAGCCACATTATCTTAAAAAACTGTTTTTGTGATTTGACAACCTTTGATACGCCTCGCACAGAAACATTTTCACAAAATTTAACGAATTCTTCTTTTACGCGTATCATTTCCAGCTATATAATATTTCAGGTTAATTTAAATGTTAAGCACAATCAAAACTCAAGTTACAAGCAGTCAAAACAGTCTTACATATTTTTTCGTCAAAGGTAGTTATTTAAATATTTTGGCTTATTATGTACAACAGGTAGCACATATAAAATACATCAACACAATTGTTTTTTGTTTAAACTTGTCTCGCAGCCGTGCAATGTAACAAAACATCTTTTTGATTTAGATTGTTAATGTTGAATTTATTGATTGTTTCACGCTATTGAATAGATGCCTTGAAGTAATTTTATGTGTTTGTTGTCATAACGATGACAACTGCAAAAATTGTTTAAAAATATAAATACATTTTATGAAAGTTTTAAAAAATCACTTTTAAATCGAAATAAATAGTTTAAAAAAAGATAAAAGTGTGCGACGTTCATTTCAAACTAACTCTGTCAGTCACAGAAACATAAAACAAACGTCCCATGGATGGATAAAATTATGGTTAGATGAATAAATAAGTGTACAATATTTTAAATGCTTGTGTTCTCATCGTCATGACAACACTGAAAACAAAGAATTTCTTCAAAGCTTCTACTCAACAGCAATAAAATATACGCGACTAAAAAATCATGTTTTAAACAATAAATGTGTTTCACAAATAATTCCCTTAAGCAAAGAATTTATTGGCAATGCTAAAGTTGTGTGTGTCGAGAAGTAGTGTCACCTGTAGTTTTTTTTCATTTATAAAAGTGTTCAAAATTCGTTTAGGAAACTAAGCAAACAAACTAATTTTAATATTAACATTGTTGTTTTAATCAGCATGTCACAAAACTATTACAAAAAAGGACGCATGGTAATGAGAAAAGCAAAATCCTTTTAAGTTACTTTCATCCTTGCATTAGCTATCCACTTTGTGGCTTAAAACGATCAATAGATTTTAGAAAAATATATTTAAATCTTACTTAGTATGAATTCTTCCATGTATGCTTTGTTTTTTTCACGTTTTCAATTTAACAAGGTTGCTGAAAGGACTTCCATCCACGAGAAAATCAACCTAAACAAATTGTAATAACTCAAAACAAATAAAGTCAATAACAAAAAATCATAATAAAATTAAACAAGTAAATTAAAAACGAATTTTTAAAACCAATGCTCTTATATGTAATTAAAACACAAATTTTGCAATCAATTTTTTCTTATATTACTCTTTTATTTTATATTAAAGTCGAAATATCTTAATTATATCGAAATATCGAAATTAATTAAAATTAACTAAATTAATTGACTTATTGTAAAACTAATAATTGAATATTGCATTGTCTTCTATTTTGAGCATGTATGCAAAATTTGAAAAAAATCTATCATCAGGAAGTGACTCAAAAATTGATTGCAAGATTTGAAACAGACAGAGAAACAGACAGACAGAAAAACAGAGACGACGAGTTAATAAAAGCATTGGTAAAAAAAAAGTAAAAATTCAGAAAACTAAAAACTTGAAAGTCTGCTTGTAAGCAATCGACGTGTCATTATTGCTCACTAAACACGTGTTAGAGCAAAAACGCAATTTTATTGACAAATCTACTTATTAAAATAACAAGTAAAGGAAAAACATCCTTGTATGTGTTTGGTGTTATTATCACTCTATAATTAAAAAAAAACTTACATAAATAGAATGTCCACTTTTATTTATTTCAGATAACATTATTTTTTCACAGTCCATTTAAAATTAAAAATGTTTTTAAAAAGTGTATTGTTTCTTTATCAAATTTAATCTTATTTTTCTGAAACTTTTTTAATAACAATAGTTGCATTTTAGCAGAACTAATGATTATGATTATGTTAACAATATCCAGAATATGTATGTACAATACAATTGTTATTAAACACATAAACAATCGATAACCATACCAATATTAAACACTAGTAATTTAAAAGACAAAAATGAAAGTTGTTCTGAATAAGCACGACTACTCACCAGTTTTGAGCTTTTTTGGACCAAACGTTACCAGATGGGCATTTTCAGGGATGCAATGATTATAATTTATCCGGGGCACTAAAAACCTTTGCTATACCAATGGCAGAGCGGTAGAGCGCTCGCCTGTCGATCATTAGGTCGGCAGTTCCAGCCTCACCCGCGTCATCAGCGTAACTCCCTTAAGCAAGGAGTTCACTCGCATTGCTAAAGGGGTAGGCGCCTATAAATGGCTGCCTCTGCAAAGAACCCTTCAGTGGCTTTGAAGTCCTTTAGGATTTACGCCACTCTAAATATTGTCAAAAAAAAAAAAAAAAAAAAAAAAAACCGAACCGAACCCGAACTCTGTTTTGCTCGGAATGAACCGAACCCGAACGAACCCATGCTAAATTCATCAAACCTATTTTTTTAAATTTAAATTATGACTATGAAATATTCTTGAAAAAGAAATCGTTATTTTGTTTTCTGTATTTAATATCGCTGTTATTGTTTGTCTTACGGAAGCTTATGCACATCTTTGTTGTTATGTTTACTTTCTTTCTCGCTTAGATTATTACACCGTGCGGTCGTGTTGTTTGAATTACCTGATTTTTTGTTTGTTGTATTTATTATAAAGAATAACTTAAATAATATGGCAAATACTAATAAGTTAGCAAACGGTTCTAAATGGAGCAAGCAAGAGCTGGAAACGTTTGTTACAGAAAAAAAGCACGCTTATTATTATTATTATTATTATTATTATTAAACAGTTGATAACGCAACATATGTCAGCAACATGACTATGAGTGAGCGAAGAGCTCGAATGAGTACAGAAACATTAAAAATGTAATTTTTTTTAAATACAATATGGAACCTAAATTTTTTTTAAATGTCTTGAATTAATTAACTTTGACTATTTTTTAATGCAATTATCATCGAGTCTAGCTCGAGCCATAGCTATCCCGAACCGAACCCGAACTTTAACAACTTGCGAAGCAAACCGAACTCGAACTATAATCACTACCGAACCGAATCCGAACTGTAACCACTACCGAACCCGAACTATAGCCACTACCGAACCCGAAATCTTAAATTAGGGTTCGATTCCCATCTCTAATATATATATATATATATATATATATATATATATATATATATATATATATATATATATATATATATATATATATATATATATATATATATATATATATATATATATATATGCATCGTTCAACAAAACTGGAGACGAAACGTAGGGAAACGAACAGTAATGAGACGAATGGTACGTAGGGGAATCCCTAGTTTGGGGTTTTTCAGAAATGGCAAAAGATCGGAATTTTGGGACAGAACTGCGTCCAGCTGCTTGGAGAGAATAGAAGTACTTGCTGGAACGGGGAACGCATGACACCATTGAGTTTTTCCATTATAGATCAGGGGTCTTGCAAAGTAGATCGTTAAATAATTAATTGCTTAGATATAACGGATAATTGTTTTTAATGTTTTTTTTTTTAATTTCAGGTGATTTGCTGTTTGATGATAGTCTTCTTGAAAATCTCAAATTAATAAATAAACGTATACAAGATCCTCTTAACAGCAATGTTCTGCTTGTAGGCAGAAGAACGGAGGTCTACATGTATAAAGTACCTTTAAATTTCACCGCATCATCTCATAAAGCACAAAATTTTACCATCAATTCTAGTTTACCAATTATTGCTCCAGAATTAACAGAGAGTTACATCAGGCGTTTTGATAAATCAAATCTTAAAAATGAAGCTAAAGGTGCAAGTCTTGCAGGCATTTATGCCATTGATTATTTATTCTTTACCAGAGAAAACTGTTCATTTAATTGGTCAGCCATTCCTGACGTGGTGATTGGTCGAGTGGCATACGATCAATATTTGATTGCTATGGCTATCAAATTTAACACTAATTCAATTGATCTTACTAGAACAATGCTGGTTGTTCACCTTGCTAAGCCGAATATCCAAGAAACAGGACGTTTGAACATAGACAGTAGTTACAACCATAATGTTATTGGACCTGGTTTTCCATATAACGATGGTCTTACAAGCACCACTTTTTATTATGTTCAACGGAACATAAATATGACTCTTCAGCTTGTACATCGCCGCAACCTAACTGTTTTTGAATAATAAATTGTTTGATTACTTGGCAAGAACGTGGCTGTATTGTTATTTAAGGACTTTTCATAATGTTTTCAATTTAATTTTCACGTTATAATGTGATTATTAATTATACTGTGTTATTGTGATGATCAAAATAGTTTGTGTTATCCAAAGTAAACAAAAACGACTTACTCAATTACGAATATAATTAATATTGAAATCAATTTGCTTGTTAAAAAAACTGAACCAATAAATCACTTGCTACTCACTATCAATCAATAAGATTGAGTTTTAATGCTTTTTAGGCCAAAAACAAATCACCATGTATGTACCAGAACAGTTGGTTGTGGTTGTGAATCACGTGTTAAATTTTTGGTGACAAAACTTACTGTGTAATTTGTCAATAACTTTGATTTTTGTAAAATTGTATAATTTTAGTTTATTGATTTTTGTTGAAAAACATTATAATATTTGCAAAGACAACTATTTTTTGTATAATGTGTGTTTCCATTTCATAAGTGCAATTTAAAAATATTTGTACTCACAAAGAATTGATCAAATTGACAAGACCTAGAGCCTTGCTCGGACGTGTTTAGCGCGGGACTTCATAATAGGGTTATTGTTATTAAACGGTCCTGCCTGGACCAAAATCAGCATAGGCCGAGGCTATTGAGCCGAGACATGGGTTTTTATGCTAGTGAAAATGAACAGGGCTTGGGATTTTGTATCTATATAACGGGTCGGGTCTTAAAAAATCGGCCTGTGCAGGGATTTGAGAAATAAATGAGCTCAATTGGTAAAGTTGCTTACATCAATAATAACACAAGATTGGTGAAATAGGTCAAGACAACCCAGTAACTCCAGTAGCGTAACTAAATTTTTTCGCGCCCGGGGCAAAGTCTAAGGAATGTCTCCTGGAAAATCCCATCTGCCAATTTGTTCCTCCAAACGAAGCTGATGATCGAGGGTGGGGCAGTCGTAGAGGTACTTTTACAAAATGTTTTTGAAAACAGTAAACACTAATGTCTTAAATATAGCTGATGACCGGAAAGGGTTTCTTAAAATTCAAATATATTCTCGCGCATTCCTGTAAGATTTTGAAAGTTTTGAGAAATCAAAAAAAAAGTGCACAAGAAAATTTAACACTAACTGGAAGTAACATGTCTTGTCTGTCATCTGTTTTACCATTATGTTAAAAAATGCAATAAAGATGACCCTTCTATAGTATTCTTAAAATGTTGTGCCTTCAAAATTTCTTCTTCAACCAATCAATCAATGTGAATATTTATAGTGCGCTACCTATAAAGCTTTTAGGGTCTGTCTAAGTCATGGAATTGGTAGTCTTTCATTAGCAACTACATTCATTAATGTACAGTGTAAAATTCATTTCCTGACTTTTGTCAATTCTCTCTGAATCAAGAAAATTTATTTGTAAGCTGTACTTATATCAATGGCACTGTTTTGTAACAATTTTTTTTGAAAAGGCGGAACGGGGTCACACGATGTGGGCTATCCTATCAATTCGCCACTGGCTACAATTTATTCTTTTCTCGAGTCCCAGTTTTTTTAGAGAAAAAGTGTATAAAGTTTTGATAAACAAATTTAAAGTACGACTAGCTCTCCTTCCCGGTTATCCGCAGTTTTTAGAAGAAAAATATAGCATTAGGAAAATAAATTTTAGAAACTGTGGGTTTTAAAAACTTGTTGCCCCCCCCCCCCCTAAGGTTTTGGTGAAATGACGCCCCTGTTATCTTGTAGTGATACCAACGATACACTCAATAAAACCTGAGCTTGCCAGACTAAAACTATTGAAACTGGTTTAAAAAAAACAAAATGCTTCAATCTGAGCTTCTAAAAAAAAAATATGAAAACGATGAAGGAAAGAGATTTTTCAGCGGTTTCTGTACATCGGGACATAACTCCAAAGGGAAAAAAAGCACAAAAACATTTTGTCGAAAACATGAAACAAGAAATACGGGCTGGAGAGACAAATCTGATCATCATGAAGGACAAAATCGTGACCAAAAAACTTCTCAGAACGGGAAGAGTTTAAGAGGTTCCATACAGAGTTACACAGTGACCACAACAGGTTACATAAATGTTTGGCTGTGAACGTTACCTGGATGTCAACTGATAAGAGAATTTTAGGATCGTAATAAAATATATATATATACTAGCGGGGGCACCCGGCGTTACCCAGGGTTTTTAGAGTTTTTTCTAATGTTTGTCTCTCTCGCTCCTGTTTCCTTCTCCGCTTTCCCGTTCCCGTCGCGTTCCAGGTCACTTTTCCGCTCCTGGTCGCTTTCCCGCTCTCGGTCGTTTTCCAGCCCCCGGTCGCTTTCCCGCTCCCGGTTGCTTTCCCGTTCTCGGTCACTTTCCCTTTCCCGCTCTATCTTTTGCTCTCAGTTGGCTTCCAGTTCCCGTTTTCGCTTATTTATGTATGTATATGTATCTGTATATATATATATATATATATATATATATATATATATATATATATATATATATATATATATATATATATATATACAGTTCCCGCTCACTCACCCGCTCCGCTCATTTTTTGACGGATTTCAAATTTTTTTTCTCTATATTTGATTCCCCTTGACTCTCAAGGTTGTGTGAAAATTTTATTACGATTCTAAATGTCTCTTATCAGTGAATGTTTGTATGTATGTATATATATGTATGTTATTTATGCATTGCTACACCATTCATCCGATCTTAATGAAATTTTCACACAACCTTGAGAGTCAAGGGGAATCAAAAAATGTGTGTGTATGTGTGTGTGTGTGGCTTTCTCTGTACGCAAAACTTGCAAGTAAAATTTAACCAGCTTTTTGACTAGCTAGAAAGCTGAAACTTTCAGCATAGCTTTATATTGGATGACAATAGATATAAATAGATATAACTTTTATTTGTATTGCAGGTAAAAAGCTGGATTAGAACAATGGGAAATCACATAACAGGGACGTAAATTCAGCATTTTCCAGGGGGGAACAAAATTTTCCCGCCATTATATAGCTTACTGACAGGGTTACCCGCTGTTGTCCGGACTTTTTGTGCTTAGTTTTGTCTCGTTTTTGCCAATGAAACGTCAAAGAAATAACAGATTTTTTTGTAATTTTTCAAAATTTTCTCATCAATGAAGTTACCTGTATGTTGTTAAAATTGCTCCTGCGGCTTGGATGTGATAAACGAATGCTCTCACACACACATTACCTTTTACATTTATATAAATACGTAGGTACAAGCAGAGAGGGATGGAGAAATGCATCCCCCATCAGAGTATCAATTGAAATTTTTTGGATATAATACCTTGTTTTTGGAAAACGACCGCAGCCTTTTTGGGAGGAGAAATTGGAAGTCTTTGACAAATTTTTTGAAAAATAATTACGACTACCCCTTACCGGTTATCAGCTTTTTGGAAGAGAATATAAAAAAAATTCTGAAGTGAATCCCCCACCAGAAAATTCTGGATTCGCCACGCGCCACTGGGTATAAGGGGGATGAATGATGAATGATTTAATCATATTGCAGTAAAACAAGTAAAGGAAAAACGAGTTTTTCAACACAAACTTTGATTTCAAATACATTCAATTTAAAAATGCAAAAGATGTTCAAAGTTTTTTTTAATTGAATCATGTATTTTCATCAAATATAAAGCTATGCTGAAAGTTTCAACTTCCTAGCTAGTCAAATTGCTGGTTAAATTTCACTTGCAGGATTTGCGTACAGAGAAATACACACAAAAAAACAGAGATTGTAACCTAAATAAAAGTTTGTAAAAAAGATGTCCAAAATGGGGTGGGTATAATTTTGTTTTATTTTTGTGTAATAAAGAATAACTTTGATGTAGACAGCTGTGAGGGAATCAACATTGTATCAATACCACTAATAGGGTAAAATTCAACGAGTTCGCTGATTGTATTTTGGCACATAAAACAGCTAATCTTTGGACCAACACTGATACACAAATTATTACTCTGCAGTTATTGGTAAATCTAGCATCGAGCTAAGATATAAAATTGTCTCCAATACGCATTGAATCATCACGAGGTTAAGTAAAGTTAAAATTAACATATTATATAGTAAACTCAAAGTAAAAAAAAAATTTTAATTTTGGAAATCAAGGGGGGGCGAATTGTCTATACACGCCAGAAGGATTCCAATACGCATTGCATCATCACTAGGTTAAGTAAAGTTAAAATTAAATAAATATATAGTAAACTCTAGGTAAAAAAAAATTCAAATTTTGAAAATCAGGGGGGGGGGCAAATGCCCCCCCCCCCATGCCCCTCCCCAATTTACGTCCCTGACACATAACAATGGGAAATCACATAATATGAATTATAGTATATGAAATGTTAGTGTGAAATAAAGATGAATATAAGATAAAGATAAAAACAGATAGAGTATTATTTTACAACGAACTGTATCATTGTAAGTTTATTGATCAACAGTGGAGAATTACACAATAAGAGTTATAGTAGATTATAGAATGAGATGTTAAAATGAAATGAACTGTTACAATAAGCAATTTTAATTATTATTTGTTTATTAACATGACAGTTCATTGCTCTATTATATTATTGACTGAATTTATAATGAGATCAGTTATTTTGTATATAATATATATATATATATATATATATATAATAAACAATGGTATTCTTTTGATTTAACTCTTAAACTTTTTGGTTCTCTAAATAGTAATAAAACTAATAATAATAATAATAAATGTTTTAACTCATTTACAACTTCTGTTAAAAATATGCATGTTAATAGTGCCAATGTTTCTTCAGGTATTTCTTCGTTGAATGAATGTTTTGTACCAGACGTTTGTGTTTCAAAGGTTATAGATAATGTATGTGATTCTTCTTCCAGTCACGTCCTTGAAGTTGACTGTAATTCCGTTGTTAAAGGCTTTACTAACTGATCTTAATTATTTAGTTATTACTGTTATTATTATAATTATTTTAATTTAAATATTTTTTATGTTGTTACATTTGTATATAATGAATTTAAATTTTATTTAAATTGTATTTTAATTCCTTTCAATTAGTTGTATCTTTTACCATTTAGTCACTGCATTTTATTTTAAAAAGTTAAACGGCTCTGATGATGGCAAAAAATTGCCGAAATAGATCTATTAGCCTATAAGATTATGGAGTTTGTGTTTGGTAATAAAGTATTTTTAAACCGATTTAGATTATTGGAAAAAATTAAAAATAAAATCGATTCAGCCAAGTGCGCCACTTTTTTCAATCGAGTTTGCCTAAAAGAATATATATATATATATATATATATATATATATATATATATATATATATATATATATATATATATATATATATATATATATATATATATATATATATATATATATATATAAACATATAAGATCGAAGATAGGAAGAAGGTGATATTGAATTATTGAAAGTTCTTAAGAGAATATGGTAGACCTCCTAGCCCAATTTTTTTATGTTTGTGGCTGGCTGAACAAATATTTCGGCTGATATCCGGATTAGCCGAATTTACGCGTAAAATTAATAATAATAATAATAATAATAATAATAATAATAATAATAATACGGAATTTATCAAGCGCCAAGGCACGCGACTGAGGCGCCCTCGGATAACCTAAAAATTGCATCGTTCAAAGGCTAATTTAAAATAAAAGGTTTTAAGTTTAGTTTTAAAGGAAGCGACGGATCCACAGTTTCGAATTTCGGCTGGCAGTGCATTCCAGACGATTGGCGATGCGTGTCGAAAGGATCTCGCACCGATATTGTTGTTAGCTTTTGTCCGTGCGAGTTCAGGAGCTGTGGATGAGCGGAGCGGTCTTTGGATGTTTCTGTTGTGCAGGAGTTGGTGAAGATATGTGGGCGATGAACAAAACCGAATTTTGTACGTTATCAGAGCGATTTTGTACAAAATTCGATAGTGTACCGGCAGCCAGTGAAGTTTGAAAAGACGGAATGAAGACGACGACGATGACAGAGATGACGACGGCTTGAATTTTAAATTATCCGGCTCATGATTCAAATTTGTGGCTGATAATTATTTTAAATTAGGCTAAAATTTAATATAAAATTAAATACTAAAGTTAATAAAGTTCAAAATTTATTAACAATATATAAATTATCAAATTAATAGCAATTGTCATAAACGTTAATTAAATCATCAAAAATGTCATATGATAAACAACATTACATCATAAAAATAATATGAACACAATTTTTTACATTGCAAATTTAAAATTGTCATGTATAAAAACAATCAGCACTTAAGGCTGATCTGCGGCTGTTCATAACTAATCCACATGTTAATTATCTATAATATCTTATTATTAACTATTAACATGAGAAAAGAATTGTGATACTTAAATTTATTCCTATTTTAAAGCGTCTGTCGGTAACGATAATAAGTAAAGCAAAGATAATATAATGAAAATTAGACAACGTAATTGATTTCAGAAAGAAATTCAGGAAATTAAATATTGCACGCCAATGTATACATAATAGTTGATTTTGCACTTTTACATGGAAAATTAGTTTTATAATGAGTCAAACGTAAAAAAAAGGTCTAGGTTAAGCTGGCGTTCGGAAATCTTATAGCGGATCTTCGGCGTACCGTTTTCGGCTGGCCGCCGGCTAACCGTAATTTTTTTCGGCTGATTTACGGCGGCTGTAAAAAGTTCGGCGGCGGCGGCGGCCGGCGGCGGCTAGGAGGTCTAGAATATGGCAAGAACGATGTTTGAAATCTTTTGGTTTTACAGAAAGGCACCGGATATTCTGAAGCATTTCGCAGCTTCGATTGAGGTTCTGGATCTCGCCGAGCCGGCGTGAGGTGGTAAAGACAGCTGGATGGTTGACGAACAGATTTTAGATGGTGGAATCGAACACCAGATGCTTTCTTTAGCCTGTAGCAGTTGGTCACGTGTATACGAATGACGCTCTAGGATTGGTCGTAGCAGCGCGGCTTGCATTTTCGCCAATGTCCGACGGTATAAGACAGGAAGATAAATAATGCCACCTGATTGGATAATTTTGAATTCAAAAAGTCACATAAATTATGCAAATATATAGACGCGCTTTGTTTTCCGATGCTGTTTATTTTATAGTCGTTGGCCGTTATGGGTTTTTCCGGTGGATAAAGTTTGACAAAGTTGCCGACTAAGTTATTCGACACTCCATGTATTTAACTAAATAGTTAAATAGACTAGAAAATTCAACTTGTCATTCTGTCAATCAGAGATAACCAATATTTGGAATGACGTTTTTTCAATCATGTAAGCCAAGCCTAGTCAATAAACTGAAACACAAATAAACTATTTTAATTATTAATTGACTGACAAATAATAACTTTTGACAAAAGTTTACCAAATTAAATTTGATTTTTTTAGTAAATTAATAATGCAGAAGGCTTCTATTCTAAAAAATATATCATTACAAACAGTTATTCTAATCAAAAAAAATTATGATACTGTGCAATTTAACTCATTAGTTGTTTATTTAATGCAGAAATAGCTTAACTAAGTTGTTCATGGAGATAAATAGGACTAGTTGGAACATATCTGAAACTTTCCCAGGAGATTGATAATATATTTTCAACCAAATTCTACTCTGTCACCATGTTAAGGACAAGCATGAGATAAGAGTGCATAGTAACACTGATTTCTTTAAGACCTAAACAGACACATAAGCAAAACAGCGTGAAAAATTTTGCTTCATTGCTTTGATCCAAAACATTTTTTCAAAGTTCAAACTCTAGCATTATTTGTTTTAATAAATTCATGAATTGTCTTGAGTTGACAATATTTCAGTATTCAGTGTTGTTTAATTATATGACTTCCAAGTTATTAGTGCAGAAATAATTGTGTTTTAATTTTTTATATTGGCCTCATAATCAAGAACTGAGATAATTTTGTAATATAATAAAGCTGAATAGTTATTCTACTGTTGTTCTCAATTAAAATCAAAGAAATCAATAAAACTGATAATTTTCTAATGATTTTTAATCATCTAAATCTAAAATGTCATGTTACTCATAATACATTTAAAGCCTAAAAATGTTGCATTAGTTTAAAAATATCTAAATTTTTGTTATGTATGTAAATGTATGTAAATGTAAATTTATAATGCGCTTTTTTTAAAAAGTCACAAAAGCGCGTCGCGTCAAATCATAAATTTAAGAATAAAGTTCTGTCTTAAGCAGCTTCCTGAAACCGCCGAGGTCCAAAGCTGGATTCCTCAGGTCAGCAGATAGGCTGTTCCAAACAACTGGACCAGCAGTGGAGAATCCGCGCCTGCCGAGAGTCGTTGTCTTTGACGATGGAACGAACAAGTCGCCAGCAGCCGCCGATCGAAGGTGGGACCGACCAGCAAGCGTTGAGATCGGTACACACAATTGCTGCAGGTAGACCGGAGCCGTGTGGTGGAGGCACTTGTATACCATCAGACCCAACTTGAACTGAATTCTCTGCGGGAAAGGAAGCCAGTGAAGTTGCGTCCGCATGAGATCTGATACGGGAGACCAGCCGGGCAGCTGAAGAACAAGACGAGCGGCTGCTCGGAGAATGGATTGGAGCCTATTGATTTGAAACTGTCTAAGTCCGGCCATGACACCATTACAGTAATCAAGCCGGCTGTGCACGAGTGCTCTAATGAGTGAATGGGCGGAGTCCATGGTGAGGCTACGGCGGACGACGCGCAGTTGACGGAGATGATAGAAGCATGAACGAGTAAGATGAGAGATGTGTGCCTCCATAGACAAGCTACTGTCGACCATCACGCCAAGATTACGAACATAAGTGGAGGGCCTGACTGAGACACCAGCGATGACCAGATCCCCCTTCGGACAGAAGCTGAGTCGACCAGGCGAGCCCAACCAGATCACTTCGGTCTTAGAAAGATTGAGTTGCAAGCGATTGCTTGCCATCCAAGTGCCAATCTCGCTGATACATGCAGACATCCTGGGGACCAGATCGGAACACGACGCTGGCGGGGAGTGATCGTAAATCTGCAGGTCGTCAGCGTAAGAATGAACAGAAAACCGATGTTTCGTGGCAATATGTAGGACGTCCGCGGAATAGAGAAGAAACAACAACGGGCCCAGAACGGATCCCTGCGGGACGCCACACAGGACAGAGGTAGGCGTGGACAAAACACCTCCGGAGCGGATGCAGTGGGACCGATCAGTCAAATAGGAACGAAACCATTCGAGGACGACGTCTCCGAAACCATACGAGAAATGGAGCCTGTTGACCAAAATTTGATGGTCAACAGTGTCGAAAGCAGCGGAGAGGTCCAGAAGTCCCAGTAGCGTGATCCGACCCGAATCAGCCGCAGCGTAAATATCAGACAGTACCTTCAGGACAGCAGTTTCAGTGGAGTGCTGATTTCTGTACGCCGACTGAAACATCGGGAGAAGTGAGATTTAGTAACTAAAATTTGTTAGTTTTTTCATATGTTTATCATTGTTTATCATTGTTTATTGGGCATACAAAAACACATTAAAGAAACACATAAAAATTGAAATAAAAGCATGCAACAAAAAATGAATGAGTAGTGCCCAAAAGGAACATCCGAAGAGATGAATCTCGCTTGAGGATGACCAGTGCAGATGAAACATTTACGAATACTAATAATACAGGTACATACAATACAATAAATTTAGAATGGTAAAATAACTGAAATAAATTACTAAGATGAACAAAATAACAAAATTTAACATTTAATAATATACAATATACGTTCGAATCTGAGATGATAGAATATATTATAATTTTAATAAGTGAGATTTAAGACGAGATTTAAATAATGAAAAGGACTCAGAGGACTGTATTGAAATAGGGATGACTGAATATGTACGCGGACCTAAACATTTAATAGAAAAGGTTTTTAGTCTTGTGTTTGCAAATTCTGGACGGAAAAGATTAGATGATCGCAAAAAATGGGTATGAATATCGGACGACTTTAAGAAGAAATCATGAAAGGATTGAGGTAGAGTAGAATTAGAATATTTATACATAAAAGAACCAATTTGAAACAGATTGACTTGATAAATGTTTAAAAGCTTATGTTCAGTAAATTTTGACTTACAAGAAGAAAGAGGATGTAAAAAAAAAATAATAATACGGATGAGTCGTTTGAGCAAAATGTGTAAAGAAAGAAGACGAGTTGGGTAATTAGAAGCCCAAACAATATTGCAGTAAGAAATATAGGGAAAGACAAATGCATAATACAACATAATACAAGTTTTTGTGTCTATAAAACGACGTAATCTATACATAATTCCAATATACTTAGAAACTTTAGATTTAACATGCTTAATGTGATCAGTCCATGTTAAATGTTGATCAAGAAACACACCTAAAAATCTATATGAGGTGACACGGGTAATAGAAACACCAGAAATGCTGAGACATGACTTTGTAATAATAGATTTACTCTTTGGATGAAATATGATATAGTTGGTTTTTTTTACATTTAAAGAAAGCTTATTGGCACAAAACCAATCATAAATACATATGAGACCATTATTAACGCTGTCAAATAAAATGTTCAAATTGTCACCAGAAGCAAACAGACTAGTGTCATCAGCAAATAAAGAAAAACTGAACAGGTTAGAAATTAAAGGTAAGTCATTGATATATATAATAAATAGGAGTGGACCCAATATAGAGCCCTGTGGTACGCCACAGTTGATGGGTAAAGATTGTGATAACACATTGTTGTAGCAGACATATTGTGATCGGTTCTTCATGTAATCCCGAAACCAGTCAAGAGGAACTCCCCGGACTCCATAGTACTCAAGCTTCTTCAATAATATTTCATGATTTACAGTGTCAAATGCTTTTGCAAGGTCTAGGAATAGGCCAATGCCAAAGTTTCCTTGATCTAGAGCTTCAGAGATTTTGGATTGAAGAACAACTAGTGGCATGTATGTGGAGTGGTTTTTTCTAAATCCGTATTGGTATGGTAAAAGGAGAGAAAACTTTAATAGGTAACTGTATAATCTTGTGTGCATAACTTTTTCAAAGAATTTGGAAAAATAAGATAATATTGAAATGGGCCGATAATTTGTTACATTATTTTTTTCACCGGATTTATGAAGTGGAACAACTTTAGCAATTTTCAATTGGTCAGGAAATATTCCAAATGTTAGGGAACTATTGATCAGAGATGTTAGAGGAGAGACAATTAGTTGGATAGATTGACTTGCTATTAGAGGATCAATACCATCTGGACCACAACTTCTAGATGTTTTTAAACTTTTTGCAATTTTGAGGATTTCAGTTGATGTTACTGGTGTGACATTCATGGAATCGACCACTTGGTTCTTGAGGAAGTCAGTGAAATAAGAACCCTGAGAGTGAATTTGTTTTGCAAGGCTTGACCCAATGTTTGAGAAATACTTGTTAAACATATCAGCAATCAGAGAAGGTGAACTTATTTCGGATCCATCATTTGTGAGAAAATTTTCCTGATGCTCTTTTGATTTGAATTGGCCTAGTAAAGTCTTTATCAATTTCCAGATTGCATTAATATTACCTTCATAAGATTCAAATTTAGAAGAGTAGTGTTGTTTGATTGTGGTTGTTTTTAAGGATTTAAATTTATTGCGACAAGTTATGAATTTTCTTCTATTTACTTCTGATGGGTGTTTTAAAAAATTACGATAGAGAATGTTCTTTTTACGGCAGTGTCTGAAAAGTGTAAAGTTCATCCATTCATGGTCAAATTTTACTTTTTTCTGTCTGGGTTTCTCTAGAGGAAAACAGAAATTATATGCAAGGAGATATTCTTTCACAAATAATGAATAAGCAGATGTCACTTTACCATTTTCACCTTGTTGAATGACTTCAGTCCAATCTTTGTTAGTTAATTTAACATGGAACAAATTACTGTTTTTAAATTGTCTTTTGAAGTTTTTTTGATCTTTAGAAATGGTTATTTGAAAAGCAAGATCAAGAGAAAGGTAAAGTGGAAAATGGTCAGACAAATCATCAATCAGTATCTTTGAGAGCGTATTTTGAAGATGGAAGTTTGTGAAGATATTGTCGATTGCTGTTGCTGTCGTAGAACTTTTCCGTGTTGGTTTTATAAAAGCAGGAAACAATAAATGAGATGCAAATGTGTTCAAAAAATCAGAAACAAGAGAAGCATGAACTTCATCTAACAAATTTATGTTAAAGTCACCCAGTAGTAGAATAGTAGTGTTATGGTGATCAATGGAAGTTAATAAAAGATTCAATTCGTCAAGAAAAGTTTGTAAATTTGAGTTTGGTGGTCGATATATCACCCCAGCAATAAATTTTTTATTATTACAACTAAAGGAAACCAGTAACGATTCGAATGAGGAGATTAGTAAATTTTTGTCCTGGTGGACCAAAATGGAGCAGGCGATAGAAGCATCGATGAAAAAACCCACACCCCCACCTTTTTTACTCTCACGAGGTTTTGAAAAAAAAATTGTAGTGTGGGATGAATATACTGTCAGAGTTTTCTTTATTTAGCCAGGTTTCAGTTACAGCTACAATTTTAGCTGAGGACATGTGCATTAGTAAGATTAAATCTTGAACTTTATGTACGAGACTTCTGCAATTTACATGAAGGAATGATAATTTCTTATTGGTTGAGTTTTTAATTAAATTGGAAAGATTATCTGGTGTTAAATATGTAACTGGATCGTAAAATTGATATAAAAAATGCTCATCTGGATCAATGTGTCTGTCAAATAAACAAAAGACTTCCTTCATTTCTCCTAACTCGTTATGCAGACTTGTCATATTTGTTGGTGTTAAAGTTGTAGACTTTTCAGGAGGATGCAGATGGAAAAGGCTGTCGAGATTCTCTTTTAGCACACCGCCTTTTGTAGGCCTCCTCTGCTTGAATACGAGTTAAGTCCCTGTTTATGTAAACTTGGCGAAATTTGACTTCAGAAGAGCTTCTAAGTATGACCGCAGAAGAGAGAAGATCTTTTACATCATCAGGACTGTTTAGCGTGACACAGATTTTGACATTGTCTTTTCCTAGTCTGCGAGTTTTGAGTATGCAAGGTTTAACAGTGAGGGCTTCTTCGCAGAAAGTTTCGACAAGTTTTTGATCAGTAATTTTTGAGTCAGTAGGCGTAGGCAATCCAGTAATAATAACATTGTTGGCTCTTATTTTAATATCTTCTCTTTCTTTATCCGTAACAAGAATTGCTTTAGAAGTTGCATGTCAGATTAGCTGAGTTATTTATTTATCTGCAACAGAAACATGACAAAAGGTCTTTAATGTTACAGGTCCAACAAGCTTTTATTTGGTGTATATGGCAAAGGCTGCTGTAAAAGAATAATTGTGGAGACAAGCTATATCAAAGTAGATACAAAAATGTGTATGGTCTTTTTTGTCTAAATGGCTCAATATAGAAGCCACATACAAATATTAGACTGATTGTAAGAACTATTATAAGTATCAATAAAAATAGTATTAAAACAATAGTATTAAAACAATAGTATTAAAATAGTATGAAAACAATAGTATTAAAATAGTATTAAAACAATAGTATTAAAATAGTATTAAAACAATAGTATTAAAATAGTATTAAAACAATAGTATTAAAATAGTATTAAAACAATAGTATTAAAATAGTATTAAAACAATAGTATTAAAATAGTATTAAAACAATAGTATTAAAATAGTATTAAAACAATAGTATTAAAATAGTATTAAAACAATAGTATTAAAATAGTATAAAACAATAATTTTCAGCTGTAAATAACTTATGGCCTACAGTCCATAGATACTACAATCATGTTAATTTTAAATAAAAATTATTATTAATCATAAAATTATTTATAGTTGTTTCTAAATAAAAGTGTAAAGGTTAATTAATTTGACCAAAATAAAAAAAATTTCAAACGAAAATATTAGCAAGCTTCAAGAGCATAATGTATGCAAATATGGATAGATATCTATGGTTGTATGTGACCTAGTCATTTAAAACTATCCAATCAGATGATAGTATTTGTCTCCCTGTCTTATACCGTCGGACATTGGCGAAAATGCGCGCGGCTTCACAAGCCGGAACCAAGGAAACCATGGCGACTCTTCTTAGGAAGAAAAAAACTGCCAGAAATTATTACGGCAAATATTTGAGAAAAAATTTAGTTTTGTAATCCATTAGAGTGCATTGTTCCGGGAAAATAGAAAACAGAATCGGTATTTGACGGAAACAAAAAAGGTTAAATACGATAAAATCGTGCCACGTAGACTGACGCGTCCGGCAGCTACAAGAGCGCCAAAGATTTTGATAAGAGCGCCAAAGATTTTCACAAGAGCGCCAAAGTTTTGGTTTAGTTTAATAACGTGTACAGTATACAGAGCGCAGAAAATGCAAAAATGCCAGTTGTAAACGTTTCGTTCAGCGAAGCCCATGTCATTAAGCTCATCCTGAAGTTTCTCGCCAAGCGCAATCTCAATATCTCCATGCTTTCACTGGAGAGTGAGTCAGGTGTTATCAATGGGATCTACTCAGATGATATGTTTTTTCTCAGGCAATTGATTCTTGATGGACAGTGGGATGATGCTATTGATTTCGTCCAGCCTCTTTCGGAGATTGACTCCTTCGACGAAAAGAATTTTACAAAGCCTAATTGTTTAAAATGGGCTTGAAATGATTTAGGTCAAGAGACATAAGTTTGTGGGTAATCGATCAGAAGCGGGAAGGCGACCGGGAGCGGGAAATCGACTGGGAGCGAAAGTGCAAGCAAAGCGGGAAAACAAGCGGGGAAGGAAACTGGAGCGAGAGAGGCAAGCATTATAAAAACCTTTAAAAACTCCGGGCAATGAATCCAAAGTTCATCGTAATTTTAAAACATCCGTCTTTGGGACGGGCAAAACCACTAATTAGAGTTATTAAGTAAAATAATTGAGGTAATATATTGTTTAGTGGGAAAAATTTTGTCTAAATTTGAGATAATTATATTTGCTTGTAGGAAACCGTCTCACTTTTTTCGCCCAATTTCTATATAGATTCATACTAAAATGTTCGTGTTAGATAGAAATTGCCTATAGTCAAAGGCCTTTAAATTTGCCTTACTCGCTTCACACGTGTTTTATAGCTCTATGCATATAAGTACATACGAGAAAGAACTTAATCAGCTATGTTGTGAGCAGCTGCAACGTTGAACAGGAGTTTCTAAGCTTTGTAGAAACTTGAAAATTTCTTGGACACTCAGGTAAAAAAATTGCAAAACAATTTAGAAACGGGGCTAACTAGTGTTAAAATGAATATACGAAAACTGTATCTATGTGTTATCTTGATAGGCGCAATGGGATTTTTTTCTGTAAAAATATTATTCCGTAGCAAAATGAAATTTTTCACGGATAAGCAAATATTAGAAAATCTTGGACTGGAAAACAAACAAAGTCCAAGAACTACACCTTTTCCACTTCTGACAATGTTTACCACTTTCAAAGAAGATGCTCCACATCATCATTTGGCACATCGACTGGCTATTCTCAACTGGGCATCCTTGGGAAGTGAATACGTCAAACCGGTCCTGTTTACTAACTTGTCGATGGATTATTTACACAAAGCAGTACGAGGTGCAAAAGTGAACAACAGTTTTTATGAGAACAGAACACTAACGGAACACGCTTTATTAAACGGATGGGATGTCTTACCAATTCCATCGTTCAATCCATACGGGACACCTCATCTTAAACCAATGTACAGAGAAGTATTCAAAAAATATAACTCAACGTTCTATGGTTATGCTAATGGTTGGTCATTGTTTTATTTTATTTTTACTTTACCCGTCTTTTAAAACTAGTCACTTAGTCTAGTTTCCTATCGTTTCTGATGGAGAGTTTTACAAAGCACAATTGTTTAACATGGGCTTGAAGTGATTTAGGAGACATAAGTTTGTGGGAGGTTTTACTCCTGTTTTACTATGTTGTTGAATATTTTGCTCAAATTTATTGTTATTTGTTAAAATATAAAATGTTCACGTTAATTTGTCACATTTTAATAATTGTATATTAAAATGGCCTATAATATAAAAGAAGCTTTTCTATAACGAAATTGTTTTAGAACAGAAAAATTTTCAAAAATTGTTTTGGGTTATAAAAATTTGTTTATAAAGACATGGAAAATTATGTATGTTGATATTTACTCATGCAAATCTTATATATAAAAATGAAATGTTGTTTGTTTGTATATCCGAGAATAAAATGTAAACGGCCGAACATATTTAATTGAAATTTGGCACACTTATGTAACTTATTCAAGCGGTGGTTCCTGTAAAGTTTTAAATAAACTTGTTTCTCCGTTGATGTTTTATGGACAAAAAACATTTTGGTCAGCGGTAGTAAGGTAAAGTAAATTTTTTTTCTACAAAATAAAAATAAAAATAAATTAATTTATAGTTAAATTATACAATTTTTTTTCCGGGAGCGGGAAAAGTAAAAAAGACCGGGGCCGGGAAAGCGACCGTGAGCAGAAATGAGACCAGGAGTGAGAAAGCGACCTGGAACGAGAAAGCAAGCAGTTAAGGAAACAGGAGCCAGAGAGATAAACGATAAAGAACCTTTAAAATCCCCGGGCAACGCCGGGTAACCCAGCTAGTACAAAATAAAAACAAAACAAACTTGGATTTAATGGATATAAAATAATATTTAATAATGAATACAAAGTGTTATTATATTCATGCATAAAATTTGAATCACAAAGATGTAAAAAAATTGTTAAACTGGAATGGCTCCTCAAAAATACCATACGATCATACAAAGTGTCAGTCATTTTGCATCTCCGCGGCGTCAATATCATGTCAGCAATACTAAATTTGAAAAACGACAGAACAGAGCAAAAAACACAGCACTCGACAAAGAGGCAGCCATTACGCGAGGCGCCTAGTTTTATTTTTTATATTTTTGTTTTTCAAATTTTTTCGAGGATGTCGAGTGCCTACTCAATCGCTTTGGGACTAGACAGTGTGAGCTTGACACTGCACCTGTCTGGCTCATAAAAAACTCAAAAGCGTGTTTGCTCCTATTATTTCACACCTCGTAAACACTTCATTTCAAGATGCGTCACTACCAGCCAGTCACAAAAGGGCTATCGTCCGACCTCGACTCAAGAAAACGGGGATGGATCCCGTTGATCCCAAAAGCTACCGCCCCATATCAAACCTATCGTTCATCTCAAAATTTATTGAACGTGTCGTCCACCGTCAGCTATCTTTACATATCGAATCGATGAATCTGCTTCCGCAGGTTCAGTCTGGTTTTCGCAAGTACCACAGTACAGAGACAGCAGTTGGGAAAGTTTACAACGACATTATTCTTTCACTTGACAGGGGCCAACCGACTGCGCTCGTGCTCCTTGACTTCAGTGCGGCTTTCGACTGTGTCGATCATGTTCTCCTTACTGATCTCCTCCACACTAGCTTTGGCGTGACTTCAACCGCACTTGACTGGATTGGGTCCTGTTTATCAAATCGAACACATCTTGTCCGATTGGGCCGGGCGACGTCGAGAGTACCGGCCGTTGACTGTGGTGTGCCTCAGGGTTCAATCTTAGGCCCACTTCTCTTCATCCTTTACACAAGCCATATTACTCGGATTGCTTCTTCTCATGACGTGCAGACTCATCTTTACGCTGATGATACTCAGCTGTACATTCATTTTGACATAACCGACCTGCAGTCCGTTAGAGAGCGTCTTGTCGCATGTGTCAGCGAGATTCGCGTTTGGTCCTCGTCTATGAGATTGAGCCTAAACTCCTCTAAAACAGAACTTATCTGGTTCCATCGAGGGAACGCCTCAATGCGACACCTGGCTGACTGTAGTCTTCAAATCAGTACTGACTGCGTCATCACTCCCGTGAAGTCTATGAGAAATCTTGGGGTGATACTGGATAGCTCCTTGCTTATGAATCTACATATATCGGCCGTGGCACGATCTTGTTTCTTCCACCTACGCCGCATCCGACAGATCAAGGGTGCCCTAAACAAACACTGCGTGCGGATTTTGGTCCAGTCTCTCGTTGTTTCTAGATTAGATTAGTGTAACGTGGTCCTTGCAGGCCTGCCGATGACTGCTCTTTGCCCGCTCACTGCGGTTCTTATTTCTGCTGCACGTCTTGTCGGTGGCATCTCTCGACGGGACCACATCACGCCTCTTCTCCGCCAACTACATTGGCTCCCCCTACCGGAAAGAGTGACCTTAAAACTCTGCTTACTGGTTTACAATATCTTAACAAATCGTGCCCCTGCTTATATGACACGGATGATAAGCCTGTGCTCCTCTCATTCTGGTCATCAACATCTACGTTCGTCCTCCCATGGTGACGCTGTCATCCCAAGAACTCGTCGAAGTTTCGGTAAACGAGCATTCGCCGTTTCCGGGCCCGGTGCATGGAACCAACTACCTAAATCTATCCGAAGTGCTGTTCTAAATGAGAACTTCAGAGCATTGTTAAAAAAACACTTTTTTAATTTGACATATTGTTAATGGCATTCTTAGTGCAAGACTCTTGTTTTGTTTTAGATACAATAAATAATAATAATAATAATAATAATAATAATAATAATAATAATAATAATAATAATAATAATAATAATAATAATAATAATAATAATAATAATAATAATAATAATAATAATAATAATAATAATAATAATAATAATAAATTTAGGTTTAACACCTACGCTGCTGGAAAGCGTAGAACTGATTTTATCAACACTTGTTGTATAGATGGATAATCCTTTAGTGATTGAAAATTTGCTGCTTTAGATCCTAGATAATCTTCCGATGTAAAAATGTCAATTTTAAGAAATAAAAGATATTTAAATAAAACGTGATAGACGTACTAGAACATAACATCGCTTATTATCGGTATAACATAACATACCCCGCTACGATAATAGGCTATAAATCTGCAGTGTGTAGTATGTAGACGTATGTCAACACATACAACCTCAATATGCCGTAGCGGGGGGTTTGGCACAGAGGCTCACAAGTATGCTATTGACAGTATAGAGTGCTTAAAAAATATCTGTTCAACCAAACACACATTGTGTTTGATGGGCGATTTTAATCTGCCCGGCATAAACTGGCTACAACACTCTCATCCCAATGGAGAAATCTACACATCATTCATGAACTTTTTTAACGATCTTGGGCTTCATCAATTTGTGCAGCAACCTACCCATGGCAGTAATATTCTGGATTTGATTTTCTCAAGTGACCCAGGGCTTCTTGCAAGGATAGATATCTCATGCCCAATTGCTACTAGCGACCACATTTGAAATAAATGACTCAATCCTAACTTTTGATGAGAAAAAACAATATAGTTTCTACTGTTTCAAGATAGCAAATTTTGAGGAAATAAACCTTTTTCTACTCAATATTAAATGGGCTATTCTCTTTTAGTATTGCTTTGACGGGGAGAGCTGCTGAATGTTTTCAATCATTATCTAAATATTGCTATACAAACTTTTGTCCCAGTCCACTATGCGGCACACAACTTTCCGAAATTACTAGGCAGAACATCAAAGGCGCTTCGCCAACTGTATAAGGCTAAACTACATTTTTGGAAGAAATACCGATTTACCCAAGAACAGACAGACAAAGACAGATACAAAAAATTCACAAAATTATGTGCGGCAGCTGTAAAAAGGACCAGTCTTACACAGAACAAAATTTAATCTCTACAAAAAATCTTTGAAATTTCTACAGATACGTAAACAAAATCTATCTTCACACTCGTCCATAAATAGCATTGCAAGCAGCAAAAATAATCTTACGTCGAATCCATCAGAGATAGCCAAAATTTTCAACGATTACTTTGCTAGTGTGTTTACAGTAGATGATGGTAAAGATCCTAATTTAAAACACCGAACCTCTGAACTACTGGAAAAGATATCTTTTACTCCCGATGTTGTCCTTTCAGTCCTAAAAGGTCTCAAAAGTTCATGCTTCTCTGGTCCTGATGGAATACCAAACATCATCCTAAAACGTTGCGCCCACGGTTTAGTAGCCCCACTCTGTCATATTTTTGATGTATCTCTCAAGAATCAAGATGCGCAGGTTGCCAACAAATTGGAAGATTGCTTGCATTTCTTCAATTTATAAAAAGGGCACGACAAGTTGCCCTTCTAACTATAGGTCAATTTCACTTACAAGTACCTGTTGTCGTGTCATGGAAAGGTAATCACCAAGGACATTTTGACTTACTTGTCCGCGCACAACCTCATTTCCCATCACCAGCATGGATTTCTAAGGCACAAATCTACCTGTACAAACCTGCTTGAATGTGTGTATGATTGGTCATCGTCTCTAGAGAATTGTGAACGTACTGACATCATTTATTTTGATTTTCAGAAAGCATTTGATTCTGTTTCACACACAAAGCTGATGACGAAACTGAAAGGATATGGGATATCTGGTGATTTGTTGGCGTGGATTTTCGATTTTCTGAGTGCCCGCCAGTGATATTTTAGTTATGAAAATCATTTTAGTTTTAGTTTTAATTAGTTTTGACTAAAGTCATTTTTGTTTTATTTAGTTGTAGTTTTCCTAAATGCAATTATTTTAGTTTTTATATAGTTTTGGTGCTATCATTCTAGTTTAGTTTAGTTATTAGTTTATTCCGACACGATTGAAATTTTTTTTCATATATTTTTATTTCAATACTAGCGGGGGCACCCGGCGCTGCCCGGGGTTTTTAGAGGTTCACCTAATGCGTTTGCCCGCACGCAGTTTGTTCGCGCTAATGGTCATCACTCTGGCCCAAGAGAAGTTACTAGCGGTGTTCCACAGGGTAGCGTTCTGGGACCAATACTTTTTTTGATATACATAAATGATATTACAGACAACCCAGCCTTCAAACAGGTTTCAGTCAAGCTCTTCGCGGATGACATCAAAATTTACAAAACATTCAAACCTGGAAATTTGGCTATGCAAGATGCGGTTGACGAATTGGTGTCCTGGAATGGGATATGGCAGTTAAGTTTGGCCCTAACAAAGTGCTTCGTATGCTCCATTTATGGTCTAGCAAGTAAGGAGCTTGATGTACCCGACTACCATATTGATTCTCATCAACTAGAGATTGTTGGTCACGCAAGGAACCTTGGCGTTGTAATTGAAAATGACCTCAAATTTAAAAAACACATCGACAGTATTGTACATGCGGCATTTGTTAGATTACGGCTGATCAATTTATGTTTCACCACTGAAGATCCAGATCCCTTGACGAGAGCATTTTCCGTGTATGTACGACCACTATTTGAATATTGTTTTTCGGTGTGGAATCCACACCACCGGCATTTGATCGACAGGCTTGAGAGAGTCCAAAGACAATTAACAAGAACAATTCCTTCTATCAGTCGTCTCCCCTATTTAACTCGCCTCAACATCCTCGGTCTCAAATCTTTGGAACATCGCAGACTTATTGTTGACCTATGTCTATGCTACAAAAATCTAAATGGTTTTATTGACTCAACTTTGGTCACCAGTTTTGAATCGTCTGGTTACCAGGCCACAAGAGGCCATTGATATAAGCTGAGGTCTGGCCTGCACAAGATCGATGCTGCCAAGTTTGCTTTTTACAATCAGGATATACGTGTCACACCGAGCTCGAACCCTATTTACCAAACCGAACCGAACCCGAATTTGGTTGTTGACCGAACCGAACCCGAACTCTGTTTCGCTCGGAATGAACCGAATCCGAACGAAATTCATCAAACTTATTTTTTTAAATTTAAATTATGACTATGAAATATTCTTGAAAAAGAAATCGTTATTTTGTTTTCTGTATTTAATATCGCTGTTATTGTTTGTTTTACGGAAGCTTATGCACATCTTTGTTGTTATGTTTACTTTCTTTCTCGCGTAGATTATTACACCGTGCGGTCGTGTTGCTGGAATTACCTAATTTTTTGTTTGTTGTATTTATTATATAGAATAACTTAAATAATATGGCAATTACTAATAAGTTAGCAAACTGTTCTAAATGGAGCAAGCAAGAGCTGGAAACGTTTGCTACAGAAAAAAAGGCACGCTTATTATTATTATTAAACAGTTGATAACGCAACATATGTCAGCAACATGACTATGAGTGAGCGAAGAGCTCGAATGAGTACAGAAACATTAAAAATGTAATTTTTTTAAAATACAATATGGAACCTAAATTTTTTTTAAATGTCTTGAATTAATTAACTTTGACTATTTTTTAATGCAATTATCATCGAGTCTAGCTCGAGCCATAGCTATCCCGAACCGAACCCGAACTTTAACAACTTGCGAAGCGAACCGAACTCGAACTGTAAGCACTACCGAACCGAATCCGAACTGTAACCACTAGCGAACCGAACCCGAACTATAGCCACTACCGAACCCGAAATCTTAAATTAAGGTTCGATTCCCATCTCTAATATATATATATATATATATATATATATATATATATATATATATATATATATATATATATATATATATATATATATATATATATATATATATATATATATATATATATATATATATATATGCATCGTTCAACAACACTGGAGACGAAACGTAGGGAAACGAACAGTAATGAGACGAATGGTACGTAGGGGAATCCCTAGTTTGGGGTTTTTCAGAAATGGCAAAAGATCGGAATTTTGGGACAGAACTGCGTCCAGCTGCTTAGAGAGAATAGAAGTACTTGCTGGAACGGGCACGCATGACACCATTGAGTTTTTCCATTATAGATCAGGGGTCTTGCAGAGTAGATCGTTAAATAATTAATTGCTTAGATATAACGGATAATTGTTTTTAATGTTTTTTTTTTAAATTTCAGGTGATTTGCTGTTTGATGATAGTCTTCTTGAAAATCTCAAATTAATAAATAAACGTATACAAGATCCTCTTAACAGCAATGTTCTGCTTGTAGGCAGAAGAACGGAGGTCTACATGTATAAAGTACCTTTAAATTTTACCGCATCATCTCATAAAGCACAAAATTTTACCATCAATTCTAGTTTACCAATTATTGCTCCAGAATTAACAGAGAGTTACATCAGGCGTTTTGATAAATCAAATCTTAAAAATGAAGCTAAAGGTGCAAGTCTTGCAGGCATTTATGCCATTGATTATTTTTTCTTTACCAGAGAAAACTGTTCATTTAATTGGTCAGCCATTCCTGACGTGGTGATTGGTCGAGTGGCATACGATCAATATTTGATTGCTATGGCTATCAAATTTAACACTAATTCAATTGATCTTACTAGAACAATGCTGGTTGTTCACCTTGCTAAGCCGAATATCCAAGAAACAGGACGTTTGAACATAGACAGTAGTTACAACCATAATGTTATTGGACCTGGTTTTCCATATAACGATGGTCTTACAAGCACCACTTTTTATTATGTTCAACGGAACATAAATATGACTCTTCAGCTTGTACATCGCCGCAACCTAACTGTTTTTGAATAATAAATTGTTTGATTACTTGGCAAGAACGTGGCTGTATTGTTATTTAAAGACTTCGTTTTTCATAATGTTTTCAATTTAATTTCCACGTTATAATGTGATTATTAATTATACTGTGTTATTGTGATGATCAAAATAGTTTGTGTTATCCAAAGTAAACAAAAACGACTTACTCAATTACAAATAAAATTAATATTGAAATCAATTCGCTTGTTAAAAGAACTGAACCAATAAATCACTTGCTACTCACTATCAATCAATAAGACTGAGTTTTAATGCTTTTTAGGCCAAAGACAAATCACCATGTATGTACCAGAGCAGTTGGTTGTGGTTGTGGTTGTGAATCACGTGTTAAATTTTTGGTGACAAAACTTACTGTGTAATTTATCAAAAACTTCGATTTTTGTAAAACAAAATGCAGTATGCATTGTATAATTTTAGTTTATTGATTTTTGTTGAAAAACATTATAATATTTGCAAAGACAACTATTTTTTGTATAATGTGTGTTTCCATTTTATAAGTGCAATTTAAAAATATTTGCACTCACAAAGAATTGATCAAATTGACAAGACCTTGAGCCTTGCTCGGACGTGATTAACGCGGGACTTCATATTAGGGATATTGTTATTAAACGGTCATGGCTGAACCAAAATCAGCATGGGCCGAGGCTATTGAGCCGAGACATGGGTTTTTATGCTAGTGAAAATGAACAGGGCTTGGGATTTTGTATCTATATTTTTTTTTTTTTTTTTTTTTTTTTTTTTTTTTTTTTTTTTTTTTTTTACAAATTTATTTATAAAAAAAATCACAATTTCGACAAAAAACAAATAAGGGGCAACAGAAAAAGAACAAATGTTCCTGCGAGACTGTAACCCTGTACATAAAATTGTAAAAATGTAAAAATTTACAAAAGAGCAAATATCTTCACTGAATTGGTATGAAGTCTTTCAAAGTCTTGTGCAGCAGGTAATTTTTCAGAGAAGCCTTGAATGAGCTGAGAGAACTTTTGTTGATGTCATGCGGCAGAAAATTCCAGATCTTAGGACCAACAAATTTTATCGAGTGCATTCCAAGTGTCGACCGGATCAATCCTGAACGGAAACAGTGCTTAGAACGCACAAAATGGTTGTGAACTTCTTCTGCTTTATAAAGGTGACTCGTTGAATATTGGGGTGAAAGATCATGTGCATACTTATACATGTAAATTGCTGATTGATATAGACAGACTTGATCAATTGTCAACAAATGGTTGTTTATCCGGGTGGTTTCGGTTGAATGACTCCTGGGCAGGTGGAAAATTGCTCTAATAATACGTTTTTGTAGAATCATTATTTTCGTTATTCGACTTCTGTAGTTGATACACCATATAAAATTACAATAGTTAATGAAAGGATATATTAATGAAAAGTACAGTGTCAGCAAAACCTTGCTAGGAAGAAACCACGAAAGACGATGAATTATACCTGAATGCAGGGAAACTTTTTTGAAAACATAGTTTACATGATGAGCCCATGTTAAGTGTTGATCAACGTAGACTCCTAAAAATTTTGTTACTGAAACATTATCTATTTTAGAGCCATCAACTGTTAGTTCTATGTTGTCTGGGGAAAACCTTTTACGAGGGTTATGAAATACAATGTAGTTAGTTTTATCAGCATTGAGAGATAATTTATTGCATTTAAACCAAAAGGATAATTTATTCAGTTCAGTGTTTGTTTTTTGTATCAAATCTGGTAAAGATTTATCTGAAATGAAAGCAGTTGTGTCATCAGCAAATAGAAAATATTTAAAAAACAGAGAGCTATTGGAGAGATCATTAACGTAGATTATGAACAGAAGCGGCCCGAGTATAGATCCTTGGGGAACACCACAAGTAATGGATTTGAAACTGGACAATTCATTGTTAAATTGTACACATTGAGATCTCCCAGACAAATAATTTCTAAACCAGTTAAGCTCAGTCTGAGATATACCGTAGTGCTTTAGTTTTGCAATAATGATATTGTGATCAATAGTGTCAAAGGCTTTGGATAAGTCAAGGAAAATTGCAAGTGGTATTTCACTATGGTCGATTGAGTAAAGAATTTTATCTTGTAAGTTACTAACAGCCATATAAGTAGAGAAACCTGGACGAAAACCATACTGATGTTCATATAATAATAAATTTTTGTTGAAATAATTGTAGAGCTGTATATGAACAACTTTTTCAAAAAACTTGGAAAAAAATGGTAAAATAGAAATTGGACGGTAGTTAGAAGTTGATGATTTTTTTCCTGATTTGAATAACGGTATGACTTTTGCTAATTTTATTTGATAAGGAACAATACCGGTTTGTAGTGAACAGTTAATGATACACGAAAGTACCACTGCTATGTGATCAATAGATAGAATAGCAAGGTGAGGGTCGATATCATCAACCCCAGAAGAATGAGAAATTTTAAGTTTTTTAGAAATATTAATTATATCTAAGTGAGTACAAGAAGAAAATTTAAATAATGTTGAAACTAAAGGTGGTAAAAATTGTTTATAAGAATCTCCATAATCAGGAATCTTGGATGCTAAATTAATTCCGATATCAGTAAAGTAGCTGTTAAACGCATCACTAATAATTAATTCGTCAGTTGTCAAGCAATCGTTGACAACAAATTTATCATGCAATTTATTATTTTTATGATTTCCGTTAATGAGTGAGTTAATTAAAGTCCAAGTTTTCTTGATGTTGTTTTTGTAAGAAGTAAATTTTTCAGCATAAAATTGTTTGATAGTTTTTTTCTTCAGAGATTTGAATATGTTTCTACTTTGAACAAATTTGACTTTATTTTCAAGAGTTGGCTCTTTAATGTAATTTTTGTAAAGTTTAGATTTTAATTTGCACCTATCAAGTAATTCCTGGTTCATCCAATCTTTTTTAAATTTTGGTTTTGCTAAAGGAAAACTTGAAATAGGGAAAGATTCATTATAAACCTTATCATATAAGTTTATAAACATTGAGTAAGCTTTTTCAGGGTCGGCATTTTCGCAAGCTTGAAATACACAGGACCAGTTTGTATTTTGCAACAAATTGAGAAAATGTAATTTGTTTGCAGGCTTTGTAGCTCTTCTGTTTATAGATTTTTTTGCATAGATTTTTGTTGTACGTTTCATTGTTATGATTATGGGAAGGTGATCCGATAAGTCGTAGTAGATTATTGATGAAGAAATATTGCAGAGTGGCTCATTTGTAAAAATATTGTCTATTAAAGATTTCGATTCGGGAGTTATTCTTGTTGGTTTGGTGATTGTTGGTAGTATGTGGTAAGAAGATAAGAGATTGAAAAAATCATTTGAGATGTGTCCAGGGTCATCAATTTTAAGCAAATCAATATTAAAATCACCTAGTAGAAACAAAAACCTGTGTGACATAAGAAAATCATTTAGTAAAGTATGAAGTTCGTCTAGAAAACATGAGATATTAGAGCTTGGCGGGCGGTAGATAATACAATAGGTGTAGGTTTTATGAAGGTGTGTAACTTTTATTACCAGGAACTCAAAAGAGAAGGCTGAAAAATCTACTTCAACAACTTCGTAAGATAGTTGAGATTTGACAAGAAGACCAACACCTCCACCTCTACCTTCCTTACGGTTCTTGAAAACAAAGTTGTAGTTAGGAAATATAACTAAATTTGCTTTAGCATCATTGAGCCAAGTTTCAGTTATGCCAATAATATCGGGGGAGCAAAAGTGAAGAAGGGTATCAAGTTCTGAAGTTTTGTTGTTTAAACTACGGCAGTTAATGTGAAGGAGTGATAGTATAGAGTTGGACAAAAATTTTGAGATGTTGTCTAGAGTTTCATAAGAGGTGTCTATAGATGCAGAGTTTTCTATTGATTCTAAAGTGTCACAATGTGTGTCAAATTCATTGTTGATTGCCATTTTTGTTAGTTATAGTTTTAACTGCATTATCCGATCCGGCAACTTCGACGGCAGCCTGTTTTTCGCTTTTTGTCGGTTCGATAGCAATGCGTGGGTTGAAAATCCATTTTCTAACTAATACATGTTGAGGCCAAAAATTGGGATCAAGTACCATGGGCATATTTATGTCTTCAATTGTTATTCTAAAAGAAGATGATCGATTTTTTGTTGTAGTGATATTTTCTATATCTTTTTTTACAATTTTACTGGTCGAAAAAACTTCAATATTTTTACTCTTGATAAAATCTTCGATGTTTTTACTTTCTACACTTTCGTCTAAGTTTCCGACATATATAACTCCTTTTTTAACAATTTTTCGAGCCGCTGGTAAAGCTGAAGTACTTATGCCTTTGCATATTATGACTTTTTTATCTGACTTATTAACATCAGTATTTTGTTCGGTTGCTTTTTTCAGAATTTCCTTTTGTGATTCGGGAAGAAAAAGTGATTCTCTTTTGTTTTTATTGTGTTTTACAATGATAAATTCGTCGTCAGTGTTTTCTGAGTAGTTTTTTTTAACTAGGTCAGCCCATGACTTTTTGAATCTAGAAGTTTCTGGTTGTTCAGTAGATACGATAGAATTTGGATTTTCTTGTTTGGCACGTTCTTTAACTATTTCATTCAGTGTGCGTTCAATATTTTCTATTCTATCGTCAATTTTTTCTAATCTATTTTTTTCACAATCAAATGTTAACATTGCTAGTCTCCGAAAATCAACCGCACAGTATTGAGGCATACTCTTTTCATAATTATTTGCTGTGATGAATTTTACTAATTCAACTATTTCTTTTAACTTGTCATGTTTACTCTGGCCACTCGTTTGCGATTTAAACTTTTCTCCTTTGGTAGCCTCAAAATCAGCAAAGAGTAGTTTTTTTGCTGTTGAAAACTCCTCATAATTATAAAAATCAATTATTTTTTCTTGAAATTGCACATTTTCAATAACAGTATAGTTGTTTATGACACAACTTAAGAGTTCGCTTGTAACTAATCGACGTGTCATTATCGCTCACTAAACACGTGCCTTTAGCAAAAGCGCGATTTTATCGGCGAAACTACTGAATAAAATAATAAAGACAACTTCCCTCTTTGAAAGACTTGATCTTCTGATAAATACTTTCGGATCTTTTATATGAGTCCAATCTTGCACGTGTTTTTATCAAAATATTTTCAAAGTTCAACTTGGGGAGACCGCACGCCACAACGAAGCACACACACATACTATATAACGGGTCGGGTCTTAAAAAACCGGCCTGTGCAGGGATTTGAGAAATAAATGAGCTCAATTGGTAAAGTTGCTTACACCAATAATAACACAAGATTAGTGAAATAGGTCAAGACAGCCCAGTAACTGCAGTAGCGTAACTAGAGTTTTTGGCGCCCGGGGCAAAGTCTAAGGAATGTCTCCTGGAAAATCCCATCTGCCAATTTTTTCCTCCAAACGAAGCTGATGATCGAGGGTGGGGCAGTCGTAGAGGTACTTTTACAAAATGTTTTTGAAAACAGTAAACACTAATGTCTTAAAATATAGCTGATGACCGGAAAGGGTTTCTTAAAATTCAAATATATTCTCGCGCATTCCTGTAAGATTTTGAAAGTTTTGAGAAATCAAAAAAAAAGTGCACAAGAAAATTTAACACTAACTGGGAGTAACATGTCTTGTCTGTCATCTGTTTTACCATTTTGTTAAAAAATGCAATAAAGATGACCCTTCTATAGTATTCTTAAAATGTTGTGCCTTAAAAATTTCTTCTTCAACCAATCAATCAATGTGAATATTTATAGTGCGCTACTTATAAAGCTTTTAGGGTCTGTCTAAGTCATGGAATTGGTAGTTTTTCATCAGCAACTACATTCATTAATGTATAGTGTAAAATTCGTTTCCTGACTTTTGTCAACTCTCTCTGAATCAAGAAAATGTATCTGTAAGCTGTACTTATATCAATGGCACTGTCTTGTAGCTCTGTACAAAGCCTAGCTAAGCCATTTTGTTTAGACACATTACAAATATGTATCTGACAGTTTGAAGAACAGTGATAAATTGATAGAACAATTTTTTTTGAAAAGGCGGAACGGGGGTACACGATGTGGGCTATTCTATGAATTCGCCACTGGCTACAATTTATTCTTTTCTCCAGTCCTAATTTTTTAGAGAAACAGTGTATAAAGTTTTGAAAAAAAATTTAAAGTACGACTAGCCCTCCTTCCCGGTTATCCTCAGTTTTTAGAAGAAAAATATAGCATTAGGAAAATAAAAGTTTAGAAGCTGTGGGTTTTAAAAACTTGTTGCCCCCCCTAAGGTTTTGGTGAAATGACGCCCCTGTTATCTTGTAGTGATACCAACGATAAACTCAATAAAACTTGAGCTTGCCAGACCAAGACTATTGAAACTGGTTTAAAAAAACAAAATGCTTCAATCTGAGCTTCTCAAAAAAAAATATGAAAACGATGAAGGAAGGAGATTTTCAGCGGTTTCTGTACATCGGGACATAACTCCAAAGGTAAAAAAAGCACGAAAACGTTTTGTCGAAAACATGAAACAAGAAATACGCGCTGGAGAGACAAATCTGATCATCATGAAGGACAAAATCGTGACCAAAAAACTTCTCAGAACGGGAAGAGTTTAAGAGGTTCCATACAGTTACACAGTGAACACAACAAGGTACATAGAGGTTTGGCTGTGAACGTTACCTGGATGTCAACTGATAAGAGAAATTCAGGAAAAAAAGAAGTTCGAAATGACTAAGCAACCAAAAAAGATATATATATATATATATATAAGACTCTACTATGAATCGAACCCACGTGTCTACGGCAACACCGCCTCGCCTAAATGCAAGCGCTCTTACCAACTGAGCCACCGACCATCACCAAAAAATGATGGCTAGAAGTCTCAGTCTTTCGGAGCTACTTAACATTAGACTACGACTATGATAGGCTCGGAACTCCTTACTTCGGCTCGACTCGACAGCTAGACTGCTGCCAGATAGGTAATTATATGCGAAGTGAAACACTGCGTTGAAATGTTTCTAGCCATCATTTTTTGGTGATGGTCGGTGGCTCAGTTGGTAAGAGCGCTTGCATTTAGGCGAGGCGGTGTTGCCGTAGACACGTGGGTTCGATTCCTAGTAGAGTCTTATAAATTTGCGTTACTTGTGGTGACAGTTAGTCATCCTATTTGTAGGCTCTTGAAACATTTCAACGCAGTGTTTCACTTCGCATATATATATATATATATATATATATATATATATATATATATATATATATATATATATATATATATATATATATATATATATATATATATATATATATATATATATATATATATATATATATATATATATATATATATATATATATATATATATATATATATATATATATATATATATATATATATATATATTGTTACGATATCACCAAATCGTATACCGGCCTCAATAGAATGGTTTTGATGTTTTATTGGAAAATAATAAATGAAGCTTTGTTACGGCTAGTTATACCTTCTGGTTTATTAATAATGTCCATAATAGTTATTCGAAGTCCTTTAACGTATATCAATGGGAAAACCTATTGTAAAAACAGCGATTTTACATTATTACCCCCTTCTTAATTCTGTTCGTCCCGAACAGCATATCGCTTTTAAGAAATGCGACTCGGCCACGAACACCAAAATACCTTGATCTTTACTCGTGGCTTTGACCGCAATTCGCAAACAACATGGTCAAGTCTCTTGACCGTTTGACACAGTTTCTTCCAGTCCTTCTTTGGCTCATCAACAGAGTCTTTCTTTGGCTCATCGTCGCCATTTTTGCACGGTTCATCACAGCCTTTTTTGCATGCCTCGTCCTGAACATCTTTGCACGGTTTATCGGAATTGTCTGCTTTTTCTTCTTCCTTCACATCCTTTAGATCCTTCTCAAGGAACTCTTCAAAAGGTTTTTCGAAAACACGTCGTTCCATAAATCCAATAATTCCCTTCATCAAACTGTTATTTGATTTTACAATGACTCTTAGTCTATCTGATCTAAAATCTTCTGTGGATTCATCTGATTTAAAACCCTCGGTACCGTTCTCTGTTCTTGTCTCATTTTTTCCAGAGTTTTTGCTTGCTGCATTGCTATTGTTGTTTTGGAGAAGTTCATCGCCGTCATGTTTGTTTTCTTCCAAGCTACAATCGAACGTTTTCTTTTCACATTCCAACTCGGCTCTTTCGTCGGTGTCAACTTTCGTATCGTCCAGCGGATCTTTCTTCAAATTATCGCCATCGTCTCTCAAATCAGTGTCTACTTTTCTTGTCAAGTTAACTTTGACGTATTTTTCCATTGGAGTTTCGTCCGTTTCTAAATCCTCGGTTGCTTCATCCGAGTCAGATTCTTCACTAAAATCTGACCCTGAATATTCGGTGCCGTCGTCTGTTATGGAGGCTTCCGTTTCAGAACCGTCGCTGTATGGGTGAAAGCCATAGTTGTTATTGCCATTATTATAATCATCATCGTCACTTTCATCCTCATCGTTTTGCATTTCGTTTTCAACATTCTTCTCATCTTCTTTAGTTTGGTTTTTGACGTCCAAACCGACTGTATCACTGTCACCATCTTTGCATGGTTCATCTTGAGCATCTTTGCAAGGTTCCTTATCATGACCGTCTTTGACAGGCTCATCATCATGACCCACCTGACTTGTGCAGTCTGTACGGCCGTCATCCGTCACATGCTCTGAGACACAGCTGGTGGACTCCAGTTCATATTGGGTTTCGCCGCAGCAACCCACATCACCAGCAGCCCGCTGGTCCAGAACCGTGTCCACCACTGCCTCAGCCAACCCTGCGACCAAACTCTCAACAGTTGTACCGGCTGCTGCCACTTTGTTTCCATGGCCAAGAATCATTCCTTCTCCTGTCTTCTTCTGTGCTGCCATGTTTTCTTCCTCCAGCAATTTGTTTTTTAATTTCCTTCGCTTGACCACAGCTTCCTCGTCAATGTCGAATAGATATTCGTCGTCGTCAGGCCCATAGCCCTCATTCACTAACGCGGCTAAGAGGCGTTCCATAAGTTCGTCCTTTTTACCTGTATCGCTCAGGCCACGTTTCTCCAGCTCGTCTTTCATTTCACTCGCCCAAAGCTCATCCAATGATTTCAAAACCATTCTTGTATCCCAATTCTGACACCAATGTTACGATATCACCAAATCGTATACCGGCCTCAATAGAATGGTTTTGATGTTTTATTGGAAAATAATAAATGAAGCTTTGTTACGGCTAGTTATACCTTCTGGTTTATTAATAATGTCCATAATAGTTATTCGAAGTCCTTTAACGTATATCAATGGGAAAACCTATTGTAAAAACAGCGATTTTACATTAATATATATATATATATATATATATATATATATATATATATATATATATATATATATATATATATATATATATATATATATATATATATATATATATATATATATATATATATATATATATATATATATATATATATATATATATATATATATATATATATATATATATATATATATATCGGTAACGCAGCCGACGACCGAGTTTACGTAAGATCTTGTTCTGTTAGACCTGGGCGCTTTGGGCCAAATTGTCGGACAGCTGATTTCCGACTCAGGACATGTTAAACGCTAGACTCAAAAGAAATGATTTGACTATCGGATATTTAAACTGCCTGGCAATTAGTTAGCGTATCACTAACGAATATTATTACTGAGCAAGATCTTTATTCTTTTGCAGTTGTCAAGATTTTTCACGAATCATCAGATGACATTACGCTCGCCAGAATCACCCCGGATGGATTCACGTATCTAGATTAGGCTTGAGAGGAGAAACGTTCTGGAAAATCTGTTGCACGGAAGATGTTTTGAACTGGCACTGTTTTTGGTCGTCTGCTGGGGGTGGGCTGATACATACATACATACATACTTTGAATGAGCATTTAGTGCCGAAATATTGTAAAAAACACATACATACATACATACATACATACATACATACATACATACATACATACATACATAAACACACACACAGACACACATACATGCACATACATACATACACACATACATACGCACATACATATATATATATATATATATATATATATATATATATATATATATATATATAGTTCCCGCTCGCTCACCCGCTCCGCTCTGCTCATTTTGTGACGGATTTCAAATTTTTTTTTCTATATTTGATTCCTCTTGACTCTCAAGGTTGTGTGAAAATTTCATTACGATCGGATGAATGGTGTAGCAATGCATAAATAACATACCTACATACATACATATATACATACATATATACAAACATTCATTTATATATATATATATATATTGATTTACAAACAACTTTTAAAAACTTGAAAAGTGGTAGCTAGTTGGGGCCCGCTGTGAATTAAATTGCACAGCATTAAAATTGCTTGGATTAGAATAACTGTTAGTTATGATATATGTTTTCTAAAAAATGTATTTTTTATGATGTAAAAATTATTTTCTACTTTTTCATTTTTGATGGGTGAAATTTTGTAAGCATTTGAGTTTTTTTCGTTAGGTGTTTGCGGACAGACAAAATCTAAAACAACTAAGACCTGATAAAAAATTTAAAAAAAAAATAAAACAAAACGTAACAATGGCTCGTGAAAGCCAAAAGAAAGGTATCTATATATATATATATATATATATATATATATATATATATATATATATATATATATATATATATATATATATATATATATATATATATATATATATATATATATATATATATATATATATATATATATATATATATATATATATATATATATATATATATATATATATATATATATATATATATATATATATATATATATATATATAAATGAATGTTTGTATATATGTATGTATGTATATAGGTATGTTATTTATGCATTGCTACACCATTCATCCGATCGCAATGAAATTTTCACACAACCTTGAGAGTCAAAGGAAATCAAATATAGAAAACGGATAACGAGCGGGAGCGCAAGCGGGAAGGAAACGGGAGCGAAAAAGAAACGCATTAGGTAAAACTCTAAAAACCCCGGGCAACGCCGGGTGCCCCCGCTAGTGTTTGATAATTTATAAAGCGCCTTTTAGTCATTAAAAACTTTAAAAAAATTAAATTAAAAACTATCCTATCTTTTTTTTCTCTTTGAGATATACCCTCATGCCAAATTTTGTTAAAATTGGTCTATATCAATGATTGCAACCATTCAGAACTCTTTGGCACGAATTGTAACTGGCACTAGACTAACTAGACGATCGGAACGCATCACCCCAGTACTTGCACAATTGCACTGGCTGCCGCTCTCTGCTCACTAAGTGTGTCGAATATAAAATTGCACTGCTAACTTTTAAAGTTTTGACCACTCGACAACCAGGCTACCTTTATGATCTACTCTATTTATTAAGATTCGCACGTCTGCAAGAGAACTGAGATCGAACAGTAGAACTAATAACGCATTGATGGCTCGAGAACGGCTTTTGCAGGCAAAACTTTTTGTCATGTTGCGCCTACTGTCTGGAATAATTTACCCCTTGAGTTAACAAGATATCTGTCTTCCATCAATTGCTTCAAATCTCGTTTGAAAATTCACTTTTATCGTAAAGCTTTCTGTCACCGACCGTCATGGCCGGTCCGCAACTGCGATTTCATCATTATTAATTAATTAATGTAATTTGATTGACATATGTTGCGTTATCAACTGTTTAATAATAATAATAATAATGTGTAGTGAGTGACCTAGTCATTCGAAGTTATCCAATCAGACGACAGTATTTATTTCTTTGTCTTATACTGTCGGACATTGGCAAAATGCTAACTGAACTCCCTTCCTCCCCTTTCCCAATGGCTACATGACCTTCGGCTTCGAATAGATAGCATTTTTTATTTGAAATACTAGTTTTTTAACCTTATTGCAAATATATTGCTAGTTTTTTTAAATGTTTATATTTAAACTCATTTATTATAAATGAGCTCATTCAATTTTGTTAGCTTGGCTTAAATTAGTGTTAAATGGTTTAAAACAAATACAAGTTTTTAAATAAAATTGCTTTTTCAAGTTATAAAATATTTCAAAAGCAGCAGTTGTGAAATCATTCAACCAGCATGGCCGTTGTTATTTTGGCAACTGGTCGCTTTGGAAGTATTTCATCTGGCGTCTGTGGATATTGACAGTTTGGGGAAATTTTGTTTTTGTATTATTTAGATACAAAGTGCATAGTCAAATTTTCGGCAATTGGCGATGGCGGTCTAAAAGCAATTTGACCATCACTCTACCCAAGTCCATCCTGCAACCTGATATCGAATTACTTAACCTCTACTCTACTCTACAATCTATATTATAGATTCTATAACCTACTAACCTACATCTTTTTAACAATTTAACAAAGACCCTATCAGCTTAACTGCCATAAACCGTTAAATTATTAGGCCTAACTTTCTGTGCTTTGCTGCCTGTCATTTAAATTAACTTTTTAACTCTTGTTAAAAATAAGGCTTTGGTTTAGTTTAGTTTAATAACGTATATAGAGCGCAGAAAATGCAAAAAATGCCAGTAGTAAACGTTTCGTTCAGCGAAGCCCATGTCATTAAGCTCATCCTGGAGTTTCTCGCCAAGCGCAATCTCAATATCTCCATGCTTTCACTGGAGCGTGAGTCAGGTGTTATCAATGGGGTCTACTCAGATGATATGCTTTTTCTGAGGCAATTGATTCTTGACGGACAGTGGGATGATGCTATTGATTTCGTCCAGCCTCTTTCGGAGATTGACTCTTTTGACGAAAAGAGTTTTCAGTTTGTCATCTATCGTCACAAGTACATGGAACTGCTTTGCTTAAGAGCTGAGTCAGGGAATGCCAACCAGGGCTACGAACACACTGTAGATGAGGTGGTTAAATGTGTTAACAAGTTGGAGGCCTTGAGTCCTTCAAGGGAAGAATTTAGCAAACTGTGCCTACTCATGTCAGTTCCCAATGTTGGCGCTCACCCAGATTTTGTCCACTGGAACCCTAGTAATGCCAGAGTGGAATGCTTTGGGGAAGTTTATCCTCTAATCCAACAATTTCTGCCACCTGATCCTCAAAAAGGGGATGGAAGAAAATTAAGAAGTGGTGTTGCAGGTTGTGACTTTGCCAGTGATGATAGAATAATTCAGCTGCTGGTCAAGGGGTTGCTGTATGAATCCTGCGTCAAGATATGCCACAAGCGTGCTACATCATCCGATGAAGATGATGATGATGATGATGAAAATGGTTGCAGCAGTGGCAGTGAACAAGATAAAAAGTTGAAGATTCCTCATCTTCTATCGAATTTAGGACTGGGAGATGGAGATGTCAGCTTGCTTTCATGGTTACAGGTTAGAGGTTTATTCTTTATTTGTGTTCTAGCTGGGTTATCCGACTTTGCCCGGGGTTTTTTTGAAATAGATTTTCTCACTGTTTTACTTTCTTTATCTCTCGGCGTATCTTTCCTTTCTTTTTCTTTTTTTTCTCTGCCCGATTAAATTTTTTTGGGGGAGGTGTTGTTTGGCCTTGGTAGCTACAACCCAAACACACTAACCAACTAGTGGATTTCTTTTATAAATAGATACAAGCCATCTGGTCCTTTCAAACGAATCGGTCCAGTAGCTTTGAGCCTATATGATGCAAAGAAACCGAAGTTGTCTTTTATTTATATAGATGAATGTATATGATTGTTTAGTTTTTGTTTATTAATGCACAACAAAAAACAAAGTTTTATTTCCAAAAAATGTCATTGATGCATTGCATGTCTAAATACTCTTCTTTATAAGCTTTATATTTTGGCTGCTTTTAAACCTTCACTGCATAAGGGAATAATGAACGAGTCAAATTACTCATTTCATAATGTTTGACTCCTAATTGGTAAAATATGGATGTTCTAGAAATAAATAATAATTGTATAGTGTAATTTTTGTTTGAAATTTTCATATTAAAATGAATATATTCATTGTATTTATTATTAACTACAATTTCTTTTCAAAGGCTGTACCTGGGAAAGCTTTCGAGTGTCCATTTGACCAAAAGACTCTCAAACTTCAAATAGCCTCTCTTGAAAAGCCCAGCTTAGATGCTTCCTGGTCTGAACACATACTTGCCAACCCAATAAAGCCACGCCAATTTCCCCATAATGCCATTCCATCTTGCAGGAGGTCCCTGGATCCACTGACTCAGTCTTTGACTCCTCTTTATGAAGGTCTTTCTTCAGGTCTCGGGAGGGCATCCAACGCCCGTGGTGGGGCACAAAGACGTTCTATGGCCACAGCGGGCATGGCTGGCAGTCTGTCAAGATCCTTTGCCGGTTTCCGACTCAACTCCACCCGCCCGTTTCCGGCCACGGCCGTTGGAGCGGCTTCGGGGCAAAGACAGGCTGCTGTTGTTCCTCCTAGTGCAGCCATGATGGCTTCTGTAGACAAGCTGTTCGAAGAAGGAGAGTGCGTAGATGGCTACACTGCACAGCAGTCTCATTTGAATGATTTGAGGACGAGAAAAATTTCTGAAGAAGACGAAAAAAGTGGCGTTGGGTCTCTCAGTCTCAGGTTAGCAGCTTTGCATTATGTTATGGTTTTTAGTAGTGATAAAATAATGATTACTTATATATTATCCGATGAGCCAGAAAGAACTATATTTTAATAGTAAAGACGAGCGCTTGAATTACATGATCACATTAAAGTGGGATTACAACGTCACAGGTTTCTTAATACCAATACCCACTGGTGGGCAATTTTATAAGAAATATTTTATATCCCTTCACACCATTGTTTTTAGACTGAATAAGCAATAGGTTGGAATCACCGTTTTTTAAGATAAAAGGAACTCTATGCCTGTGCCTGTGCCAATCCTTTTTCAGACTCAGGGACCTCTAGCCTGAGAATGGGAATTATATTGTTTATTTTGTGAATATTGTGACTTGTATATATAAATACATTGTCTTAATTATTTAATGGTGCATAGAAAGTTTAAAGGCAACCAACATTTAAAACTCACTCATAGTTACTTTGTGCTCTCATGGAAGTAAAAGTTGACCAGTGTTGGGGAGTAACGCGTTACAAGTAACGCGTTACTGTAATAGTATTACTTTTTTCAGTAACTTGTAATAGTAGCGATTACTTTTATTTCAAAGTAATATGTAATAGAAATATATTACTTTTTTTGAGTAATTGTAACGAAATTTACGTTATTTTTTTCGTTACATATATTTTTAAAAAAATTGAAATTTTGTTGTCGATGTCAATTTTATTTATGTAAAATGTCTATGCACGCTAGAACCCCGTTTAGCTAAGCTGTCATTGTCTTCCTTTATCGCTTTTTGCTGCTCGTTTGATACGCTTTTTAGATCGGTAAGTAACTGTTGCGTTATGTCTAGCGAAAACGAATTAAGTTCACACAGTTTCGAAAATGAAACTGAAGAAGAATTTGATAGAGAAGCAGAGGAGACAGAGGCTGTAGTGGAATTTTCCAAATCCCCATACAGTGAATTTTTTACGATTGTGTCAGAAACCGCTAAAAATCTAAAAGTTAGGTGTAAGTTATGTTTGCCTAAAGTGGAAAACTCATCTGAAGGTAAGATTCATTTGTATTTGTTATCGATGACTAAAATGAAAAAACACACTTAATTTGGTTATATTTTAGATAGTTATAATCACAAAGTACTAAAATGAAAACATAGTAAATTAGTTGAGCTCTTGTAGCAAGTGTTATGATTTATGATATATTACTAAGTACTTTTGATGACGAATTGTAACTTTTTTGTTACTTAGCGTGTCCATCCATCGTCAATGGCCAGGTTGGAAGCTTCAAAACAATGTACAAAGAGCAACATATTGAAAACAGGACCAGCTAATAAAATTCAGTCGACACTGGACTTTAAAAACCAGCTGCATCTACATTACTTTCTCAAGAACAAGTGAATAGATTGATAATGAAATTTGTTGTCGCTGACATGCAATGTTTCAGTGTGGTGGAACAGCCTTCATTCATTGAATTAGTTACTGGATTACAGCCAGGAAGGACTGTCATGTCAAGAAAAACAGTAATGGGTAAGGCTATAAATTAAAATCTTGACTTAATTGCATAGGGTATGTTTTATAATTTCAGTTATGGGGGGTTAAACAAATACATTCAGTAGCGCCAAAGCAACCGCTTGATATATTTGCATCCCAGTCCGGGTTTACATGACTATTGAAACATGCAAGCAGCTTAAGCAAAATATTGAAATTTTGAAATATGCTTTAAAGTATTTTTTTAATTTAGTAGACCGACTGGAAATGCTGCATCGAGATAAAATGGAATCTTTGACGACACTGCTGACAAGGATTTTTTATCTATGTACCACTGTTGATGTATGGACCAGCCGTAATCGCAGCTAAATTAGCTTCTCCGCTTGTAGATGCACTTTTATCCGGTGTCGACAAGCGATTTAAGGGATATCTTACCAGAGATGATCTTATCTTATCAAGTTTGACACATCCTCAATTTCTTCTGCGGTGGTTAGAAGATCAAGCTGCCAAAGAAAGAGCGCGACAGATTTTAATGAAAGCAATGACAGATGAAAGCGAAAGAGTTTCTCCTGTTTTGCAGAACAGTGAATCTGGACTATTAGAACATGGTTCTTGTGATGAAAGCTTTTTTTCTTTTGAAGAAAATGTAGACAATGGCTCCACAATTCTTGCAGAAATGGACAGGTTTCTATCTGACACATCACGAGATATTGGTTGTCTTGTTCATTACCCTACTGTGAAATCATTGTTTTTCCGGTATAATACTGGTATGCCATCTAGTGTTCCAGTAGAACGTTTGTTTAGTCTTGGTGGCCAAATTCTTACACCTAGACGGAATCGTCTATCTGATGAAATTTTTGAGAAGCAACTCCTACTTCGTGCTAATAATGGAATATAATAAACATTGTATTTTTATTAGTTATTTTGTTATTTTGCAAAAAAATAAAATTTTTGTGTTGTATTTACTGATTTATATTTTATATTTCTTCCAACTTTAATTATATAGTTTCTGAACCTGTCCAAATTTTTCGATATGGCTTCGAGCACTTAGTGCCATGAAGTAAAGTAATAGCTGTGTAATAGTATTACATTTTGTCAGTAACTTGTAATAGTAATATATTACAAATTTTAAAAAGTAACTTGTAATAGTAGTATATTACATTTTTAAGCCAAGTAACTGTAATAGTAATATAATACTTTTTAGAGTAATAGTCCCCAACACTGAAGTTGACACATGCATTTCTTATAAACAGCATTCCATCGACACTAGCCTTCATTATTTGAGTAAACCTAGTATTCTTATATGGTAACATACATGGGAATAAAATAAATATTTTTACTGCACCTCAGATGTATCTCACCGATAAAATAAATCTTTTTACTGAACCTCAGATGTATCTCACCGATAAAATAAATCTTTTTACTGCACCTCAGATGTATCTCACCAGAGACAGCTGTTGCCAAATTGCAAAAGTCGAAACAGTCTCCGACGTCTGGCACAGCTGGGATTGGGCTGGCAGCTGCCGTTGGAATTGGAGGAGCACCGAAGGTTGTGGAAGATGCCCAGAAGCAGCATATGAGTTCCGTGGTGAACAACAATGTGACTAGTATGTATGATAAAGTTGATGTTTGGATTTTATTCGGTGCATGGATTTCTATTATTTTCAGTTTATATTTCAAAAAGATTTTATTTTATTTTTTTTTGTTTCCATCGTTTGAGCATGGTAATGTTTATGTTTTGAATAAATCAGTGTTTTTTTTTAACTTCATTGTGCAAGATATGTAGTAGTTTATATTCATTTTTTAACTATTAATGGTTGTTTTAAAGAAATGATTTTTGGCTTATAGATTATTTAAAAGCATAAATGCACACATTTATTGCTATTGCATATGAGCCACTCGTTTAAATTTTCTTCAAATAATTTTTCCTTGAAATCAAAAAGCAAACCAGAATCACTCATCTCCAAAAGGTTGCATGAAAATTGTAAAAGGGGTCGTAGGCAACAGGGCTGAACACGTGCCCTTAAATTTTAAAGACCACAATTTCGATGGTGACCAGACGAAAAGATCATCTTCCTTGCACTCATCAAAGTCTAGCTCCTGCTCTCCCAGAAGCCCGAGAAAGCAGCATCGTCAGGCGCACAAACAAGTCGCCAGTTCTCCTGCGGTTTCCTTCAAGGGTGTAAGCGGAGAGCAATCGGGTGTTATAAGAGGTTCGTCGGTCTCGCCGAAAAGAAGTAGTCCCACTCGATCTTTCACCACTGTACTGAAATCGAGTTCAGTTGATCGAGAAGACTATCTGATTGATGAAGAAGAAAAGGTCGATTCTAAGGAGATTAAGAAAACCCTCGGAACACAAAAGAAAGAAAAGTTGAAAAAACCGCTATCTCCTGAAAAACCTCCAACCATTGTTCAATCAGATTCAGGAGAACCGGTTGGTGGAAAAGAGGCTACTTTGGCGGCTAAAGCTGCTGGGGAGAGTGTGACAGCTGATGAAGTGGTCAGTTCGAGCCAAAGGAAAGCACTGAGGCTTTTGTTTTTGGGTATTTTTATATTTTGTTTGCTTTTATTTTGTTTTTCTCTTCAAATTTGGTGTTTTTTGTTCTGATTTTGTGCATGATTTATTTTCTTTGCATGATCTAATTTTCGTTTTTTTTCCTGAGTTTATTTATTATTTTAGGACTGCAATTCTTTAAGGCGTTTTTTATGCAGCATGAACTGAGATACATTTATTTTTTTTTAACTCTTATTTCCGGAAAGGGCAGTTTCAGTTTGGGCGTAATTTATAGCTCCATAACAAATAATTCTCACTTGTATTCACAAGAAGAAGTTGAAAGAATAAAATTAATTTAATAGAAGAATTACTAAAATTATAAACAGTGAATAATTATGATTCTTGTTACTAGACATCAAATCGACCAATCAGAACGGGAATCTAGGCTCAACCTCGTCCATCGTTGCCAACAGTCCTCGAAGTAAAATCAGTCCTGTTGAAGGGGAGATGAAGGGTGGGGCTAAGGTTGGTTAGTGGTCATTTCAATATTATTGACAAAGAACATGGATTTAATTCTATTGGTTTGGATTATTCAGTCAACAAGTGATGAAGCAGGGGGTCATGGCAAGCCCCGGTTCATAGCGGTCACCTCACTCGAAGACCCCCAGATAATAAGAACCGTGGCGTTCCATCCCGGAGGACACGTCTATGCTGTCGGTGCCAACTCTAAGACTCTTCGTGTTTGTCGATTTCCTCAGTTGAACGATTTGAGGTTGGTAGAAATGGAACACAATTATCTCATCTTTACTCATTTGTTGTATTGATATTCTTTTTATGGATTGGTGTATCTGTTAATCTGAACCTTTTTATGGATTTGTGTATCTGTTAATCTGTACCTTTTTATTGATTAGTTTATCTGTTAATCGGAACCATTTATTGTTTTAATTATGAATTATCTTTCTTGGTAATTTTTATGACCAGTTTTTTCAACTTGTACTTTGCCCAACCTTACAGAAAAACATAGATTGGAAGATTAGCGGTTCAAATAATGTTTGATGTACCTCATGTTTTTTGTGTGTGTTTTTTCTATAATGGTTCCATGTGCGAAATGGTTGAATGAGTAGATAAGAATTCTTTTTAAGGATTTTTTTCGTGTCACTTATATTTCAAAAGTAATTAATATTTATCCTCATCATAATTTGCATTATTAAAGAATCTTCTTTGCATTTATTTACACTCAGAGAGGATCACGAAACAAGACCAGCAGACATCTTGGTCCAGCGTACGAAGCACCACAAAGGATCCATATACTGTCTGGCTTGGAGCGAATCGGGAGAGCTTCTTGCTAGCGGCTCCAACGACAAGAGCATAAAACTCAACAGGTTCAACAACGACGGCCTCTGCATTGTCGGCCCTGACACGGAAATGAATTTTCACGACGGTACGGTTAGGGATCTGGTTTTCATGAAGGATCAGAATGTGACCACCTCTCCACTACTGATCAGCGGTGGTGCTGGAAACTGCAACATCCACGTGACTGACTGTAACACCCAACAGAACTTTAGAGTTTATTCTGGACATGCAGGCAAGTGTCTATGTTGAGAGTTGAGATGTTTTCGTTGAGCAAGTTGGCAAGTTTTTGGCTCTATCATGGTTGCATTCTCTATATAGGTGGCAATTTTTTAGTTGAATTTTTTAATCCAATTTCGTTTATTACAATATAAAAAAAAATGTAAGATCATCTCAAAATGGTAATTAATTAAACTTTACTGGTAGGTCACATATTTTCTTTGCATTCGTGGGGTGGTTGCATGTTTGTCAGTGGCTCTCAGGATGGAACGGCTCGCATCTGGGACGTCAGAACCTCTGTACCCATCAGTGTCATTCAGAATCCATCCTCTAGTGGTGAGATTTTTAATAATAATAATAATAAAATTAAAGGACTTTATTATCATTATTATTATTATTATTGTGGTGAAAATGAGAACATGATTTAGTGAATTGATGATTTATCAACTCCTATCAACTCTAATAAATATTAGATGGGAAGTAATTCCCTTGGGAGACTGCTTTTGGGTGATGTTTATTTTGTTGTACTTTTTCTTGTGATCTGTTTTCTTTTTGCTTATCATCATCCCAATAAACAAATTAAACCAACTAATCCACCTATCTTTTTGGTTTTGTTTTAATTCATTTTATTTTCCATCAATTCCAGCAGGTTGTGCATTTGCTTCCGTCTGCGTCGATCCATCCGGGCGTCTCCTCGTTTCGGGGCACGACAATGCCTCGTGCATGCTGTGGGACATCAGAGGTCAAAGGGTTGTTCAGGTGTTCAGGCCTCACCAAGATGAGATTAGGACCGTCAGATTTTCGAACAACGCCTACTATCTGCTCACAGCTTCGTACGATCAGAAGATCGTACTGACAGATCTGCACGGTAAGTTGGTTGGTTTTCATCTAGCTTAGATAGAGAGGCTTGGCATGTTGGTTTTCATTTTAGGAAACGTTCACTGAATTTGTTTGTTTGTTTTTTTTTATAGGCGATCTGACGAACCGTTTACCGAGCGTGGTGGTGGCTGAGCACCGGGACAAGGTGATTCAGTGCAAGTGGCATCCGACGCAACTCTCTTTTGTCAGCACGAGTGCCGACAGGACGGCCATATGCTGGGGCTTGCCAATGATATGACCTGATCTTTGTGTACGTGGTGATGATGATGATGATGGTGATGATGATGATGGTGGTGGTGATGATAACAAGTAAGATACGATAGAGATAAAATAGAACTGTAAGCTCTGGGGAAACTAAATACATTTAAATATCTAGACTGGAGATTTTTTATTATCTCATCAAAAATTGAAACTTCTGCATTCATGACACCAAGAAGATGATATCTTTCCAACACAAACAATTGCTACAACTCAACCAACATTCTTCTTTAGTGTGACACGGCGAACATAGACTGCAATCTGATGAAAAGTGCTTTTACATTATTTTCTTTTTTTTTCGATTTAAATTAGTCTTTCATTCAGAAAATTTGGTTGAGCTGAAACACACACAAATTACTGCATATGGAACAAATATCAAATCTAGTGATGCAAATGTGAAATTTCATGTTATGTCATCTCTGGTCTAGATATTCTAATGTCTTTGGTGGCTACAGTGGCTGTCGAGTGTGTTTCGTTCTATCATTGGCTGAGAAATACTACAAGGCCCGTGCCCGTAAGTTGCTGGTGTTATCTTTGTGTATCGATATCATCATCATCATTACCTTTATTTACGTCTTTTTATCTTTTCTTGTCAACTCTTGCTGTGACTCAGTGTTAACAATGTAATTTTTAATAATAATACTTTAGCTTGAAGCAGCATATCCACCTACGCATACACACATTATCAATCAACTACCCATTTGTTTGCCTAGATGCAGATTCTCAACATAATTTTCTGCTGTTGCAATGTAGACTTACAGGCCATTGCATGCAAATTAGTAAGTAGCTTAATCTTTTTTTTGTAGCTGTCTGATGACTTTTTATAATTTACAACGAATGCGAGGATTTGAGTTAACTTCAACTTACATCGTTTATTTCACTTATACCTCGTTGGTTTGTGGTGGTGCTGAGGTGCAAAGCAAAACAACTTTATTATCTCGTATCTTCTTCATACCTGCAACAACAGTAGAATTGATCTGAGTAACACCTAAGCAGGAGTAAACTAACGATGAAGGTTTTCATCTGTTGATGTTTTTCTCACTTATCTCTGAAGGTTTCTTTTGTATTACACATTGCATATTATGTACAGTTATTGATTGTCCAAGTATTCAGAGTTGCGTAAGCTACTAAATTAGTTGTCATCGTCGTTGTCACGGTCACTCGTAGGAGATGAAATGTGCTGCATGGATTTGATCGATCGTTTTGTAATTTGGTGCTTTATCAGTGTTACATTCATTTTGTTTGAGTGTATTTATTTGGGATACTCTTAAACACAAGTCACATCTATACATTATTTGTGGGTTTGTTTTTGTCTGTGTGCATGTGCGCGCGTGTGTGTGATTTGTTGTTCGTGTGTGAATTAGTCAATGTTTTTTTTCTTAAAATTTTTATTGTATTTTATTGCTATCATTTACATTTTGTTTCTACAATACGTAGTTTCATAATCACCACCTAATATCACAGTTGCCATGATTACTGTGTTCATTCTTATCAAATTATTATATATATCTCTAAATGGAAATGTATGTCATATATTTATATCAATGTTACTACATTACAACAATATGGCTATGCCCATTTCTCTAGGGCGGTTTTTTCTTCTTCGTTATATATCTCTTTTGTGACCTGGATTCCATCCATCCATCCATCTATCTATCCACCAGATACGAGTATATGACACTCTTCTGCTCTTTCAAGAGACGTGATATTTAGACACAGCTTGTACCCGTATAATGGACCCATAGGAAAACGTCTGTAGTTGTTTTCGCCAGATCTTTTAAGTAGCGAGCATTGACTAGTCACGTGATGTGTTATCAAATTTTTCTAGTTAAACAAACAAAATCTCTTCATGACATGTTCGAATTTTAAGGAAAATCATATTTTTATTGCTTTCATTGAATTTAACAAATTCTTGATATTGTTAAATGACAAGTGGTTATATTATTAAATGTTATTATTTTAAATATATTCATAATATTTCGATGTAGTATTACTTGCATGAATGTATAATATATCAAAATATCAACAATCAAACCAAGCAGAACAGACCTAGCTTTTGTCCTGATATCATTTTGTCACATGAGTCATAGTTCTTGAAAACAGCCCATTCTTAGAAACAGTTCTGTTTAATCTAAAGATTATATGCAATTTTTTGTTGGTTCAAATTTAATTGTAGAAAAATGTGTTTAATAAATTTGTTATATACATTTAATGAATATCATAAAAGAAAACCATATATGCATCCACTCTAAAGACATGAAATTGAATGCAGATATTTTTTCATCCCAATTTGTTTCTTCTTCAATATTACTGCATTATTGTACTCTTATTGCAGTCCGATAGTTTATTGTTGATATTGCAATTGTTATTTTTTTTAAACAAATAAATTCGTTTTATCAGTTATTTTTTCTTGTGTCCTATTATTCAGTCTTTGAAAAAGAATGCAAGTTTGGTCGAAAGCTCAGACACAATAAAACATGATAGATAGGTCTACATACATCGACAGTGATAATTTTGCATTTTGGTATCCCATGTCCAATGTGTTGGTTTTGTTTACTTGAATTTCAAGCGCTCTCGCTTTTGTGTAGCAGCTAAGGGCTCCTTAACAATAAAGAAATCAAAATATAACAAAACATTACAAATAGAAAATAAACGGAACTCAAAACTGTCATGAAAAAATGAAATGGTTCCACTCAGTCACCGAGTGTGGTCCGCACCAGGGTTCGGCACTCTCCGATTTCGGAGACACGTGCGGGTGGCAGGTAAAACTGTGTGATCCCATATGGCCATATGCACGAGCAGTAGTTCCCGGCGCTGCTGTGGTATTATCAAAAAATCTTCGCCCCATACATAACCTCTTCTGCTTCTTACTTCCAAGAAAACATGATGACCGATGGGGGGTAGTCGGAGCCATAGAAATTGCTAGATACAGCAAAATAATAAAATAACAAAAAAAACTTTTATGACCGCTGAAAATGCGCCCCCTCCAGTCCTGTGCCCGGGAAAAACTGTCTTCCCCTGCCCCCCTCGCTACGCCTCTGGTCCACGCCCCTTAATGATGCCACTGAAATAAACTATATTGCAATGATTTATAATAGCTTAAGGCTTAAAGCTTTTTAAGCTATTGATATTTAAATAGCCAGTGCAGCCGGATGGCCCGTCACTAGGCAACAGTAAAAATCAGTCATGCTATTGCTATAGAAAATGAAAACAGGAAACGCCTTTAGTATGACAAAGAAAAGTGAAAGTTGGGAGTTTTGGAATTGCCACTTCTATAAAACGAGCATGTGGGTAGGGCTCTAGTGCTCCGACATATAATTTGCGTTGTTCCCGGAGTTTTGAGAGAATTTACTTCATTATTTATTTCATTCTTTTAATAATGTCACGCGATTTGTTTGTAAGGATTGTGACTTTTCTGCGTTCTGTCAGGTTTGTCTAGTACTTGAATGAAATAAAATAATACAAAAGAAAAAGATTAGGTAATAAAGCAGCCGATAAACATCATGGAGAACGCGGGTAATTCAAATATGTTTGTTCGAATCTCAATTCTAACATTTTCTAAACAATCTTACTTTGAGTTTAATTTACACCACAGGAAGCTTCCGAAGGGGCATGATAATGCCAACCTTGATAACTCAATTAAAAAGCATTTTAAAACAATATCCGGACGATGGACAAATACTAAAGGTAAACATTTTCAGTACCTTAAATTCTGTCGCTTTATGCGAAGCACAACTTAAAAAAGGAGGCTTTTAAAATGGAGTGGAAGATATATTTTTTTAATACCAGTAGAGAGTAAGGCTGAATATGTTTACAATTAATTTGTGAATGCCCATGTATTTCCTCTTCCACAAAGGTGGGTTGGTTAGGGGAGAAGATTCTACTAATGTGAATACTTTTTTTATTTTTGGAATATTCGGCAGTAAAAATAGAAGAAATGTTATGCAGCTAGTAAGCTAGTCTACTATTTTGTGTATACTAACAATGTTGAATATTTTGCAATAATAATTTGCACCATTTTTTAGAGAAAAAGTCTGAGTTTTTTTAATTTTTCTTAGAGAAGTACCTACGACTACCACCCCCCAGTCTCCAGCTATTTTGAGAAAAAAGTTTAGCATTAAATTAGGTCAATTAGGAGAAATTTTTTTTAGATCGTGTGTTTTTTTTAAACATTTTACCCTTTACTGGTTTTGTTGAAATGATGTTTCTGGATTAGGAGAAAGTCCTAATAAGAATCCTTTTTTTATTTTTGGAATATCTGGCATCACATTCTCAATATGACTGCACTGTCAATATTAGTGACATTTTATAATTTTTCTCAATATTGTAATAACATTGACCTTTTGTAATAAGTGTAAAAATTGTTATGACATCAGTATTTTATTTATGTTATTTGAGTTATGTTGTTTAACCTAACCATCCTCATGGTGAAAATTCATCGAACAAGAAATTTGTCACTCCTACGATACCTAGAAATATGGTTTGCAAAAAAGTTTAAGCAAAACTGATATTATGAAACTTTAATTCATATGACGAAATATATCAGGACTACTATTAACAAGTTAATTTTTTTATTTATGCACAAAATAAATTAATTGGAAGGTTGTTACAAAGTTGAGAAAGTTCCTCAATAGGTGCAAACCTGGACACATGCAGGTCACTGCTGAGCTGGATTAACAAAGTTGAATTAATGTTGTTCGGAATATATTTATCAGTAGTTATTTATTTTCTTAATTGTTATATGAAAATAAGATATAAAATGAAGTTTAAAATGAAAACATGTGAAGAGTGACAAAACAGTTTCAGTATATGAATCTTTTATTAATATAAGACTTCTCAACGCCTTGCGTCCGAGAACCGATTTAAGCTCATAGGGGTCACCGAATTCAAAAGAAGGCATTGTTATCAGAAACGAGTTAAGGTTCCACGTTTCAGCTCGATTAGAAATAGGTTTGTTAACCCACCCAAGATTCAAAATATTAAAGCACTTATCTGTTGTAATCAGTAATTACAGTTGATTGAAAAGTTGTGTTCGTAACTGATTTGTTGTTATTTAGTTTTACGGTAACTTTTGAATCAGTTTTAAAATTAGTTTTTTTTTGTCTGTATGATTGTAACTTATTTGGGATGATCATCTTGTTTCATCAACCTTCTTTGGAAGAACGAACGTTTAAATTAAAAAATAATAAATAAAAGGAATGTAATTTTTTTTCTTATTGTTTTAGGAATTGATTCAAAATGCTGAGGATGCAGGTGCTAGCAATGTTGCTTTTCTCATAGACTACACAACATATGGCACAGATCCTGACAAGCTTCATCATAAAGATTTGGCTAAATATCAGGTTAAACTTTTTTGATTTTCAAAAATTTTCCATATTAGTCTGTTCAGGCAAAGGTTCGAATGTGATTCACGCATGAAAGTAATAATACGTTTTTTTAGTAGAATATCAGAAATTTAAAAAAGGAAAGAAAACATGATACTTTTTAATCTGCTCAATTTGTGTTTGGAAGCAATGCTGCTTACAGCTTTTTTTAAATGAAATCAATTTAATTTGTGAGAATGAAAATTGAAAAGTATTTTTATAATGTATCTATATATATGTAAAAGTCTTTAAATTAGGTTTTCATCACACAAATAATCAAGATTAAAGTATTAAAATTAAGAGCAATATAATCTGGTCAATTTTTAGGTTTTTTTTAAGTTACAGTCAATAGATTTTTAAACTTAACAATCTGTTGAGTTGTGTAATTTAAAATAAAGATAAATAAAATAAGTATTTAACACGACATGGATTAGATATTAAATTTGAAATGATGGTAGCATTTTATTTATTTATTTTTATTTATTAAAATTTAGCACACGCCTTATCAAGACAAGTCTTGATCAACTAGCATTTTATTAATGTAAATATAAAAATATGTTTTTAAAAATTTGTTTAGCATTTTATTAATATTAATATTAAAATATGTTTCTCAAAATTTGTTTAGCATTTTATTAATGTGAATATTAAAATATGTTTTTCAAAATTTGTTTAACATTTTATTAATGTAAATATCAATTTTTTTTAAAAGTTGTTCAACATTTTATTAATGTTGAACAACTTAATGTACTTAATGTAAAATATTAAAATATATTTGTCAAAATTTGTTTAACATTATTAATGTGAATATTACCATTTTTTAAAAAGTTGTTAAAACATTTTATTAATGTGAATATTAAAATATGTTTTTCAAAAATTGTTGCAATATACTCTACTCATTGAAGGGACCGGCACTCTATGCATATAACAATGCAGTTTTTTCTGAAAGAGATTGGGAAGGAATCAGGCGACTCCAAGACAGCATTAAAGCCGACGATCCATTGAAAGTCGGAAAATTTGGTCTCGGATTTAAATCAATTTTTCACATAACAGGTAATAAAACATGACTAATTTTTTATCAGATTTATCTTATGGATTATTATTCATTTAAAGTAAAAGTTAACTGATTAATTATTTATCAGCCAATAATTGAGATTGGCAAATTCACATCTGGTATAAACTAGTAACTTAACGTAGCACAACATAAAACTTGTTACTTTTCTCTTGAAAACAACCACTTCAGGTATACAATTAAAAATTAGTATCTTTGTATGGATAACTTTATTTAGTTTTAGTTTAAAACTTTTATTAATTTGTCTATGTTATTTTTGAGTGGCAATAAAAATTATTTGGTAATTGTAAATATTATTAATGTTATGTGAGAACATTATTTACATTATTATATGCGCGCCAAATCTTCACAATCGAAACTGACAGAATCGCTATGATAGTGTTTTTAAGCTTGCAAACCAGAAAAGTTTTAAGACACGAATGAAATAGTTGGTGACAGGCTGTAGTCACAAACAGGGCAGAGAGTTCCATAATGTTCCATAAAGTTGGACCAGAGACGTGACAAAACTGCATTGGTTGTATCTTATCATTCTGATGCATAGTGCAATCAAACTATTTTATTGCGTTCTGAAAGGCATAGATGATGTCTTTCATTTATTTCTGAGACGATAATAATATGCATCTCTAGGTAGGCTCTAAGCATGATCTTTCTACAGTGAAAGGTAAAAGTACCATTAAGGCACCACTTTGTGATGAAATACACTACACCTCAGCAGTGCCAGGAACAGCTGAGTTGGCCTGAGCAGTGTAAGTGAATTCCTTGCTCAACGGAATTACACCTCTTTGCAACCCGCGACAGCAGAATGAAAACATAGCTACCTTCACGATACGGCACCTACGTATATTGTACCATGTATAGCTGGATTGGTGTCTCATGTCAATATTCAGTTTGAGATGATTGTTTTGTTTCGTATCCATTTGTTGAGTTTCTTCAAATAGAACAATTACATATAACTTTTAATGTTCTATTGGAATCATAACTAATTAATTGAATGTCACAAACAAAGAATACCGAGTAATAAATGTAGGCAAAAAATTTTCTTTTTCATTGTTCATTGGAAAAAATAAACAAATTATTTATCAGCTTACATGTTCAAAAGGTTTAATTTAGTTTATTATTTGCTACAAGCCATTGTTCAAATGATTTCAGATCTTCCGAGCATTTACAGTGGATACAATATTGGATTTATTGATCCCCACAAAAGGTATTTTGAAGTCAAAGTTCAAGGTCAAAGTTCCCCAGAAAGGACTTCGAGCTATGATTGGAATTTTAAAGATAAAAATGACAGAAAAGATATGATCAGATTGAGTCATCAGTTTGAACCATTTTTGCAAGATGTTTTTGGAGTAAACAAAGATAATTTTGGTAACTGATTTAAAATTTTTCTACATACAGAGATTAAGCAAATAGAAGTTAATTTAAAAAATTAAGAATATGCTTTAAGATAGCTAAAACATTTCATAGGGACATCGTATCATAATAATATTATTATTAGTAATGTTTATAGTTACTATGACGATGAACATTTTTGTCATCATTATCATGCGTGACAAACTTCATTGGTTAAGTGCTCGAGAGAGTGTCAAATTTAAGCTGTGTTTGCTGGTTTTCAAGGCCATGCATGGACTCGCGCCTGAATACATCACGTCAATGTGTTTGCCCGTCAGTTCAGTTGAATCCCGTCGGCGATTGCGTTCTGCGATCGCTGGAGACCTGGTCGTGCCTGCGACGACTACCAAGTTTGGACAACGGGCCTTTTCTGTCGCTGCTATTAAAGCATGGAACTGTCTTCCCATATCTATTCGTTTATCTTGTTCTGTTGAGGCTTTTAAAAAAGCTCTTAAAACTCATCTGTTCATTAAGTCTTATAACTAAACTTTCTTTTATTATTTTATTTATTTATTTTTTGTGTTTGTATATCCTATGTTTTTGACGTTTTGTACAGCGCTCTTGTGATCACTATTTCATTGTACTGCGCTATATAAATTATCCATGTTATTATTATTATTATTCTTTAATTTATTTTTTAATAATTTTTGTTTTTTAAATTTGTAATAGTTATTTTTGTTAAATTAAACTTTTCATTTTTTAATGATCTCCTGAGCTTGAAAATGTCCGAGACAAGTGAAATTTAATACAAGCTTGTAAAAAAGGGATGCCATTTAAGCAATACCATGGGGCAAGATGTTGAAAAAGCCCATGATGCCCGCACATTCCAAAATATTATTCTTATACAAAACCTTTCCTCACAAAATAGAGCTGATGACCAAGGGGAGACAGGGACAGTAGATACTTTTAAAAAAAAATTCAAAAGATCTCAACTTTTATCTTACTTACCAGATTTTGAAACCTTTTTATTACAAGCTTTTGATAATAATAATAATCTCCAAAAACAGTTGGAGAGACAGGGACAGTAGGTACTTTTCGGAAAAAAATTCAACTTTCTAGAGGGCCCACTTCAAAGTCAAGGGGCAATATCCCCATACCTCCCTTAGTTGACATCCCTGAAGATATGAATAAAATAGAAAATGAATACATTGATATGAAGTTTTACAAACATCCACAAATAAACTCACTTACTAGGGAATTAGGTTCAGATCCAGTTCAAATAGATTTGTCAGAAATGTTTTGATTACAATATTTTTGGATTTATGGTCATCTTAATTGGATTTTAAATAATTAAAAATACTGTCTAGTTATTTTTTCAATTTAGACAGAAGTGTAAGAAATAGCTTTTGAATTGGTATTTATAAATGTGGGTTGAATTTGAAGTAATTGTGTTCATGCTGTCAAATTATTATGTTACTATAAATAAATAATCGGAACAATTTTACACAGGTTATTTCAATGGTACAATGTTCAGATTTCCACTTCGTAACAGCAAGATGCACTCTGATCTCAGCAATACATGTTACGGGAAGCAAAAAATAACACAGCTAATCAAATTTTTGAAAGCTGAAAGTGAAATAATTTTACTGTTCTTGAAAAAAGTAGAAAATATCACCTTTTACGAAAAGGAAGAAAATGGTAGCGTGAAAGAGCTATTAAGCATAAACATTTCTGGTGTTAATCTTGAGGAAGTTCGAAAAAGAAGAAAAGATTTGTGCGACAATATCAGAGACAGCATAACAAGTTGGCATAGAAACAACTCTTTTTTTGTGACATATCCTATGGAGATAATTGTGGAAAGCTCCAGTGGTCGTCAGAAATCATCCAACTGGCATGTTTGTCAGCAATTTGCTGGAAAAGAAAGCCGACCGACTGAAAATGAATGTATAGATGGATATCTGCCACTTGTTGGTGTAGCTTCAAAAGTTCCAAATATAACTTCAGTTCCAGAATCAAATGAACCTTATGGTCAAATGTTTTGTTTTCTGCCACTCCCGATAGAAGAAGAAAGTCCAACTGGATTTAACTTTCATGTTCACGGTTCTTTTGCCGTTGATCAAAACAGAAGACACATTAAGTGGGCAAGTGGAGGCCAAGATTTAAGTCAACTTCAGGATAAAGATCTTATTTGGAACAAATTTTTAATAGAAAAAGTTCTTCCAGATTGTTTAAACAAATTTATTAACTATTTGATTGAGTGGCACACAGAACTGATTAATGAGAATGAAAACGATCCTGATCAACTTGAAATGTATGCTCAATTCATTTATTCAGTGTTCCCGGATAGAAAAAATTGCGACCATCATTGGAGCCAGTTTGTTGAATCTTTTAATCTCATCATTATTAAATATCTCACTTTTTTCTCTGCTTCCACTCTCACGTGGAAATCTTCAATATTTTATTTGGACTTGGATATATCGGATGATTTAAAAGGTTTATGCAGAAAAATAATGAGTTTGCGTAAGAAGGGATTGGCATGTCTACCTAGTCATGTTATTGAGATCATGCCTTCAAGAAAAGCAAGGGTTTTAGATGCAGATGAGTTATGTTGGAGCTACAAAACTGTCCAAGAAAAATTTGATTTTTGTGAAAGCGAAAAGATACTTTTATTAGAATATTTTTTTGAAAATATCTACCATCTACTGGACTTGATTGATTTACATTTGCTCCCATTGTCGGATGGAACGTGGACATGTTTTGATAATTTCACATCTACAGAGAAAGTGTATGTCAGCAGTGATGAGTTCCCTCAAACGTTATTTCCAAACTTAGGACATAAATTTTTGTGTTTGAAAAGGGCACCAGACTCTTGTAAAGATTCTCTTGATAAAAGTAACAATTTTTATACCTATTAATTTAGGTTCTTTGATCAAATCAGCGACTGATCTGGAGGGGGGGTATTCATCTCCATCATTTTACCAAAAAACATATTCATGTGCCTTAATACTGTTTCTGAAACTTTATATCTAATTGAGCCTAGCTCAGTTAAGAAATTTTGTGGTTTTCAACCATGGATTCTGATTGAAATCATGGTTGTAGGCTTGGAAACAGTAAAAACAAAATAACACATGCAAATATGATGATTGTAAGTCAATGAGCATGTTAATTGTAGCTTGCTACTTATTTTATCTTCTGTTTTATTTATTAATTTGTATAAAAAACTGTGACAACTTTTGATTAGATCTAACCCCCCACCCACTAATAAATCCTAGATCTGCTGCTGAATGCAATGGTTATATATTTCAATAATGTTATTTTATTTCAGAAATTCTGAATCTGCACAGAGTTGACAATAAAAGCTTTATAATGCTTCTTAAATTAACGTTAAATGATCTTCCCCAATGTGATGAATTGTCTTTAAATGTGATGCCATGGTTTTCTATTCAATGGCTCCAATTGGTGTGGACTTGCATCAGGAAATATTATCCGAACGATCTTTTTAATTTCATGGATTTGCCTTTGATTTTCATTCCACCTGATAGAGTGCTGAAATTAAACGACAAGCCAGCTTTTATAGGAACATCTCTAAGCGATAGACACCTTCCTGAGCCATTTGAGATGCTCTGCCAAAAACTTGGAGTGGTTGTCGTGGAATCACATAAAAATAAAATGTATAATCATTTGTCATTGTGGAGAAATGTGATTCTTCCGCCAAGAATGAGAAGCGTTTTAACTTTTTTAGTTCAGAAAGCTGACAACAAGCAATCGGTCTGTGAAATTTTTAGATCTTTCACTCCTCAGGAAATTGAATACTTCGTCGATAATTTAGCATCTGAAATTTCCGACATTTTTACATCCCGAGAAATCGAGGTTTTAAAAACTTTAGAAATATTTCCAATTTGTGGAAATAAGAAAAAAAATTCATTTGTTTGTATTAACGATGTTGATATTTCTACTAATAAAAGTAATACTGATGGGATTCCCGTTCTTCCATACAAATCTGTTCTTAATCTTCATTCAGATTCTTATGAGAAATTGGCTCAAAAAATTAGCTCTGGTAATTTTGCTGTTAGATTCTTGGACAAAAATGATTTGATTGAAGAAGCTTATTTTCCAGGTATTCAGGATGGATTTTATTCTGCTAAACTGACACAGCTGCTGATGCAATACATTTGCAAAAATATTAAATCCATGAAGCCAATTTTTATCAATCGTTTGAAAGAATTGCGCTTTGTTTCTACACCTGATGGTGGTGCACTGGTTAGAGCAAAAGATCTTTTTGACTACAGCGACGAAACTCTTATAATTTTGCTCGAAAAGAATTTATTTCCAAAAATGAATTGGAGATGTCCTGAATATTATGAAGCATTAATTCTGCTAGGACTAAAAACGGTAAAGTCTTTAAAAACCTTGGACATAGCTAATGTGATTGAAAACTTGTCTGTCAATGTAAACCAAAAACGATTCAAAGCACTGCTTGGCTTTTTGGATGAAAATCATCATTTTCTGAATACTGAGTTAAAAAGTAAAATTGCTAACATCAGTTGGGTTCCCATAAAGAAACAAAAACCAGACTCTTTTCCACCTTCTTTACCTTTTTATGGAGAAAATTTGAACTGCCAACTTGCTCGTTATGATGAAGTGTTTTCTAGTGACTTTGAAAAAATTATTGGATCGGTTTGCCCAGTTGTGGATTCGGGCTGCTGTAAAAGTGTTCAAAAGTATTTTGGTTGGGACAAGTGTTTGAACAAAGATTTAATTTTCCAGCATTTACAAAATTTAGTTTCCAGTTTTAATGGACATGAAAAGTTTCAGGTGTCAGAACTTTCAAAAGAGATATACAAACATTTGAATGAATTCAGCTCTCTCGACTTCAAAGAATTGGACTACAATCGTTTTCCGTGGGTATGGGTTGGCGATTCATTTGCAAGGGTAGACCAAGTCGTAATGGAGGTTCCTCCTTTACAATTGCTGCCATACTGTTTTCCAATGCCGTCAGAAATAAAATGTTTTTCAAACTTATGGCAAACTGTTGGCGTTTCAAACGAAGTAGACCTTACTAACATCCTGAAATTAATTAAATGCTTTCATGAAAAGAACCCTATCCAAAATGCTAAAAGGAGACTTCGCGATGTAAATATTGCTGTAAACATTCTGAACCATTTCTCAGAAACCAACAGTCTGGTTGCAAGTTGTAAACTTTTAATTCCTGTCAACCCAGAAAAGAATTCTCCATTAAAAATGGAGTTGTTAGAAAATTGCGTTTATTGTGACAAGGACTGGTACCGGTTAGGATTTAGTCGTGACGATTTAGATGAAAACCTTCATTTCATTCACAAACTAATACCAATTGAAACTGCAGAACGACTTGGTGTTCCAAGCTGCAAGAGCAAAATGCTTAATGCAGAAGAATTGGACAACTGTTTTGGCCAATCTGAATCACTGACTGCTCGTCTCAGGGGCCTGATAAAAGATTACACTGATGGATTAGCAGTCTTAAAGGAACTCATTCAAAATGCAGACGATGCTAATGCAACCGAAGTGAATCTTGTTTATGACGAAAGAGATAACTCTGATGCCAGAACGATGCTGTTAGATGAAAACATGGAAGAACTTCAAGGCCCTGCAATATGGTGCCACAACAATGCCACGTTTACCAAGGAAGACTTTCAAAACATTACAAAGTTAGGAGGAGCAACAAAGGAACACTCACAGGCAAAGGTTGGAAAATTTGGACTGGGATTCAACTCAGTTTACAACTTAACAGATGTTCCAGCATTTGTCAGCAATAACTCTGTAGTGTTTTTTGATCCTCACACTAAATACTTGGGTAAAGCATTAGTAAATAAAAGTAGTCCAGGATTTAAGTTAGATCTGTCAGCCAGTTCTAGTCGAATTAAAAAACTCAAAAATCAGTTTAAGCCATTTAATGGATTGTTCGGATGTGATTTCAGCAAAGATCCACCAATGAAAAATTACGCTGGGACATTATTCAGGTTTCCTTTAAGAACAAAAAAACAAGCCCAGTCCAGCGAGATCTGTCAAAAACACTATGACAGAAATGAAGTAATTCAACTTTTGAATTGTCTTAATGACATTGGAGATGGCCTACTGATGTTCACGCAAAACGTCACCAAAATAACTGTTTATCACATTGCACATAACATGGAAATCAAAAGCATGAAAGAATTATTTTCCATCAGCAAAAATCTGAAAAAACTTTTTTACAATTCTCTCAACATTCAATCATTTTCTTATTTGGATGAAGTTTCCAAGAACATAGGCAAACCACAAACAAAGAAGAAGATAGAAAAGAGCTTCGAGTTTGTTTTTATCATGCAAACAAGTCAGAAATGCAACAATAATACGGCAGCAGGTTTGGGGCTTCAATTGAATTCATATACAAATAATTGGATGGTCAGCTGGTGTACAGGAGTCAAGTCGTCTTTAGAGCTTTACAACAAGAAACAGAATTGGCTACCAATCGGAGCTGCTGCTGCAAAGCTAGAAGAAATGCCAGATGGTTCGTTTGTTCCGTGTAATTTACAAAATGACCAGAGAGGATATTTGTATTGTTTCCTTCCTCTTCTCACAAAGACTCAGTTACCTGTTCATATAAATGGCTACTTTTTACTGAACTCGAGCCGTACTCAGATGTACATGACGGCTGCTTGTGACAAAAATGATGAAAGAGGAGTTTGGAATGAGGCTCTTCTACAAGATGCAGTTGCTTTGTCTTACTGCTATCTTCTGAAGTGTCTGGCTTCAATAAAAGCATCGGACCTGTACAGCATTTTTCCTTCTTGTTTAGATAACAGTTTTATTGACATTTTTGCTGAATCTGTGTTTTCAAAAATGCTTTCAATGGATTTAAGTATTTTCAAGTCAGAGACAAATAATAACTGGTTCAGCTTGATGAAATGTTCAATCATTGGAATTGAGTTGAAAAAAATAAGTTTTGCTTCTTCAATCAGATCTGTTCTTAAGAATGTTGCTAAATCTCATAGGAAACCTTTGCTTGACATTCCAGAGGTTGTCTTGAAGTGTATTCTGAAATCGAAGCAAAGTGAAAAAATTAAACCACTCCTTATTGATGTAGGACAATTTTTTAAAACCTGGTTTTTGGAAAACTTGAATGTTTTGCCATTTGAAGAAAGAGAAGAAGTTATTGTTCAAACATTAATAAGCCCAGAGTTGTGTAAATATCTGTCAGAAAGTAAATGCATTCCAGTAACACCATCTGGGAGTTCATTTGAGTTTGTTTCAAATCTTGTTGATCCATCATCAATATTGGGGCCATTGTATGATGAAAAAGATGGCAAGTTTCCTTATACTTCTGAAAACATCAGCAATGTTAATAAAATACCGTATCTTAAAAAATTGAAAGAATTTGGCATGAGAACTGATTCTATTCTCACTGATGAAATTGTAGAGAAATGTCAATCGATTGAAAATAACCCATCTACGATGGCAAAACGTCTGCCCATTTTGTTGCAGTTGATTAACGATGAAACTAGACGCAGCAACAGAGGAATTGATATCTTAATCAGCAGAATTAAATCTATTAGGATGTTTCCATTACTTAAAAAACCAAACGATTATTTATTTTCATGGAAAACTCCAAAATTTTCATTAGTTTCATGTGATGAAGGTTTTTTAGAGGAAAAGAAACTCTTGGCAGGTCCGAGTCATTTGGTCATTGATGAAAGTCGCAGTTTTAATGGAGAGTGGCAGAACTTGAAAAATGCATTCAATCTGACGACTAAGCTGCTTCCATTTCAGTCATTAATGAAAATTATAGATGAGGTTTCAAGTCTTTTTAATGAAAAGGATAACCATGCGTTAATTCAATCGAAATCTAAAAAAGATGTTTTGGAAATAATGGAAAAGTTGTATCAAGAGTTGAAGCTTTTGATGAAGAATAAAAAACTAGATGAATCTCACTTTTGTTTACTTTATAATAAAAGATTTGTTCTGGTAAATGATAAAACTTTGAGACTATTTTTGCCTGAGCAGTGCAGCACGAATATATCTCTTTTGCCTTATTTATGCAGCATAAAAGACATAACACTCGATGAAGAGCTTGTTTTGAAATTAGGAATAAAAGATACTTTTAGTTTCAATTCTTATCAGACGGTTCTGATCAAACTTGAAAAAAAATTTAATGGCAAGAAATTAGACAAACCAAATCTCACTCTTTCTTCGAAAGTGCTGCGATGCATCTGCGAACTAATCACAAATTCTAACCAAAAACCAGAATGTGACTTTTACGTGCCAAACATGAACAACAGTTTATGTTTGGCTTCTCAGCTGAAGTTCAATAATTGCAGCTGGACACCTTTGAAATGTGAGGAAAGCTGTCACACGATGGTTTCATGGGATGTTGCATCCAAACTTGGAATTAAATCTTTTCGACAGGATGTCATGGATCGAAATCAATTTTCTCTTCCCTTTGGCCAAAGAGAGGAGCTTATCAACAGAATCAATAGAATACTCATAGGGTATCCATTGAACGAAGACATCTTGAAAGAAATGCTGCAGAATGCTGATGATGCTGGAGCCACGGAAATTCATTTCATAAAAGATGCAAGACAACTTCCAGATCAAAAGATTTTTGGTCCTCAATGGAAACCTCTCCAGGGTCCATCTCTCTCTATTTACAACAACAAATCGTTTACTTTGAAAGATCTGAAAGGAATTCAAAATTTAGGAGAAGGTTCAAAGCAAAATGATATAACGAAAACAGGTCAATATGGTGTTGGATTCAACTCGGTTTACCACCTCACTGATGTTCCATCATTTCTTACAACAATACAAAAGACTCCTTGTGAAACCAACAGCAGTGAAATGTCTGAGATACATGGAACAGTGCTGTGTATATTTGATCCAAACTGTAAATTTTTGAGTGAAGCCAATTTTTTAAACCCAGGGGCTTTGTACAAAGTAGAAGCTGTATCAGAGATGTTCACAGATGTTTACAAAGGTTATTTACAAGACATTCCAGCTTATAGAGTATCTAAAGAAGGAACAGTTTTCAGGCTTCCTCTGAGAAATGACAAATCAAAAGAAAATTCAAAACTGAGCGGAGACATAATTAATCTCGATGACCTTTCAAAAATATTTACTGCTTTTAAAAGTGAATTGCATCAGAATTTATTTTTTCTGAAATCACTTGATTCTCTAACATTGGCTGAAATTAAAAACAACGATGGCCCTGTTTCATTCAAGAAAGTTCAACTGAGATTTTCTGATGAGGCGAGACGAGAAAAAATCAGATTTGTTCAGTTTGTACGATCCTCGTCACGGAAGTTGCAAGAAAAATCGGTCAAACTGGTTGACATCACTTGTTGCGAAGCTTTGTATGAGGTTTCAGTTGATGGTAGTTTAAAATCAGAGAGATCCGAGTGGATCGTCGTGCAGAGGTTTGGATTTGATAAGAAATCAACATTGCCACAGTCGTTGTGTGAAAATTATGAACGTGGAAAGATAAATCTTCAACCTTGTGGTGGAGTTGCTTTTTGTACAAATCTGCTTTCAAATGGAGAAACAGGGATAGGAAGAGTTTTTAATTTTTTACCTCTCCCTATAACTACACATCTTCCGTTTCATATAAATGGACATTTTGTCATGAGCCATGAGAGCAGGAAAGGTCTTTGGGAAGAAGAACATAAAACTTTTAAATCTGAATGGAATGATGTACTGATCAGTCAAATTATTGTACCTGCCTTCTGTTCGCTACTGTGTTATTTAAAAGAAAAATTGAGTAGAGAAAGCTTGAACCAAAATTTCAGTGATAAACTTTTAAATTATTACAAAATTTTTCCGAATCATAAAAAAGATTCACTTGCACAAATAAGACTGTTGACAAAAGAAGTTTATAAATACATATTTGAAAAAAAGTTACAACTTTTTCTTCTCTACAAACCTAAAAGTTCCATGAGCTCTTTAGAATGGACAGATGCACAAGGCATTGACGAAAATGTATTTTTTGATGATTTGGATCAGGAACATATTCAGAAGATTAAGGTCTCAGAAAAAAAAGAAATCTGCAGAAAAACTGAAGCAGCCGCTTTGGGTAAAGCTGCAATTATTCGAAACATTTTATTTGCATCAGGAATGAAAATAATAAATTGTCCAATCTTAATCTTTGAAAAATTTCAAGAGGCAGGAATAATGTCTGTGAAAAAAATTTCGTCTGAGATTGTTTTGAAGCATTTATCGACTTCATCTGCATTTGTTGATTTGCCGAAAAACATTTGTGACACAATTTTTGAAAATTCCCAGAAATTGAAATTTTTCTTAGAGTACACAGAAGAAGAAATTCATAAAAAGAAAAGTATTAGTGAACTAACAAACCTACCATTTCTTTTGACTTCCGATAATGTTTTGCACAAGTTCAAAAATGATTCGAGTCTGTTTCGTTCGAAACACAAAAACATTGCTCCGCACAAATGGGAAAAGTTTATTAATTCCACTATTGAAAGTTATTTTTCAATTTTCTTGAAGATCTTAAGAACAAGTGATGCAAGGGAATTACTCAATGATTTTAGACCTTCCCTTTTGAACTATAACGAGCTGAATTTGTTGAAAATTAGTGATTTGTTTAAATCATTTGAAAATGAAAATCTCGGTAAGCTTTGGATCAAATCCGTGTGGGAATTTTTGCTAGATATTTTTTGTAACGTAAGTGAATTCAAATCGAAATTGATTCCTCTTCAGAATTTTTGCATTATACCTGCTACCATACATGGAAAAACTTTTCTCTACCCGTTGTTTAAAGCATCGTGCATACGAAATAATACAAACTCCCAAGATTTACAAGAGGAACTTTCTGAGATTTTGTCAAAAATAGGTGTGCCCCTATTGAATTTTCAATGCTTACAAACAAAAACTGACGACTTGGATTCGTTCATAAAAACAGTTCGAGGCGACCAAAATGATCTTGAAAATGTATTGTCTGCTCTTGAAGAAGTGTTGTTTCATTTAAAAATGGATATAAAACTCGATAGAGATGGATGTCTCATCGTACTTAAACATGTTGAACGGAGTTTGAAAGGTTTGAAAATCAATGAAAGTACCAGCAGAAATAGGTTGAAAAAATTACCATTTTATACAAACATGAATAATCAGCAGGTTTCTCTTAATAATAACAAGACAGTTTACGTTTTTCCAAGCAGTGTACCAGAAGTTGACAGTGAAAAATTGGAGTGCCAAAATCGTGTAATTTTTTTGAAAAGCCAAAGATCTCTGTTAAATTTATTTAAATTTTTAAACTGTGAAATTTTGTCAGAAACAGATGCATACATGAAATTCATTTTCAAAGAATTTCAATATCTGGATGAAAGTGCTCAACTTCATCATCTTGAATTTCTCCGAGATTATGTGAGGAATTTATGCTCTCATCCTGAAAGAAAGAAACAAGAAATTTTCTTTTTTACGGCTTTAAAAGAATTTTGTTTCATCAGGTGCAGTTCAAAAAAACTTCAGAAAGCATCACATTTTTATGTTGAACACAATCGTTTATTCAAACTGATGGAAACAAATTTTCTTCCTTCTCCTTTCAATTCCTTTATGTGGGAATTTTTTTTAACTGAGTGTGGATTAGTAACGAATCTTACTCAATTGAAATTTATCGAATATGCTAGACAAGTAATGAATATCTCATCTAATGAGAAAGCTGAAGAAGTTTCTGCTTTGCTAGTTCTAAAATTTAATAATACTTCCGATTGGATGAAAGACAAACCTTTTTTGACGAGTATAGAATCAATTCCTTTTATTTTATCTCCAAAATTAGATGAAAAGCTTGTAGATTTATTTCTCCCGTTTAATTCTTTAAAATTCATGGCATTGAAAGACTCAAATTTGTTTGCAAATCGAAATCTCTGTTGGACTGTGTCCACTATTTTACCTGATGTGTTCGCTGACAATCAATGTCTGTCACTAATGAATGTAAGAATCAACAACAACATGGATGTGGTTTTTAATAACATGCAAAGATTTTCTGTTTCATTCAATGATCATGTTTTGAAATCAAACGATGAAAAAAGAAGAAAACTTTTGAAATTCATCAAAGATATTACAGAGGAACATTTGGATTTCTTGAGTAAGAACAACAACGATATCATAAAAAAAAATTTATCCGATTTAGAATTTATTTATGTTGAAAGTTTTGAACAATTAGTCAGACCATTCCAATTAGCTACCGATATTACAGAAGACATGCAAATATTGCCATACCTTGTTAAACTTCCAAGCTTCTATGGGAAATATGAAAACTTTCTTGCACAGCTTGGTGCTACAAAACGGTTTACTTTGAAACAATATGCATGGGCTTTGGAACAAATTAAAAATAAAGTAGGTAGCTACAAAATGGATCCCGATGTTTTTAACATTTCTATAAAGTTGTTGAAAAGGATTTTAACTTTGCTTTCACATGCACTGATGGAAAATGACCTAAATGCTGAGTTAATGGAATTGAAATATTTATACTTGCCCTGTAAAGATAAAAAACTATACCAATCAAATAAAGTTGCGTGTGTACAAAACATGAGTGATTTATTGAAAAGACTGAAAAACTTTGATAAACCTCTTCTAGTAGATGAGAATGCAAATGATCTCATGAAATTGCCCGAGCACCTCAAGCCGAAATTATTGTCAGATCTTGTTCAAGAACAAATACTCAATCTTGGAAAAGAAACGTGCTTGCAAAATTCTGCCAGAAAATACGTGCAGAAGATTTCTCATGAGAAATTTGTAATAGCCGTGGAGGGAATTTGGCTACGATCACAAGACCAAAATTGTACTGCCGACATACAGAAAACTAAATTAAGATCTCTACATCATAAAATAGAATGTATTACTTTCTGTGGAGTTGAAAAGATTGAGACACACTTACTACAAGATGGCCGACCTATAAATGGCAGTAACAGTAATGTAGAATTCTATTTTGAAACTGGAAGCCTAGGAAATATCTTTTTGAAAGTTTATCTGACTGAAAATGCTTTCTTAGATTACAATTTTGTCTCTAACTTATCAAATGAAATAATAAATTATTGCGAAATAAGAAAAAGTGACAAAGCTCTTATAGAAAATTTGTTACACATTGATTGTGATGAAATAGATAAATTTATAGAAAATTACAAGCTGGTCCGTACATCGTCATTTTCCGATCCTGCACTTGGAAATGAAATAATGGTAGAAGATCACTTCAGAATAAATCAAGATTTCCTAATATATCGTCCTCAACAATTAGTTGCATATGAAGTCACTGATCCATTGGATACAAATGAAGATGGGGAAGCAAAATACATACTTGTTGAAGTTGTTCACAAAATTCAAGATTCTTCTTGTTCCAGATGGGCAATTAAATATAAAATAAATTTTGGTAATCACACTGAAATTGTTGTAGCATCAAAATTATATGAATTTAAACCTAGTTGTAATGAAAGTGATGTTGTTGTTGTTTATGACGCGCCTTCTGTAGACAGAGATTCTAATAGTAGTAATTCTTTGAATCCTGCAAAGTCATTAAAAGAAGCCTTAGATGAAATGAAAACTTATCTTAAAGAAATTTGGGTTAAAGAAGAAGATGAAAAAAGAAAATTAATAAAGCGAATGTTCCTCAGATATCATCCAGATAAGAATCCAGACAACATTAACCTCACTACTGAACTTTTCAAGCACCTTCAAATTCTCATTAAAATGTTGGAAGATGGTAAAAACATAGATAATTATGGTTTTGGAGATGAAGCCAAGGTTGTCACTTCGGAAACTTCAAAAGATTTCAGTGGATGTTATTCGAACTACAAAAGTAGCTATTATGATCAAAGTTTTTTTGACAGAATGAAAAACAGAGCGAGACAGCAAAGCTATTATGAATATGAAAGAAGAAACAATCCGGGTCAGAGCCAGCATACAAATTTTCAACGACAACAACGCAATAACTCCAGTCGCATGCCGAAAAGGTGCCCAGAACAAGCGGAACTGTGGATGAAGCAAGCTGAACATGACTATGAAACAGCAATGAATGACGATCCTGAAAGAGTCAGATTTTGCAAGGCTTCAGCTCAATGGAGATGCAATAAATATTACAGGGTAAGTTTTATTAACATAATGTCAATTATTTGTTTAATTGCTATCATAAAAATGCTCCATTCATTTATTTGCTTATTATATATGACTGGGCTGTTAGATAGCTATTCCAAAGATACTTGACAGCTTCCTGTCCTTTCCCTTCCACGTTTCCTACAAAGCAGGGAGGGGAGTAATGCGCGAATGTTACCCATGAGAAAATTTCGGTTCTTGTCAGTATATTTTTGATAAAATAGGATTGGCTGTATATCACAGGCGAAGTCACGGGGATGGGTGCAAACCGTGTACATGTTCGGTATTTATATGTATTTTATCTCCGAGAATCTGCTGAAATACTGGTACTGATTTGTTTGATGAGTATAGATGTAAGCAGTATACTGAATTACATTTGTTTTATTTTGTATTTTGTAAAACTCATCACTTGTAAAAAAAATTGAAGATCTCAATATAATTTCAAGTGAAAGAAGACTTTTTTAATTAATTGATATGAAAAGCAAAATTTTGTTTTATTCTAGTAATTCTTGATGACAAAAAACTGAAGTTCTCAGTGAAGATTTGATTTTATTTGGATATAACAGACCGCTGTTATTTACACAGGGCGAAGAATCAATTGCTTTGCTTAAAAAATAATAATAAAATAAAATAAAAACAAAGAATAAAAAGTAAATTAAGATGGTTTGTGAAATGCAGCCCAAGTTTTTAAAAAGGATGACTAAGCACATGGAGGTTATAGTAGTTACGTTTGTGAGGAAGCAGTGGCATTGGGTGGAGCTGGTGGAGAGGAGATGGAAGGGCTTGTCATCAGCCTTGGCGCATATGTCGGCAAAGGTAGCTGCTGAGTCGGATTGGTAGTGATGTTTGATTGCTCGTTGAAAGAATGCTTCCAGACGAGCATGATTTGCAGCACTTGCCGAAACCATTCCAGGCAGGTGAGGCATAAGAATATTTTAAGATCATGGTGGCAGGAAAAATGGTATGCATTTGAAGGCCATGTTGTCTTAGTGTCCTCTGTGTGAAAAGTGCTTTGGCACACGTCACAAGTAGATCATCTACATGAGGAGACACCGACAGTCTTTAAGTGAAAGACACTCAGTACTTTGTTTGATCAACAAGCCCTAAACCATGGGTTGCCAGGGCGTCATCTCGTTTTGCTGACCCTGAGGAGGAACGAATACAACATCTACTGATTTGTCACGGTTCAGAACCAAATTCTCTCTGACCCAGAGCTTAACGTTTGGAATTTCTGATACAGACCACATGCTGTTTTAAGAGGGCCACACAAGGTAGGTGTTGTTGGCGTGTTTTATTATCTTGTTACCAGTGGTGACCAGGTTCAGGTCAGAGGCAATCATGACATAAGAAGCTGGACCAATACATGAAGCTTGTATGATGTTTGCCATAATATCCTGATAACTGGATATATTGCCTCCAAACATAATGTGAAATTTTCCTCCAAAAAAAGCTAACTGAGTAGGGAGGAGTAATCATTGTAGCTACTTTTCAAAAAAAAATTTGAATACATACTATTTCCTCTTGAAAAATCTGATGACTGAGGGCGTTGAAGCTACTTTTTCAGTCCTTTGCCAGTATGGCTAACTTCACCGTTGGGAAGGCCCACTTCAAAGTCAGTGCGGAAACCGGTTCCCTCCCTGCACCTCCTAAATGACGTAGTTATATGTATGTCTTCTGTGGTTTGTCCTATTATGTGCTAAGCATGGTTTAATAAATCCCAGTAATATCTTCAATGTTTACAGTGATTAAATATATAAAAAAAATTGAGACAAAAATACATTTTTTTTAATTATGTATTAAAATAACTTTTTTTAAACAGCTCAATTTATTTCAAAAATAATTTTACATACAGGCTGCTCAGAATAGCATTACAGCTGTTCATTATGCCAGGGACTCCAGTGACTTACCAAGTTCATGTGATAAGCTCGTCCGCTATTGTTCCGCTATCAGTGATCAGGAATTGCTTGGTCATGTCAACAGTTTAGATGTTTTACTTAGAAATAAGAATCTCTTTAGTCATCCTCATATGTCAGCAACTGCATTTACAGATATTACAAAAGAAATGGCTGAGCAGGCTTGTGAGATTTCTCAAAACATTATGACTCGTTGCAGAAAACTGATAGAATTATATAAAAAAGAATAATCTTTGATTCTGAACAATTTAATGATGACAATTTATTTTTTGTACCTCTGTTATTTACATCATGACTATGTAGTTTTGTTGATTTATCTAATTTTTACCTGAATAATATAAATTTATTATTTTTAAACTTTTATGAATAAATCCTATTCTGTTCGATAACATTGGTCCTAATTAAATGAGTTTTGGGCATGTGAGTTCAATTTAAATAAACTTTATATGTTACAAAATTACTTTTGTCTTTTTTGATCATGAAAGTCTTACATCGAAAAATTTATTGAAATATGTCTCCAAATATAGAATGCACTCAGACATGCTTGAAAAAGTCTTCCAAAATGAATTAATCAGAAACACGTAAATTAACTAATAAATGCTTGGATGGTAGCAGTGACGTATCGTGTGTTTGTGCCACACACAAACTGAGTAAGCCAAAATGTGCTGTCGCCGCCTTATGCCAGGAGCATCATTGCAGCAATTCCCTGAGGGTGGGGCCAAATTTCTACAAAAATTTTCTAAAACTTGCCTCCAAAAATAGGTGATGGCCGGGGGAGTAGGGAGGATAGTCAAAGGTAAATTTTCCAATTTTTTTAAACTTACTCTTTATTTGTTTTATATACAACAATTTTTTGAAAATTTGGCGCTTATAAAAAACAAATTGCTGCTTGGGGCCGACTGTTCCCCATCTCCCCTGCGCAACGCCACTGGATGGTAGGGTAGGGTATAACATATTATTTGGCTCTTTAAATTAGTAAGTAAGGATAGGTAAAATCTGCTGTCAAAATAATCTTGAATTCGTTGAACCTATACACACTGTTTGATTTAAATTTAAAGTGAAACATTCAGGGACTTCATTTCGGAGGTGCCGTTACCTCACCTGATTTTGAAGTGATCCCCCTGACGTTGAAGTAGGCTTCCACATACGTGGGCTCTCCAAATAGGTGAAAGATAAACAAACATAGTAATTTTTATATATAAAGATGTTTAGGTACCAACTGTCTTTATTTTGAGGTAGAAAATAATTTCTGAAAATGCCAATTAAGAGCTCAATGTACTCGGAAATTTAAAGGTAGGTAATTCAGATTTGTTTTCAAAATCATTAGAAAAATTGTCTAGCCCACGATTTCAGGTATTTTATTATATAGGTAGATACCTGCTACATGGTCTCAGGGCTGAAACCATTGATATATATATTAATGGCTGCGACTCTCATTCAATGCTCATTCACCTTTATGGTCCCCACACTACCTATCCTAACCAACGGACTCTTTTTTGCAAAAAATGATCAACGTAGTAAAGGCAAAGGCTTGTCAATTATTTTTTTTATGTAAGAGGCCGAGGACCCTTATAAACGCTCGTCAACTCTCCACAAAGAGAAGGGGAAAAGAAATTTAAACTTTCATATTTTAATTTACATTTTTTAATTTTTTATAATTGTTTGCGTCTCCATAATTTTATATGTGCTCAAAATCTAATTCTCGCACTTAGTTTTGCAATCTTCCACTATTCCTTTTCGCACATCTCCAACGACCATAATAATAATAAAAATAACGTTGTTTACTTATTCTGCGTTCAGTTTTTGTGTGGTGTTTTCACGATGGCAACAATCAACCGGCTGAAGTGTTTGCTGGGAGCTCCAAAATTCTTTAACAAGTAACTTACATTCAAGTTTGCATGCTGCTATTTTGATACATGTCAAAACCGGGATGTGTTTTAATTTTTTTTATTATCGTCCACAAAGTGTCCCTGAACTGAACGTTTGGATGTCTATGATTTTCAGAGCAAGGAGAACCTGAGATAAAATTTATCAGAGTGTGCAATTTATAAGAATATTCATATATTAAATATGTTGTCACCGTCAACCAGTCCCACGCCAGGTAAAAGACTTTAAAAGAGTAAGACAAAAAAGGAAGAACAAATATTATTAAAATTATTTAAAAGCCTTAACAGCAAATACTTTAGTTTGGTAATTACTACCTGCACTTGAAACTTTAAATAGCACTTGATAGAAGTTTATTGATAGCCTTTTACTTTAGGGTAATCAGTCGCACGAAAATTTCAAAGTAATTTTTTCTGAATAAAAAGTAATTATTTGAAAGGAAGAATACAATTGTAATTGAAAATACCAAACATTTCAACTTCTATAAATTTTAAGACAGCAAGCCACGTCACGAATCCTACCATATTATGTCAAAAAATGATGCAAGAGTGTACAACGTTTGTTTTATTTGAGGATTTCAACAGTTTTATTCGTTATTCACTTGAACCACTAAAGTCCCATCAGTATGTATAAAGAATTAGTTTTTAAAAGTTATTAATTCATCGAAACAAATTTGAAATAATCTGTTATAAAAAGTTGCTAACATGAATTGGTTCCAATTCAATTTTATTCTTATAAATAAGGCATAAAATGATGTTGTATATTATATAAATAGTAGATATATGTAACAAGTTTATAAAACAATGTTTTGTAAAGTTAAAAAGTGACACATCTTTTCTATCAGACATTGTTTGACAAGGTCTGACAGCCTGGTTGTTTCATTTATATTATTCATGTTATTGGCCTAATCGTTACAATTGAATTCAATTTGTTGTTTGTTGGTCAGACAAGATGAAACAGATATTGTCACTGGGTGCATATCATTTGTGTTTGTGACTTACACAGTGCGCATTTGTTAACATTTTTACAGTCGACATCAGTTGTCAAGGTTTGCAGAGAGAATGAATGCGTCATAGTATTATGATGCATTATACTGTTAACTTAAATGATGTCCATTACCGGATAATCAGTAACTCGATGACTAAGATGACAACGATAATGGTCGCCCGTTGCCTGATTTTGCGATTCTGACTTGAACGTTTCCAGTAATATAGGTTAATAACACTTTATGACGTGGGAAAGAAAACTAATGTTGCGGAACCCCAAATAAGAAAGTTATATCAAAAATAAAACATAGAGCCAACTTCCTGATGTTAAGTGAACATGTACGAGTGTATTCATTGGTCTCGTTGAAAGCGCGCACTTTTTACGCGTCTCCTGATGTAACGAAAGACTATATACGTCTACATTATGGAGATAAAAAATTTAACACTGCTCCTTGCTGAAACCAAGAAAATTGCACGCAAAAAAAAATGGCACATCTCAATTTGTTGGAATGCTATGAAATAATTAATTTATGTTTACTTCTGTGTACCATCAAAGGAGGGTAAGGGTAAGAGGCTTGCAGTGAAACTACTGTTTCTTGTTAAACCTGAGCATTGACCAGAAAATGTTATAGCTAATGCTAAAAATAAAAAATTTGATAAATTTTAAAACTCGAGTTTTATTTATAGTTTATAGCATTAATATTTATTTCATACATAAATAATATTTTTTTTATAAATAGAGACTTTATCATATTTTCAATAATGCTTTTGTAACTGTTAAATTTATGCTTACTCCTTGAGTGAATGAGGAAAGATCATAAATTTGTCAAGATCTTAATTTTCTCAAGTAACAACTAAAAATTGTAGTGTAATTATTTTTTATTCCAAAAACAGATCGTTTATACCACTTTGCTACCGTAACAGCCATCACTATCACTGCTTTTCTACATCAGCATCATCTTGCCTTTCATCGAAAGCCAATAATGAGAATAATATCAATGACAACACCAAGTCTATTTCAAAAATATCCCTCTCCCAACCCGTCCCCTGGATCCCCAGCCCTGAATATGCCACTCCGACATACCATAATGACACAAAGGTCACCGTACTTGACAATGGCCTAAGGGTGGCCTCTCAGCCGAGATTTGGAATGTTCTGCACAGTTGGAGGTTACCATTTTTTATGTCTTTTAGGTGTTATTGAAATTAGGAATTGATTTTTTTTTAAAGTTGTTAAAGCCTGAAGTTGTCTTGAAATTGTTGATTAATAAATATTACACTACAAATTTTAGTTTAATAACACTATGTTCTATGTTGAAATTTTGAAATTAATTTTTCAGTTTTAATTGATTCCGGTTCGAGATACGAGACAAACCACATCGGTGGGACTTCACACTTTCTCGAGAAACTCGGATTTTCTGTTAGTGTTGACTGTTTTGTGGAGTTTTAATAGTTTATTGGATAGTGCTGCTGTTGATTGTTTTGTGGAGTTTTAATAGTTTATTGGATAGTGCTGCTGTTAATTGTTTTGTGGAGTTTTAATAGTTTATTGGATAGTGCTGCTGTTAATTGTTTTGTGGAGTTTTAATAGTTTATTGGATAGTGCTGCTGTTAATTGTTTTGTGGAGTTTTAATAATTTATTGGATAGTGCTGCTGTTTTGTGGAGTTTTAATAATTTATTGGATAGTGCTGCTGTTAATTGTTTTGTGGAGTTTTAATAGTTTATTGGATTCTTCAATCATTCAGTAGTTTCTGTTGTTTTCTTTAGAAGGAGCCTATTTGTGTACTCGTGTTTCATTCAATGCAACTTTTGATTGCAGGCTACTAGAAAATTTGCAGACAGAGATGCTATCTTAAAAAAGCTTGAACAGCATGGTGGAATTTGTGACTGTCAAGGCTCCAGGTTATATATCATTGTGTGCCAATTATATTTGCTTATATATCTCATAGACTTTTGTTTGATGGGAGATGTTTTTGTTGGGTTATGTTTATGGTAATATTTTTTTAAAGATAGCCTTATATGTAAAATATTATGTTTTCGAAGGACAACTTTTTCATTCTTCATATTTAGCTGGCCACTGGTCATGTAAAATCACTTCTACTGAATCACAGTATATTCAGAGTTGACAATATGCAAAACAGAACAAATAATGTTATTATAAATATTATAAATAAGTATCTAAAATAATGTTTAATTTCTGCATTAATCAACTTTTGCTTAATAAAATCTTTTAATACAACAATGCATATAATTTGGTATGTCCTGCTCCTTTTTCGCATAAAAAATACATCTACCAATAACAGAATTGCTGTCTGCAAAAATCCATTTGCCACAAATTGTATTTACCCTAATTAATAAGTCAAATGAGTTTTATGCTCTATGTATTGTCATTTTCATGAGTACTTTTGCCATTTAGCCTAGAAATGTAGTTAATTAATGGAATATTTATTGAGGGCATTCAGTAAAGGTTTTTTTCCATATTGATTCGAAAGTTTCTTAAATTTTCAATCCTTACGTACTTCACATATTAAATATTTCGTAGACTGTGGTCAATGTTTTTATATTTTATAGACTTATTATGATCAAAAAATGATTTGTGAAAAACGAAGTGTTTAACTGGCTCTCTTGTTTCACTTTGCATTTAAAGTTTTAACCTGTTCAGTTAATTCGATCATAATATACTTTATAGAATTTAATCAAAATTTTCAATACAAAATTTTAATATTCTTATATACAATAGTGCATAAATACTAGTAGAATAGTTATTATTCATCATTAATAGAATACGAATATTCAAATATTTGGCAACAGGGACACACTGATATATGCAGTATCTGCTGCCGTTGAAGGTCTTCCAGAAGTCACAGAAGTTTTGGCAGAAACAGTTCTGAAACTTCAAGTTTCTAAGGACGAGGTGATGATAATGATAGCCTTTAATTTATTTTCTGAGTAAAACCTGCCTTTCTATGTAATAATGTTCTTCTAAAGTGTTGAAATTTTTCTACATCACGTGTTTTAAAACGTAAATATGAGTTACAGATCGCTATTTGATAATCCGATTGTCTTGTTTTCATCGAGGTATGGAAATGCTTTGCAGAGTTGAACTTTCTTAAGTAAAATTGTGTCAACGATGATGATTTGGTTCATTTGAATTTATCAGTCGTGTTATATTCATTGTTTAACAGTTGATAACATTGGAGTTATAATAATTGAATAGGTTGATAACATTGGAGTTATAATAATAATTGAATAGGTTGATAACATTGGAGTTATAATAATTGAATAGGTTGATTACATCAAGCAAGTCATGGAGTTTGAACTCGAGTCACTGGAGATGAAGCCTGATCCTGACCCACTGCTTGTTGAACTCATCCATGCTGTGAGTTTGTTTGCTTGTATGTATGTTTGTATTTGTCTGTGTGTGCGTTTGCTTATGGTCTAATGATGTAAAAGTTTTTGTAAATTTTTCTGTTGGAAAGTTTCCTTTGTGTGGCTGCAACGTAAAATCTTTCAAAGTATTTGATTTCATTGGTTGTTATTATTTTTATTATTAAAAACAACAATTTATATAGTGCCGTCTGCAGCAGAAGCCGGTTAAAGGGGCGCTCACTTATACTTACTACTTGCTTAATCGTTTGTGCATTCAAAATTGTACTAACAGGCAGCTTAATCATTTGTGTATTCAAAATTGTACTAACAGGCAGCTTAATCATTTGTGTATTCAAAATTGTACTAACAGGCAGCTTATCAGCACAATACGCTGGGTCTGCCGAAAATATGTCCTGCAGAGAACCTTCAGTCGATCAGCAGGCAAGCAATTATTAGCTATCTCAATCAGTTCCACACTCCTGATAGGATGGTTTTGGCAGGTAAGTCTGAGTCAGTTTATGATGATTTTCATGTCTACTGAGAATCATAAGCAAACAAGAAACCTGAGTTATGGCAAAAGTGTTTTTAAACGCATTGAAAAAATGAAATGGTTTAGTTTATTTCATTATTTATAAGAATATCACTAAGTTTTAATAAGTTTTGTGTGCATTTAGAGCAATTTTTATTTTGAATTATTTTAGGAGTTGGAGTTGACCACGAGGAACTTGTAGAACTGGCTAGGAAGCATTTCACCACCGAGCCAGTATGGACTGACAGTGCATCGATCAAGAGTTCCATAATCCACCGGGATCTTTCGCCGGCCAATTACATTGGAGGCTCTAAAGAAGTAATGACATTGATTGATGATTGCCGTACTGTGAATGAAATATTGATTGGGATGTTTGTTATGATATTTAGCATTAGAGTTGAGTTTTTTATATTTGTAATTTCATAACTCTAGTGAATTGAAAAAAAATTTCTTTGTTTTTGTTTAAAGCCTGTTTACTTTTCCAAATGGTCTAAAAACATTTTTATTTAGTAAATTTATCGAAGAGCGCCTTTGAATTTACAAAAAGATGATATTTAAGTTCATTTTTATTGATTATGAATTAGACATTTTACATCCACGCAGGTCATCAAGGACTTGTCCAACGTCAGCCTCGGTCCGACCCCGATGCCCGAACTTGCACACTTTGTGATCGGTTTGGAAAGCTGCTCTCACAAGCACGAAGACTTTGTTGCAGTGTGCGTGCTGAACATGCTCATGGGTGGTGGGGGCTCTTTCTCTGCCGGTGGACCGGGCAAGGGAATGTACACCAGGCTCTACCTTAATGTTTTGAACAAGTAAGTTTGTTTATGAGTTATTATTGTACTGGATTTTTGAATGTTTTCCTTGTAAATCTTTTTTTTTCTACTTGAATTGTAAACCCACTCGTGTAAGCCTATTGTTTTTTATTCTTCAAAGTATTAGGTTTATTGATTAGCTTGTATTGTTTATATTTGTTGTAAAAAAATTTGAACAGAAAATACAGCCTTGTTGTTTTGGCTATATGTTTTTTAAAATTTTGTACATTGATACTTACTATATGTATTTAAAATGTGTATATTGTTACTTGTTACTTACTATATGTATGTAAAATGTGCATACTGTTACTTACTATATATATGTAAAATGTGCATATTGTTACTTGTCACTTACTATATGTTTTTGAAATGTGTATATTGTTACAGTATTTTTAGTTTTATTTTTTACATGTATTGATCTTAAAACTGGATAGTGTGGCTTTTCACTGAAAATAGCAAATTTAAATTGTTTTTTATACTTGAGGATAGTTCCCGTTAATTTTGTGCTTTTTTATTGAGAATTTATATGATTAATTTTTTCCTACCAAAGACACCACTGGATACACAACGCCATCGCTGTAAACCATTCGTACAACGACTCAGGCCTCTTCTACATCCACGCCAGTGCTCACCCGGCCAGCGTCAGTATATGCTACTTAGTCTTTCTCTTTGATTTTTAATTGTTTTAATTATACAGTGTGGACAATTTTGTTTTATTGAGACCGGTTTTGTTGTTGTGACAGGTTTTATTATTTACAGACTAGTTAAAACAACAATTCTATTCTTTGTTTTCTCGTTGCAGTTGAAAGAATTAACTCACGTCATTTTAAGAGAGCTGTCCGATACGCAAGGCGAGATCTCGCCAGATGAGCTGAGTCGGGCCAAAGTTCAGCTGCAGTCGATGTTGTTGATGAACTTGGAGGCCAGGCCAGTAGTGTTTGAAGATGTGGGAAGGCAGGTTCTTGCCAGCGGAAAGAGAATGCCCCCGGAGTACTACTGCGATCTCATTGGTTAGTTGGATACAAGTGTGGGAATATTTCAAAAATGAGTTATCTTAGCAAATGTGGATGAGGGTGGTAATGAGATGAAATTTTGTGATGGAGATGATCCACTACAAAAATTTTAATAATAATTATATCACATTTCTTAATATTTTTCTAATAAATTATTTAATTTTATGTTTCAGTAATATTTATTCGTATTAACAAATTATCTTGATTTTTTTTAAGATAAAGTAACAGAGGGCGATATTAAGAGAGTTGCCAAGAAGATGCTGTCCAGTACACCCTCCGTAGCAGCCCTGGGCAACCTGAAAGAACTGCCAAAGTACGAAGAGATCAGAAATACGTTGGCCGCGAATGTCGGAAATTCCCAGCGGAGGTTTTCCCTCTTCAGATCGTAATGATGCATCTCTTGTTCATCTGACAAATATGTTATGAATGGTTTCTACATGGTGGTGATGAAGATTGATTGATTGATTGAACTGTCTAATTGAAAAAAGTTCAAATTGTGTTTCTGGTTTTGCAGTTGTATGAATTTGGTAATTTTGGGGAACTTTTTTGTCTTTTGTCATGTCATTGGTGGTTGGTGTTGTTATATGTTATTATTATTATTATTATTATTATTATTATTATTATTATTAATTAGTTGTGTCTGGCTGTTCATTTATTTTTTTCCATACAGCATCACCATCTAGGCACGAAAACTAGTTGTATATTTAGCCGTTGGGTTGGACATCCAGCAACTTTGCTGCAACAACAAGCAATGCAGCTGCATTCTGCTATTGTATTGTTTCTTTGTTTTGAGAAATTCTAACTGATTGAAATTTTTTCAAAGTTGGTTTTAATTTATCTTTGAAGTTATGTCGTCTCCCTATTTGGACGTTTTTTGTATATGTCGGTACGAAGTAGGTATTATTATTATTGCATGTTGATGTGAATGATTTTTTAATTGAAGGATTTTAACAGTCTTGATTTTGACAATTTTTTTTTTGTTCTACTGAGTCTTCGTGCATGCATGCGTTTGTGTGAATCTGTCATCAACAGTCGAATTGAAGTCGATTTTTATGTCACATTGTTCGGTGCATGGTCTTCAAATTTAATGTCAGTTTAGTAGGTGGAAATTAACATCGTTGCAGAAGTGTTGTGTAGTTTTTGCGACCGTTCATGAATGATTTAGCGTCGCTAATTGCAGTTAGCTGCGAAATTCGATGCCCAATGATATATCTAGTCAGAGTATATTCTTACATGATTTACCTGTGTTGGTTATCAAGTTGAGTGGCTGGTTGTACTCTGTACTTCTTGTCGATTCTCACTGTTTCTCTGGCTCTTTGCAACTTTCCCTCTCTGCGCGCTCTCTCTTCTCTCTCTCTCTCTCTCTCTCTCTCTCTCTCTCTCTCTCTCTCTCTCTCTCTCTCTCTCTCTCTCTCTCTCTCTCTCTCTCTTATAACAAATATAACAAATTATTCTATGTAGTTTATTCCTTCATTCAACGAGATCATATAAATGCATTAGTATTTTATTTGACTTAGAACACAGATGAGGAGAAATATTGTAGAGCCAGCTTGAACTCACGTGTAGGTAATATTAACACTTTTCTGTACACTTTTGTGTGTACATGTGTTGTACAAATTATTCAATCTTTTATCAGCTTCCACACACCAAATCGAGTACCTATATCTGTTGATACTTGACGCAAACTCATACTTGTTGAGAGGGAATTGACGAATAGAGACTATATACTATAACGCGAAAGTAGCGTAAAGGAGATAAAATCAGCATATCTTATCAAAAAGAGCTTGTGTTTAAATATATAATGTTATCTAGCATTGAATTTCAAATTATTCAGACCGGTAATTGCTCGGTAATACGTCCTTATTTGAGTCGTCTGCTTGGCTAGTGAATCGTACTGAAATAATCGACAAGTTCGTTCTAAATAATAATACTTCGATAGTTTAACTTTAGAAGTTATGAAACCGCAAATTTCTGTGCGATATACAACACTACTGTGTATCATAAGAAATTATTCGGTTCATATTGTTTAATTGCTGGAATTTAGTAGGCTGTTTCTTGTAACTGAGGGTTTGCAATATCAACCCAACAGAATAAAGGAAACTTTTCAATTGATTTACGAGCAGCCAACATGGAAGCAGAACAAGAAATGTTAATGAGGGCTCGCTATATGGCTATGATGACCAAAAGCTCAGCCCCACCCCACTGCCGCCCGGTTACCATATTTATTCTCATCCTATCAGCCGGGACGATGTTCATCGGCCTGACCATGACGATAACTGCCCACTGGCCGGGTAGCGTATCGATGCGGTTTGACCCGCTTAGTATCCCTGGACCTATCATACTGGGCATAGGCGGGTTGTCTTTCATAGCCGGGTCGATCCTCGTTTGTTATTTTCAGAAAAAGGAAAGACTCAAAAGGCAAAAGAAAATCGTCAACTTTGCTACTTCTGTGTCAAAGACGTAAGTTTCATTTGAATATTATCATACACCACACTTATGTAATCTTAAACAAACAAAAAAACTTCAGTCATTAAAAATCTTTTTTTTAAATATATTTCAACTTCAGAAACCTTGACATGACCACTCGACAGCAAAGCAAACCCCTCCTCGCCAAAGACCCATCGAGAGGAGGCGACACGTCAGCAGACCTCTACAGCAGCGACAAAGACGACGAACCGGAATTGTCCGTATCCGGTTACCAAAGACCGCGAATCCTTGACGAGGTCATAACAACAACAACAACAACAACGGTTACTACATCTTCGTCGTCACCACAGGATGCCGACGGCGACAACTTACCGACTCCTGTCCGTCAAACGACGAAGAAAGTAAATAAACACAAGAAAAAAGATCACCTCAAAACTATGGCGGACGACGATGAAATTGAAGAAAACTCCGATTTCGTTTTCCCGCCTCCGCCACTAACGGTGACAGAAGTTCAACACCACGTGACCAAGAAAAAGAAAAAAGTAAGAACACAGCACTCTGGAGATGTTCATCAGAGCAATTATCTCCCGGATCAGATACCAGAGTGTGATGATGATGATGCTCTCATAGACGTTGAAGAACACAAACAGGTGACCAGTTATTCAAAGGAAAAGCACCTGAAAGTTCAGATCAAAGCTCAACCAGGTACGTCTGTCGTTGTGCGCCACGGTAGTGCAGAGGCAGTTGGACTGGACGAAGTTGACGTCCAACAAGTGCCACCGAAGAAAAGAAAAAAGAAGAAGAAAAACAAAGATGATGAATAACTTAATTTTTTGTTTCTATTTTTAGCAGCGGTTTTATTCGAAACATTTGCTCATAAGCAAAATTTTAAAAGACCAGTTGAGACATACAGGTATGATAAGCATACAAATGTTTTTGGGGTTTTTAATCATGTGGGTTCCCCGTGACACTGTCTCTAGCACCTTTAGTTTTTTTCTACCACTGATCGACAAAGGCTCTTTCAATTGTTTTTTGTTAAGTTATGTTATAATATAGATAATGTCACTAATGTGACAGAACTCTAGTTATGAACAGTTTTCTATTAACTATAAATTATGAAAAGTTAATTTAATTGCAACAAAATTGCAGTTTTTCTTTAATAATGTAGACGTGACAACAGCAAAACAAACATCAGCAAACGAGGCTGCATAACTCGGATGTCACCAGGTGATCCCGTCCTGGTGATGACGTTGTTGCTCTGCTGACCGCGTCTGCTGCCGTTGAAGGCTGGTTGGCGGCCATTTTGATTCTCAGGTGAGACATAGTCCTGTGAGTGTATCACGTGATCTCTGGCGCCACTACGTAGTTGGATAAACATTGAGTAAGCAAGGATGGAATACGATCCAGCCTTTTGGTGCCAAGCGTTGCCCGGCTGTCCCGTACCGTTGCATTCCTCTCGGTACAGCGACCAATGAAATTCTCCTTCGCCATTTTGAATGATCCCTATTGACTGTCGCGAGGCCAATACGATTTCCTGCTTCGGTTGCATCCACGGAGACAAGAGAAGTTCGCACGACACATCGCTGCTCGTCGCCGGCTTCCGGTCGTTGTCATGACGACAGGTTAAAAATAGCTTTTCTTGTTTTGACCACGTCACCTGGCCATCGTTTGATGATTTCAGACAGCAACCGTGTATCAGCTGATTCGGAGCTATTCTATGCAAACATTTTTTAATAATTTTAATAAGAGTTTTATTGATGATTTAGCGAAGAAAAGATAGAAAAACATAATATTGCTTTTATTTATAGATTAATGAATAATTATAAACAGAATTCTTACGCGTTTAAAAACACAACTTCCGGGTGCCATATTTTTGATTCTGGAATGTCCACCTGGCGAATGTTTTGAAAATCTTCACTGAACCATCTCAGCCTGTCGTCATCCCATTCCTAATAAAACCAATAAAATGTCAGTTGAAGAAAAGATTCAAGAATCAATAAAAAAATAATGAAAAACTATAAAATGATAATTAGAAATTTGAGAATCTATTAAAATTATGAATATAAACAAAAAAATAATTGAAAATAAGTAGATGCGAGTCTGACGATTAGTCAGATCAAAACTTGCCATAGAAATTTTTGCCACGACTTCCATTCGAAAGTAATCGAATTTGACGACATCAATTATGAACAGATGAACTTTGACTTCAAGGGGTGAAGGTCGTTTTATTGGTGGATCCGAGGCGAGGTGGTAGTTGTCGAGGAGAATTTTAAGAAGACTGGTGGTCGTGGCAGTATTTGTTACAGGTAGTGCCTGGATGAATCTGTAGCGATGATTATGATGATGATGATGATGATGATGATGATGATGATGATGATGATGATGATGATGATGATGATGATGATGATGATGATGATGATGATGATGATGATGATGATGATGATGATGAAAGGTGGTGGTGGTGGTGATGATGATGATGATGATGATGATGATGATGATGATGATGATGATGATGATGATGATGATGATGATGATGATGATGATGATGATGATGATGATGACGAGGATAATGATGTTGGTGACTAACAAAATAACAATAATAATGACAAAATATTGGTTGTCATGATAACGATTTTTTCACTAAATATAAGATCTATAAAGTTAATAATTAAGGATAGAATGGGTTAAATGATAGATTGATTGAATGAGTTAAACTGTTTAATGTCCGCTAATGCGTAGGCCGATGCCCTATGAAACTCGCTTGTATTTACAAGAAAAAAGCCATGTGATTGAAAATAAACAAATGTTATTGTTGTTGACATTGATGATCTTTACATTTTTATTTGTGCTTGAGTATGTGATGCATGTGATTAAATAGTGTATTTGTATGTGTCTACATACAATGTTTTAGACATTTTTTAGTATGGAAAGCTATCAAGAAAGGCTTAGAAACTGTTTTAGTTTTGACATTAAACAAATAGCATATTCTCTTCGGCCATCGCCCAATTGAAACTCACTTCTGAAGTTTCAATTTACAAACAAATCGTTTATAAATTAAACTCCGATGTTCATCAGTTGATGAAATTAAATTTTTTAAACGAAATAAAAATAATAAATAACTATGGCGATATAATAATAATAATAATAAAACGAATAATAATAAAAATAATTCCTCCGTGTTGTTGGCATAACTTTAGAGTTTTAATTTCTTTATATTGAAACGCACTTGGCGCTATTTTGCAAATTTATGAGCCGAATCTGGAATAATAAAAAAATAATAATAGCAACAATAATAATAATAAATAATAATAATCTAACTAAAGATGCCTTCATAAGTGGATAAATGGATTCACACCACCCACAGCGATGACCCGCACAACAAATGCATCCATTTACAATTTTCATTACTCAGTTTTGTTTAAAAACTCACATCTTATTGAGCAAATACAGAAACATTAAGAAAAACTACTTAAAATATTCTAAAATCATTTCATGACTGCAAAGAGCGAGCAGACAGACAGCGAAAAAAAGAAAAGAAAAATAAATAGAAATAAACAAAAAGGCAGATAAAGTTATCGTTACCAAGAAAATAGGTAGTGAAGGTTAGCAAACTGCGAAGTTGACAATTTATCAACTTTCATTCTTTCACTCACTACTGCATTCAGTCACTCCCAATCAGTATTTCCACCTAGCTGATGTTTTCCTTGGAGGACCGTACCCTGTCAATCGCATCCGTGTCACAAGTATCCATTGGACCACCCACAAAATTGTTTCCTGATCCACGTATTACACCGACAGGCCAAAGAAAGATATTACAAAAGTTTTTTAAGATTTTTAAAAGTTTTTTCGTGTATTATTTAAATTTGATTTTAAAATTTCAATTTTTTTGCAGCAATATTTTTTTCGTCATACAAACTTGCTAATTTCTATTTGTTCCCAGGACGTCTTGACACATCACACGTACGGACGTTCAAAACGTGCCATCACGTACACTCCACACACACATACACTCCACACACACACATACACTACACACACATTCAAACTTGTCACCAAACAAAACAATTAAGATTATTCAGACGAAAAACTTGTTGTTTTCAAACTAAGAGTTTCAAACAGGTTTCTGTGAAAATGCTCAAACAACAACATATTTACGTGACTGATTTCAGCTGGCATTTTATTTTATTTAACAGTTAAATTTTAAATTGTTTACAAATGAGTTTTAAATTAATATAATAAAGAACAGTTTTATTAGAGAACTTTTTGAATTGATATTTAAGAAACATGTTCGATGCCTTAAGAACCATTAATAACATGATATCACTATAATAACAAACAAAAGTTAATTTAAAAATTATAAACTTGTTTTAAGATAGCTAACAAATCATTGCGACATCTGAAGTTTTATATTGGTTTATTTAAACTATATATTTTCTAAGCAGGTTAATTTTATAATAATCTTCCGAACTTCAAAACGTCCGCGGACATCTCATGTACAGTGAGATAAAAGCATATAATTATTTATGAGATCGAATATTGAACATTGAAAATATGAAAAAAAATTTAATGAGACACCAGCTGTCAACTTTCGCCATCTAGCGAAAATTAAAAACTCCATTCGTTATTCTTTTGAATATCTTGTTTCTTTTTTTTAACGACAAACTTTTATCTTCGTCTCAAAATTATATTTTTTTAAACAACAATTGGACCAAGTTGTTAAGTTCATAAATGGAAAATTTAAAAAATTAAACTTCTTTCCAGTCAAATTGTAAAAAAAATTTTTTATAATCAAAAAAATTTGCCCACTTACTTGGAGAAAAAAGATACAAATGCCAACAGTAATTTCAGATCATCAGGCATGTCGCAAAATTGATGCCTCCAAGAAACTTTTATAAACTTAATAGTTTTGGAAAAAAACTCTAAAGGCGTGAAGAAATAATAAAATTTAGTAGTTGTTCATATATTTTTCAACCTCTTCTCACAATCAGACCTGGAAAAGTGCAACAAAGACTGTTGTTGATTTTTAAATGCTGACCACATGAGTGGGTGGATGTATGGACAGACGGGTGCAGGATGCAAGCAATGATGACGGAAGTACCTATGTAATGTACTTAATGTATAAGTAAACAAATGAACAATTTAAGAACAAAGTTTTTTAACCAAATGCTTTTGTGTTATTAAAACTCAAATTTTAAAATCAAATTGTTGACAATTTTATTATTGTTTTTTTTTGCATACCTAATTATTGTATATTGCATTGTCATCAAGCCAGAGCATGTATGCAAAATTTAAAGAAAATCTATCGTCAAGAAGTGACTCAAAAGTTGATTGGAAAAAATATAAACAGAGATTAGAGTTTTAAAAGCATTTATAAAAAAATAAATATTTTTTTTAAAAACCAGTCTTATTATGCACTAGAAAGTAGAAAATAAAATCGTACGTCAAATTGATCATCTTGTTGTTCGCCATGATAAGACTAGGGTGCTCGTTGAATTTAATGAACAGATATGTATAACTTAGCAAGCACCCTAGTCTTATCATGGCGAACAACAAGATGATCAATTTGACGTACGATTTTATTTTCTACTTTCTAGTGCATAATAAGACTAGTTTAAAAAAAATTATTTCTTTTTATTCTCCACTTTTTAGTCTTCATATTTTCTTCAGAGCTATATATATATATAGTGTGTGTGTGTGTACTTCCCATCGTCAAACAGAAAGTCCGATTAACATCAAAAATGGTCCGTTCGACCTCACAAAGCAAGCTAATATAAGACTAGTAAAAATACCGTAAGATGACGGTACTTAAAAGTAAAGTAAAAGTACTTAAAATAAAGTAAAAGTACTTAAAAATAAAGTAAAAGTACTAAAAGTAATTTTTCTTGTACCTTTAAGTAACTTCGGTGCTCGACTTAGCCTCTCTCAATTGACATTACTGGATCCGCCAGTGCTCTCGGATACATAATTTAGAATCTGTAACAATCTAAATTGTGAAAAAAGTATAAAATTTCGTTACCGCAACAAATTTTTACCGTGTGATATTTTTTACCGCGCGAAACTTTTACCACGGCAGATTTGTACAACGACATTTGAACACGGCAGATTTGTACCACGCCATTTGAGCACGGCAGATTTGTACCACGCCATTTGAACACGGCAGATTTGTACCACGCCATTTTAACACGGCAGATTTGTACCACGCCATTTTAGCACGGCAGATTTGTACCACGCCATTTGAACACGGCAGATTTGTACCACGCCATTTTAACACGGCAGATTTGTACCACGCCATTTTAACACGGCAGATTTGTACCACACCATTTGAACACGGCAGATTTGTACCACGCCATTTTACCGCGGCAGATTTGTACCACGCCATTTTAGCACGGCAGATTTGTACCACGCCATTTTAGCACGGCAGATTTGTACCACGCCATTTGAACACGGCAGATTTGTACCACGCCATTTTAACACGGCAGATTTGTACCACGCCATTTGAGCACGGCAGATTTGTACCACGCCATTTTAACACGGCAGATTTGTACCACACCATCTTAGCACGGCAGATTTGTACCACGCCATTTGAACACGGCAGATTTGTACCACGCCATTTGAGCGCGAGGTAATTTTTTTAACACGAAATATTTTATCAACCTGTGTTTATTTTGCTTTCGGGTTAATATTATTATTTTACTGAAAAATAATAATTCACCACGGACGATCTTTTAACACATGAGATTTTTTAATGAGGGAGGTTTTTATCGTGGTGGATTTTTATAACCACGGGAGATAATTTGAAATAATTTCTGATATTCTGACACTTTTAATTCTTATTGTCGCTGGAAATTCTGTCACCACGGTTGATTTTTTACAGTGAAATATTTTTCTAACACGAGATTTGTTTACCCTGGGAGATTTAGCGCAAGATTTGTTTACCACAAGAAAATTTCAATCCGTAGGATTTCTGTTATCGTGAATTTCTGCAAGTCCATGGTGATCGTTTCATATATAGAAAACTTTAACAGCAGCCAGATCTTATGAAGATGTAGATAATTCAGATAATTGTGCTGAATTTGTGTGCGAGATATTTGATTGTTTGATTGATCTGATGATCTGCGGTTCTGTTGTGCGTGCGTACAGCATCTTTAAAATTGGTTTTTCATTCAAAACAATTCCAGCAGGGTTTTTTTAACGGACATACTCCTACAATGGGTTAACTGTTTAATTAATTTAAATAGTTTCAGAGTAAAAAGTTTATTGGTGATGATGGTGATGATGATGATGATGATGATGATGATGATGATGATGATGATGATGATGATGATGATGATGATGATGATGATGATGATGATGATGATGATGATTATGATTATGATGGTGATGATGATGATGATGATGATGATGATGATGATGATGATGATGATGATGATGATGATGATGATGATGATGATGATAATGATGGTGATAATGATGAAGGTTGTTGTGATGATGATAATGGTGTTGATAATAATTAGAGGAATGAAAAATCAAAACGACGACATTATGAATGTCAATAAAACACATCAAAAGTTTTTTCTCAATGACAAAATGTTTTTCTGTTTATCTTTTTTATTTCTGTTTTTTTCTGAACTTTTTCCGTTTTTTTTCAGTCTCAAAATCTCACTGCAATTAATATCGAAATAACCAGTAAAATAGGCTAGCGGCTGACAAGGTTAGCACAAGATAACCAAGCAAGCAATTTTTATAACCCGCAGTTTGTTATATGAAAAATACACGGAGTAGAACAGCTGTCTGAAATGCAAGCTCAACAACATAATGATTCAAATAATTGGTCTCAGTGAGGTGATGGTTTCTTTATTTTTGCTTCAAATACAAATGAAAAATTAAATCAGATGTAACTACAGAGGCGATCGTACCAATTGACTTATAGTTAGAAAAACTTTAATTGAAAAACAAAAACTAGAGACAGATATACATGTATTATTGTATATGTGTATGCGTACTGGTTGTGATTTTGAACTTCTTATCAAGTTTTAAAATTATTTACAAATACAAGATTTTACCTCCTTCATGATTTTCCTGTTTGTCGTCAGATTTTGACCTTAAAAAGTGGTTGACAATTATTTTCATGTCAGCTGTTCTTCAAAACTAATAACACTTTTTTAGTCCAATACAGTTGTGAGTTTGACTTTTACCAGAATAATCGTTTGATTAACTACGGAAAATAGAAATAACTTTAATAATGGAGTTGTTTACCTACCTTTTTTTGTCTTCTCTTTCACACGCCTTTTCCAAGACAAGTCTTGCTCGAAGGCGAGAAAGGGTACTTGCAGAGGCAGCCATTTACAGGCGCCTACCCTTTTAGCAATGTGAGTGAACTTCTTGCTTAAGGGAGTTACGTTGGTGATGCCGGTGAGGTTCGAACTGCCGACCTAACGATCGACAGGCGAACGCTCTACGGCTCTGCCACCAGCATAATCAAATGTTGCATTGAGATTGGATATATTTTACTGTTGTTTTAGCGGAAACAAGAATTGTAATGATGTTGAAGTAATTACAGCCGAAATAAAAGAAGTAACAGTAATAATTTATTTTTAGTTTCGTTACAGTATAAGCTACGTAAAAGTAACAAATAACAAACTCAGCTTTTTCTATCAGAACAGCTTTATGTGACGTTTAAATTTAGTGTAAAAATTAAAACTGTATAATTTTAATAGAATAGTGTAATTAATTACTAACTATAAATAGCCCATCAAAAACCAAGAATCTTTGAAAATATCATTATACATCATTTTGCGATCGAAGCACCATTTTTTAAAACACCAAATGCAGCGGGCTATAAACTATTTAAAAACAAGTGAAGCAAAAACAAAGTTTTTTAAAACACACTTTTATATTTTTACTACATAAACAACAAACATATTAGCATAGACAATAATTAGTTCGACGAAAATATCACAAATAATTATTTAATTAAATTTTGTCCAATCGATCCGAAAATTTGATAGAATGCATTGTTAATCAGTTCGGAAGTATAATTAAATTTTTAAGTCTCTAGCTCATTGGAAAGTTAGTTTAAAACCGATTGCAAAATTTGACGACAGACAGACAGACAGAAAAGTCAAGTTAAGTAAAAGTGTGTAAAGTAAATACAATTCACCGAGTAGGGGAGACCGGGGCATGTTGAACCAATTTTTATAACTTTACTCAGTACACGTTTATTATTGCAGTAAAACATCTTAATTTTAAGATTTTTCCTTGACCATAGAAGAAAATATTAGCAGGCCCGTCATGTGGCTCAACTTACCCCGTTAACGGGGCACGTTGAACCAATATTTTATAACTGCTGTTGCTAAGCAGTTATTGTTCTAATGAAACATTTTCAAATGTACAAATGTTATCTAAGTCAAATTGATTTATCTTCAATCTTCTATTTTACTTTATATCTCCAATAAAATTCGGATTTCGCAATTTTTTGGTTTTGTTGTATTTGAGGTTTTTAAGTTCATCTAATTTATTACAAAAGTTGCGTAATTATTATAATTAATATTACTAATAATAAGTTCTTGTGTTACGAAACGCTATGGATTAAATCATTGAAGCTGCTTAATGCTGCTTACGTAAATATTGTAACAACTTGTGTGTTTTAGAATGGTTATTGGGTTATTGTGAGAACACGCAATGACCCTGAGAAAAACCCAGACAAAACAGCTAATAAAAAAATCTAATAACTGATAAAAATATCTAATAATTGAAAAAAATTTCTATTAAAATTATCTAATAAAATATCTAAAAATTATAACAAGTCAAATCATCACCATGATAAAATATTGTTGGTTCAACGTGCCCCTAACAAAATGGTTCAACATGCCCCAATCGTATTGGTCCTAGTATTTTAACTGTAGGCTGATTAACATGTTACTGATGCGAGAAAGAAAACACGTACTGTGTTACTGGATAAAAACACAAAAAAAATATGTATCTTAAAATTACTCACTTTCTTTGCAATTGTGTTTTAAAGAACAATAACGTCAACGACTCAAAATTACTCGAAACCGGCAAAATCACTTATATCGCGATTATTTTAAAATTAACATACATAAACATCACAAATCAACACAGCTACTTCTATTTATATTATTAGTCCAAACTATGAAACTCTGACAAAAAAATTTCTATAAATAAGCAAATTTACCCATCTGGTTCAACATGCCCCGTGGTTCAACATGCCCCGGTCTCCCCTAATATTTTTACATAGCATGTCACTATGCAATCTTATAACTGTCTTGAAAACATAATTTTAATTTTTAAATTAACTTTCACTTGTTACAATTTGATTTATTTAGAATTTTCAATGATATGGATATTACAATATTTAAAAAATATAAAGCTACGCATTAATTTCACGCACTCTCCCAAAATGATTGTACGTAACTGTTGAAGAATAGACAGTTTATTATACAGCTTAAAACCTGTATTCAAAGCAAATTGAGTAAATCGGAGCAAAATTCAATATCTATAAAGTTCGTATACGACCAACCATGCAGATCATAAGACACATAAGGCTCATACTCTCTAGAGGTTGCCCTATTTATAGCAAAGCTTATAGCTATAAATAGGTCAAGAGTCCCGTGATCGCACGACCCTCCAATGATGATCGCGCGCGCCTAAAATTTGAACTTTCACGTCAAAAAGCCGCGTGGTCGTACAACTCGTCAATAACAATCATACAGCAAATTCAATTAAAATGCACACACGGCATTTCTTTGTTTTGATTTGACAATACATTCAAACAGAGTCCAGTGATTGGTTATCACGATAAGTATGTTCAAATTTAACTGGGTCACCGTGTTTGCTGTGTTTAAGACACAAGCGTGACAATAAACTAAATTAATTACAAGAAACTATCTGTTTTATCAATATGTGTAGAAATGTATTTGTTATATTTTTTTTGTCGTTTTTTTGGCACAACTGGCGTTCTTTGCAACCTAGTGATACGCGTACCACTGGTTGGACACCTCTGACTTTCAGGCTAGTATAATGATAGCATGAATACGGCATCCACTAGTTAAAGCTCAAGCTATAGTTATTTATCAGTGCATTGCACAGCAAATAAAAGCTAAGACCGCCACACACAAATCAGAAAGAAATCTTTTGGTCGTCATTGGATCAGTGGCAGCTTGTTTTGGCAGAAAACTATTCGTAACTGTAATTGTATTTTTTTTAAACTTTTTGTATTCATATTTGGCTGAATCTGAATAGTGTACAAAATTATTTGTATTTGGCCGAATTTTGAAAAACCACTATTTATTTAAGAAAGTCCGTTGCTCTTAGCTTCCACTCTTGATGGTGTTGTTCTAGAGGACTTTTTCTGTATATAAAAGGCAATGAGTGTGTGATTGTGTGTGTGTTTGAGATTTGCATACAAGCCACTAGAGCAATGTGAAAAAATTATCATAAAAAATGTTTTCAGTAAACTCTTTATTTCACGTTTTATCGACAAACAACGAAAAAACGAAACATAAAACCCAAGCAGCGCCGGGTTATCTTTCTAGTAATATAAATAAATAGGAAGCCGGGTCTATCGTCAAAATAATTTGTTGTTTAAAAGACTTTACAACATTTGGAACCATGTTAAAAAATGAATGTCTAAAATTCTTCGGCGGAGGTTCATTGGTCATGATTGCTGATGGTCAAATTAGCCTGAAAACTTGGCCTATGAAACGGACCGGTCCAGGACGAGTTGTCGACGGGCCGGGCCTGACCGCAAAACGTCGGCCCATGCAGTACTCTAGTATAGAATATACGTGCATTACATCTCATCTCCCACCAGATTAAGTCGATAGCAGACGTGATCAGTTTTTAGATTTTCATGCTCCAGATCACGTTCTAGAGCAATAATAACTGGTTTGCCTAAACACTGCCTTTAACTATAAAAACCAAATCATGCAAAGAATAATGCCTAACATAAAAACATAAAATATCACAGTTATAATATTTTTGAATGTGACTTTATGAAAATATAAAAGTGGAGGTATTAAAGTATAAAAAAAAGTTTAATTTTCTACTTCAAAAAGTAAAAACCTGAAATTTTGTTCTCTTCAGTTGTGAAGTTTAAAAAAATCTAGGTTATAAAAAATTAACTTCGACTACCCGCCCATAGCTTGCTATATTACATGCAAATAAACAAATAACGGACTTGCGTGCGTGCATGGCATCACGTTTCATAGCAATCCAGAGTTGATGTTAAAAAAAAGAGTAAAATAACAGATTTACGTGTCATTTCACGGTTTGCGATGACTAAAGGCTATAACAAAAACAGCTAGAATTTTTCAAACACTTGTTTCATCGCAATAAAGTCGGCTTTAGACTTTAGTCCGGTTAGGCCTGCCATGCTTGTCCATTTTTAAAGCTGCTGCAATAACTTGAAAAACTTAAAAAAAAATTAAAAACACAAAATCAAAATAATTTTACACGGTATAAACTACATTTAACTGCTAGAAATGGTGTAAAATTACCACTAAATCTTACTATTCCAATTCAAATTGATAAAGTTTTGAAATCTATATCTATATGTATAAAAATGAATGTTTGTGAGTTTGTCTGTCTTTTATAGAAATCAAAACAGCTGGAGCGATCTTGATGAAAACTGGCAAAGAGGTAGTTCTCATATAGGGGAAAAAAGTTAAAAAAGTTTGGACTCTCTACTCCGATCTCCCGGCTCAGGGGACTAAAAAACCTTTCCAGGGTAAAAGTGCTTATGTACGACCATCAAAGGTAATTGTGTAATAAAATTCAAATCTAGTTTACGTAACAACGTTTGAAGGCTTCAAGCAACTTTTAGCAAATCTATTTTACGTTTTATAGGCTGAAAGAAGTTAGGAAAGAGTGGAAAAGAGAAAATGAGCGCGACCGGAAGCGGGAGAGCAAGCGGGGAAGGAAACGAGAGCAAGAGAGAAACACGATAAAAAACCTCTGAAAACCCTGAGCAGCGCTGTATCTCCTGTTTTCATACGTCCTTTATTTACTTCAACGTTCTTAAAGACTACAATATATATAAAACTGTATGTCTGTATGTCTTTATGCATTGCTACACCATTCATCGGATCGTAATGAAATTTCCACACAACTTTGAGAGTCAATGGGGGAAGGTTTTTGCGAAAAAAATTAAAATCGGTCACAAAATGAGCGGAGCGAAAGTGGGAGACCGAGCGGAAACGGGAAAGCGACCGGGAGCATGAAAGCAAACGGGAAAGGAAACGGGAGCGAGAGAGAGAGAGAAAATGATAGAAAAACCTCTAAAAACCCCACGCAACGCCGGGTACTCCACTAGACCTTTACATTAACTTCACCGCCGGTCTTGCTTGCCTACTTGCTTTCGTGCTTGCCTGCTTCAATGTTTACAAACCTTGAAAGTGAAAATTAACTAACTTCCCGTCATCCAATCGAGCTAAAATTTTTATGCATGGATGCATGTATGGCAGCACCCTTCATACTCGCTTATATAGAAAACAAAAAAACAAGTAAAAGAAAAAACAAGTTTTTAACACAAACTTCAATTTCAAATACACTCAATTTAGAAATACGAAAGAGGTTCAAATTAAGTATTTTATTTGTTTTAATTGAATCATGTATTGTCATCCAATATAAAGTTATGCTGAAAGTTTCAGCTGCCTAGCTAGTCAAAAATCTAGTTAAATTTTACTTGCTAGATTTGCGTACAGAGAAAGCCACACACACACAAACAGATATTGTAACCTAAATAAAAAATTGTAATAACTGCAACAATAATGTAATTCTTTATTTAAACTGTAAGACATGTAATGAAAAAAAAATTACAAAAGTTTTCGCAGTATGTCGAAAAGACTGCAGAGCATTTTTGTATGACGCTTTAAAAAGCGTAGTTTTCTTTTCTTTTATTAAATTACAAAAAAATACAATTAAAAATAGTTAAGAAATTTTTTAAATGTATATTTTACAATTAAAATAAACCGTAATTTTTATAATATATCTTGGCGTCGCACAAAAAGGTGAATATATTTTTTTCATAGGTGGAAATTTTGGAATATTCCATCTATGGAAAAATAATCGCAGTTGAGAGAAATAAATATAATCACCTCTGGAATAACTTTTTAGTTTATATCTAAAGTAAAAAACCAGAACTCTCTACGGTGTTTAATTTTCGAGTTTATTTTCTTCATCAGCCAGCCGGCCAAAATGTTTGATTACACTGCCTTTTTAGACAAGATTTTCAAAAATGTGCTCCAACACTGGACGCAGGGTGGGGCAAAGAGGGGCACTTGCCCCTCCCCGGATTGATTGATTCCATTTTTTAGACAAAAATAGGCAAACATTTTTCATTTAAAATATTTATGGTAAATTGTAACAACTGTGACTCTTTCCATTGTCATATCGATATCATCATCATCATTATTTTTGGGGATGCATCCCCGATGCTCTAATTTTGCTTGATTTCACCTCTCATTTCCTAACTTATTCTGAAAGCCTTTATGGTACCGAATTTCTATCTAACAATGATAGTTTGGCTGTGTCGGAGATATGAACCTCTCCAACTAAAGCATTTTTTGTAATTTTCAGCGTGTTTTTAAAGCATTCTTAATTTTTTGTTATGAAGTAAAATAAAATTAAATTAACTGAAACAAAATATACTCTATATACCCAATTTTAAACAAAAAATTTCACAAATTTTCTTAGGGCTCAAATGAGCCCCAAGAACCCACACAACTTTGGGAAAAAGACGGGAAAGAGAATTTAAGAAAAGAGGCAAAAAAGAAAAAAATAAGAAGCTTGCCTCCCCTGGAAAAATTTCTGCGGGCCCCATGACTGGACGATTTTTAATGCAAATCCTTGGTCCACTTGCATTTAATGGGGGTTTTTAATTGTTGGTTTGCTCAACACGCCTTTTTTCTTCAAATGACAAATCTCATAAGACCGAAGAAGACATAGAGAGACGATTCTTATTGAATTGCTTGTCTGGTTTATTTGAGTATTATCTTAGACTCTTAGATAGAATTTAAATTTATAAGGTAATGGGTGTTATCATTTCACCAAAAATTTAAATTGCATTTGACTAGACGGTTGAGTGCATTCTGCTGGTTCTAATGGAGTGTGCCATGTATTCCAGTATGTGTGTATATAGATAGTTGTTTCTATTAGTGTATGAGTATGCGTAATTGTGCTTGCGTATGTATGTGTTTGGATGTTTTTATATGCGTGTTTGTCTGTTTTTATATGCGTGTTTGTCTGTTTTTATATGCGTGTTTGTCTGTGTGCAATGTTAATATTTCTGTAGCAAAGGAGGGTTTGTTTGAATAAATATTTAATAAACTTTTTACTTTTTATGAGTTCTGTAAAGAATAAGTTTTGTTAATTATTTTATACAATAGTTGTAAGCAATTTTTTCGATTAAAAAAAGTATCAATATTTTATTAAGCGCTGACAAACAGACGTGCTAATAAAACTACGAAATAATCTGAATTTTTTATAAACTTAAAATTGAACTTGATAAAAATCGTTTTAATTTTTATCTTAAAAAATACAATTTCTATTATTCGAAATCGATTTAAGAAAAAAAATTGATTTCTCCATGATTTTCAAAAATGAATTTTTAATTGGATTTTGTATATCCAATTTCAGGCTTAACGAAAATTAGATAAAGAAGAAATTGATTAAAAATAGATGAAGAGGTTTTTATAGAAATAAATTGAAAAAAGTCAAAACGCTAAAAAAAGAGAGAGATTGAGAGAGAGAAAGAGAGAGAAAAAGAGAAAGAGAAAGAGAGAGAAAGAGAGAGAGAGAGAGAGAGAGAGAGAGAGAGAGAGAGAGAGAGGAAGAAAGAGGAAGAAATAGAGAGAGGAAAAAGATAGATTGGTCGAGAGACAGAAAAAGAAAGAAACAGAAAGCAAAAAAGAGAGAGATAAGAGAGATAGGCAGAGAAACAGAAAAAAGAGAAAGAAAGAAAGAGAGGGAGAAAGAGGGAGAGATGAAGAGGGGAAGAGGGGAAGAGAAAGAAACTGGCAGACGGAGGATTGATAGGACAGACGAAAAAGAATAAAAAAAGTGAAAGAAGAAAGTGTTTGTGAAAGAGAAAAATAAAAACTTTCTCATTATTTTTCCCAATTTCATTTTTATAAAATTCGATTATATTCAAACCATTACCACCGAATCATTTTAAACCGCCCCACGCCTATTCTCTCTACCTAGTCTGTTTAACTCACCGGCACACCTGATGACGAAAAGTGGTTTTTTTAAATTTCAATTAACCGGTTGCATACCTGGATTTGAGTGTCAATTTTTCTTATAAAAGAACCAGGACGGGATTGTGTGAATTTGTGCTTTCTCTAAAGAAGAGATTACCAGGTTAGCTTGACGTTTATTTAAATTTATTTTAAGAATGGGAATTACTTCCAGTTTATTGAAGATAAAAGTCAAAATATATAGAATAATATATAAAATGGTAAAAAAGAAATTGAATTGAGAAAAACCGAAAAGCAGAATAGAACGAACAGAAAATCACAAACGGAGAGAAAGAAAGAAACAAGAGAAAGAGACGAGCAATTTATTTCTTTATTTTCTATTATAAATTATAAATGACTCAAGCCGTAGAAAGGACACGACTCCAGCGACTCAAAACCTTTGGACGCCAAAGTGCCTGCACACACACACACAAACACACACACGCACAGACACACAGACTCACACACACACACACACGCACACACACATGCACACACACACACTCACACACAAACACACACGCACACACACATGCACACACACACACACTCACACACACAGACACACACACACACGCACACACACACACACACTAACGAGTATCATCTGTTTTTTATCCCGGCAGTGAGTTAAAAAGAAGTAAAAATCCCTCTAAGGACCGAGGTATCAAAGTATCAACTGAGTTGATTCGCTGCTTTTTCTGTTCTGTCGATTATTATGCAAATAACTGTACTGCTTAGCTGGTGCTAATGTACAGGAGACCTTGTGCTTTTGTGAGTTTGTGCGCCTGCGAAGTTACAACGTTTATAAGGAGATGCTTGCAACTTCGCAGCGACTTTGAAAGTAATAAAAGCGAGCTTAAAATATTTGAATCAAAAATCAGTTTTAGTACTTTCCTTATAAGTTTTTTTTCTTCCGAGGTTTTATTGTTTAATAATTGAAATTATATTGTAATATTTTTGCTTTAAATTTTAACTATTTTGTAGACTGCTCGTTCCTCAATCGATAGAAGGACTGAATATCAAAAGAAATAAAGATGATGAAAGTCTTAGTGGTCGTCTGCTTAGCAGTTCTGCAAGGTTATTGCTGTATTACTATTATTATATTATTATAATTATATTATTATTATTATTATTTGTATTTCAGTTAAATTAGCATCCGTACCTAGCGGACCAGAGTATACCTAGCGGACCTGAGAAATTCTCAGTCTCGGAGTGTTAAAATAAAATATAAAAAACTGATTTTATGTTATTTTGTATATATTCTAGTTTAAATGCGAACTTAAAATAAAGTAAACGATAAACCGGTTTGAAGTTATAAAAATTAAAAAATTATGAGGCAATGAATTCACTTCGTTAATAGTTCATTAAATTTGAAGACAAAAAGTTCAATAAGAAATAAATAGTTTATTATCTTTATTTTTAATGTCTCAAATAGTTTTATTACTGGTCAATTATCTCAAACTATGCAAAAATCAACCCATAAAAAAGTTTTATTCATTGGAAAAATCAATTCTTACTTTCTTTAAATGAATTTGAAACTGGTGGTTTTATTTCTTTGATGCAAATTTAAATAAAAAATACTTTTAAATAATTTGTTAAATTTTCAGTTAAATTTTGTCCAATCGATTTGAAAATTTGATTGAAGCACTGTCATCAACAAAAATTTCATACGTCAAATTTTAGTTTGATTTGATTTCTAGAAGTATGTTGTTTAAGCGTCACTAGGCTACCAAAGCATTCCCTCAAGCAAGCAAACACGGTGAAGTTAATAAAAATGGATTTAAAAATAAATGTACGATGTTTCATTATCTCACAATATTTTAAATCTTTTATATTAGCGTCACCGCCAGTCTTGCTTGCTTGAATGTTTGCAAATCTTGAAAGTGAAAATTAACTAACTTTCCGTCATCCAATCAAGCTGAAATTTAAAATATAGACTTGTTTCTCAAGACAATGCATTTAATTAAAATTTTTAAAATTTTTTAAATTCATACTAATAATAATAATTATTATTTATTGCTTAAAAAAAACAAATCAAATACAATTATGTAGATGTTTACATATAAAAATTCATAAAAATGTCGTTTTGACAAAAAAATTTCCAATAAAAAGCCGGCAAATCCAGAAATATAAGAGATTCAAATAAGCATATAAATTTCATGATTATAAAAATAAATTTAAAACTCCAATAATATAGAAATAGACATAAAAGGCACTAATGATTCGAAATTATAAAAAAATTTATAATTAACCGAATAAATACAGAAAACCTCGGGTTTTCTAGAATTATAGAACTAATTAAATAAAATTCAGAGGTTTTTGCATTGTATTTATTAATATTTAAATGTAAAATTTCAAAAAATTGTTGTTCTATTTATTTATTTATTTATTTCAGTACTCAATGCTACTCCGGTGCCTCGGAGAACCCACGACTGCGTCACAAGAAATCCGTGCCTTTTGTTTCCAAGCGATGATGACACCGAGACCAGAAGGTTTGCGCACGAGGACTTGTCCAAATACGTTCTGTGCAGAGGCACGAACGAGTGCTCCGTCAGAGACTGCGAGTCTGACAAGCATTTCAGTGTTCTTGCCAGGCAATGCATCAGTGGTGGATTTGAGGGAATGTTGAATGACGAACCGGTCGCCGAAGAAGGAGGACATGCTGAGGATGGGCCTGCAACTGAATCTCACGAGGAAGAAAAACACGAAGAAACTGCTACTGAAGAAGCCGCAGATCATGCTGAGGTTGATGAGCACACTGAAGCCTCCGAACGCCACGAATCCGGCGATCACACCGAAGATGACGCCGAAGTCGAGCACAACGCTGAGACCACCGTTGAGCATCACGAAGGTGACGAAGACGCTGCTACTACTGAAGCCCACGATGATGCCACCGGCCATGCCGACGGTGACGACGACCACCACGAGGGTGATGGTCACGATCACGCTACAACAGCTGCTGACGACCACCACGAAGATGTCACCGCAGCTGAAGAAGGTCACGAGGAAGAAGCTCATGCGACAGAAGAGCACCACGACGAAGGAGCTACTACGGAGCATGCCGAACATGAAGAACATGAGGAGGAAGCCACTACAGCGCATGTCGATCACGAAGAACAAGGCGATGAACCTGATTCCACGTCTGACTCAGCTGACCACGAACCGACAAAGCCAGAAAGCGATGCCGAGGCCGGAGATGATGACCACCACGAAGAGCATCCCACCACACACGAAGATGAACACCATGACGAACATGCAACCACACACGAAGATGATGATCATGAAGAACATGCGACCACACACGAAGATGATGACCATGACGAACATGCCACAACACATGAAGATGACGAACACCATGATGAACATGCCACAACACACGAAGATGATGACCATCATGAAGAACATGCCACCACACACGAAGCTGACCACGATGAAGAACATGCAACCACACACGAAGATGATGACCACGAAGAACATGCCACCACACACGAAGAGGACCACGATGAAGAACATGCCACCACACACGAAGATGACCACGATGAAGAACATGCGACCACACACGAAAAGTCAAGCGAAAGCGATTCCGATGACGATGAAGACCACACAACTGAGGTGACCGAGCACGCAGAATCAAGCGATGGTGAGTTACAGCACGATGAAGCAGCCGATGGTGACAGTTCCACTGCTTCAAGCTCCGAAGATAAAGAAGCCACGACGGCCGCCCACGAGAGCAGCGACAGTGATGATGATGACGATGAGGCCACAACTTCTGCTCACGATGATGCTGTTACACACGAAGATGACCACCATGAAGAACATGCGACCACACACGAAGATGATGACCACCATGAAGAACATGCGACCACACACGAAGATGATGACCACGATGAAGAACATGCGACCACACACGAAGATGACCACGATGAAGACCATGCGACCACACACGAAGATGACCACCATGAAGAACATGCGACCACACACGAAGATGATGACCATGATGAAGAACATGCGACCACACACGAAGATGATGACCACGATGAAGAACATGCGACCACACATGAGGATGACCACCATGAAGAACATGTGACCACACCCGAGGATGACCACCATGAAGAGCATGCTGCTGAAGCTGAAGCAACTACTGCTGCGGCCGCTGAAGAAGCTGCAGAGTAATGATGACCATATCTTATTTTATTTGTTTTTTTATTATATCGAAATGAAATATAGCTATTTCATAAGTTTTGACTGGGATAAATCATAGAAATTTTGATATAACAACTGGATACACAGCCTAACAAAAAATACTCATTTGGGCCTAATGTTTTATCACTGATTATATAATGATTTTGAATCAATTGATGTAAAAAACCACAGTAGCGTCAGTATTAACGTCATACTTATACAAAATCTTTACGTAACTATGACGTAATTGGTTGTACCGATTTAGGCCTACTAGAGTGAGTTGTGTATCTAGATGTTATAGCAAGATATCCTTGGATAAATAAATAAACTGTCACTATTGTTCTTACAAAACCAAGAGCCAACCATAGTGCATTTCAAAGGCATTTGTAAATTTTCAAGCTAACTCAGATTTCTGATATAATTTAATAAAATTTAACAATAAATATATATATATATATATATATATATATATATATATATATATATATATATATATATATATATATATATATATATATATATATATATATATATATATATATATATATTATTTTTAGAGAATAAACAAAGACCATGAAACAAAGAACAAGCAGCAAAAAGAAAAATGTAAACAAAACTGCTTTACTCGTCGAACATTATTTCAATTAACAATCTACAAACCGTAATGAACTACTTATTAACTATTAGCGTAACTATTGAGCACAAAAAAATAATATCTTAATTATTATCTTTCCGATTCACTGTAAGCTATTCATCTATTTCGGCTACACTTTTACTGTCGCACGTCTTATTGGCTGAATGGGTAGAAATAATATGTTCAACTGTCGTCATCTGTGTTTTTGAAATGCGATTATTATCGAACTGTCTGTCAACCCGATGCCACTGCCTTTTTTGCTGACATATCACTCCGAATTGAATCGCGATGGCACAATTATTCACATCCGATTGCTCTATTATTATTATTATCGCCGATTCCCTAAATCGATTCCTGTTTGTACGCTGCTGCCAAATCAGTATTATTTTGTGAAGGAGACTGAAGTTAACCATGAACTAGTTTTAAAATGTAATAAAAATTACGCTTTTTCGTATCGTGTGTCTGCTAATTTTTCGTTTGAAGGCTTCATACAATCTGTATTGCCATTTATGAAAATATTAATACATATATGGATAATTTTTATAAATATTTGAAGCTAAAAAATTCCATCCGTAACGTGTTTTGCTGTTTTTCATTGGTCTAATTAGTTTTCAGTGATTGAAAGATTTCTTCATGCCATTATAAAGTTGTGTTTTTGTTTTGTTTTCATAAATAAAACATGCTATCGGACAAATGTTTCTTTCTAGCATTTCTTTACTCGGTCAAAGTTTAAAAGTGAAGCTGAGTTGAGAAAAGGTCATACATGGTCTTTTCTTTTCGTCAACTTATAGCTATCTGTCAAAATGTCAACCGACATATCCACATACGTACATGCATTGTATTAACTTGCAACTGTTTGAAGAAGTACCACCTGCAATCTCATTCGCTAAGTTATTATCCTAATGGCATGAGCTTTCAAGACACTGTAGCCAAAACCATTTATAAACTTCATTTCTTCTACATCTTCCCATCAAACCACTGACGACAGAGTCATCCTTATTATACCCATATTTTACCACCGACGTCATTACTGTCACCATACACCACACATAGCCGTCATCCATCGTTAATTGGAAACATTCAGCTGACACAGTGACTGATGTACCACTCAAACAATTGGTACATACGTACCTACCTAATTATACAATTTCCAAACTGCATCGCATGACCTAATCTGCGCAAAAATAAGTTTTTCTTTTGTTAATAATTGACTAAACTTTTTTTTAAACGAGGGCTTTTTTATGTTATTTACATATAAGTACTTAAAATTTCAAAAAAACTAATAATTCAATAAAAAACTGTTTGAAAATTAAATCGATATAAAAATACTAATAAAATTTTGTCGAAAGATTAAGATACTTTAAGGAAAAACTATCAACCAACACCCAATGTTAAGTTTTCCAAAAGTTAAAGGTTAATTAAATGCAGCTTTGAAACGAAAAATCTGTTTAACTCTAAAGGACTTTTGAATAATTCGAGATTGGTCTAAGTAGCCCAAGGGCATGAATTTCAAATCAGCCCGATTATGTTATAATTCGTAATTAAGTTTTCTATTAGCTGTAACTTATAATTAACCTCTGCATTAAGTTCTAATTTGAATAACAGAGTTGTTATAAATGTAGCATTGTGGCATCAATATAACTGACGCCTGTGTAAAAATATTAACAGTCATAATGGTAGTTGGGATGAGAAAGTTGGTTGTGGCACATATGGTAACCCAGATAGTCTACAATTACGATTGTAGATGCTTTGCAGAACACTACTTGGTCTCACGCTTTCAACGTCACTTCGACATAGGAACGAACACCATAACACGAATTTGGTCTGTTTCACTGTTCGTCTGATTCATTGTGACAAAGACTGAAACTAGTTTAACAATTTCCTGAAATAAAAAGTTAAAAAAATTAAACGGGCCGGCGATAGTGAAAGTTGATAATAAAAACTTACTAGCTAACTGGATCATATTGCAAGGGTTATGTAGACTTATGTCTAATGTCCGTTTGTCTGTCAAGTGGAATGGGTAGCAGATATCTGTGGTTAATGTTTTTCTATTTGATAGACTTATCATCGTCAAAAAATGGTTTGCAAAAAATTAGAAACTGTCAAATAACAAAATATAAAGAATCTGGGCTTAAATATGACAACAAAAACAGTAATTTTGCTGTGCCAGCAACAACAGAGGAAATTTTATAAACAAACAAATTAATCAAACGGCAGCGGAACCATGCCTTCCTCCAAGATTGGAAAAGTCGCCTTTTTGATCTACATCCTAATAATTTATATGTAAGCCACGTGACAAACAACAGCCAGGACGGAAATCGTTTTAACTCAAACTGTATGCAAAGTTTCAGTGCAATTGAACATCACTTAGTATATAGTGTACATATATACCGAATTCTCCCACATATGACGCGCGCGTTACACCCATTTTACACGTTTTAGTGCGTTATATGCGTATATGCGTTTTTTGGTTCTAGAATAAAATGTCACCGAACAAAATGTCATGGAAAAAATGTCACGTAGAAAATGTGAGGACAATATGTCGCTGGACAAAATGTCGTGGACGAAATGTTGCTGACAAAACGTCGCGAACAAAATGTCGCTGCCAGAACGCGTAGAGAAAATGTCGTGGAAAAAATGTTGTGGACGACATGTCGCGGACGAAATTTCGCTGACAAAATGTTGCGGACAAAGTGTCGCTGAACAAGATGTCGTGGACAAAATGTCGCGTACAAAATTTCGTGGACAAAATGTGGCTGAACAAAATGTGGTTGAACAAAATGTGGCTGAACAAAATGTCGCGGACAAATAATCGCTGACAAAGTGGCACCGTAGCACAGTGGTGAAAGTAGTTATGCTATCATCCTGCCGTCGTGGGTTCAAATCTCAGTCACGGCGAGGCGTAATTTCGTTGAGCAAGGAATTCACTCACACTGCTCAGGCCAACTCAGCCTTTCATCCTTCATTGGTCAATAAATGAGTACCGGTTTCACGACTGGGATTTAATAGGGTTCGGCACATTCCGATTTCGGAGACACGTGCGGGTGGCAGGTAACACTGTGTAATCCCATATGCACGAGCAGTTCCCGGCGCTGCTGTGATATTATCAACACGAAGTAGCGCCCTAATGTTCAATACATACAAAATGTCGCGATCAACATGTCGTGAAGGCAAAATGTATTGTACATAAAGTCACGGTGATTGATACTCACGTCTGCTTTTTAAGACGCTTTTTAATTTTATCAAAATGTAGTGGTAACATATATATATAGAGAATAAAGTTACATGTCCAAATAAAAGTATTTAAAAAAATTGTTTAACATTCTCAACAAATAAAAATTTAGATAGTTAACGACGAGTCAAAAGTGATGAAACCATATTGAGGATCTATGAAACAGACAAAAACTAACTTGGTGCTTATGTTCTTTAAAAGAAAATATACAAACTATTAGAAATTAGTATGTTTTCAGTGGTAGTTGCTATGAAATTCACCAAATTTCACTTTTATTGACACATGAAACATATATGTAACACTTGGTAATTTTGTTTTATGGTTGTTGTAGATAAAGATTTTTGTTGTGTTAGTATATTATAAGAGGTTAACAATTTTTATTCGTATAGATGTAAGCATAAAATAACCTAAATATGCAGATTTGAGCCTGTAATAAATTCTCAAGGGCACTCTTGGGAAGTAGTTAGGACACCCAAACAGAGGCGTGGATTGGGGGGGGGCTGAGGGGGGCCACGGCCCCCCCCAAGATTTTTCTACCAAATAGAAAAACTTTTTATTAGCTCACTCACAATTGAGTATTTAGACTAGTTGATAAACGAAAAATTTTTCATACCTTTTGAATTATATCTACTTAGTTATCATATATTTCTGCTAATATCTTGAAGCCGAAAGATCTGAAACTGCATGGAATTTATTATTAAAACAGGCAATGAATTTTGAAAAATTTGCCGAAATCGAAATTGATTTTGATACGAGCACATCAGATGCAGCATCAGTTCTACCAAGACGATCAAAAAAATCTCATCATTTTTGAAAGATTATTTATCAAGCACAAGCAGCACTATGGGAAAAAGAGATGTAACAGGCCAAACACTTAGCTTTTTTGAAAAAAATGTAAAGATTATATTATAGCATTTTGGATAGATTTGTAGCTGAGTTTAATTGGCCTTTTGCATAAAATAGGTCGTTTTTAATGCTATTGAACAATTCAAGCTTTTGACCATCATAACTGTAAGCAATTTTTAGATGTGGAAAAATGCGAAACTCTTGCCAATTTATGATGAAGTAGTTTTCGATCACAAATACATAAGCTGCAAAATCGTTTCATGGAACCTGTCGTCAGTCTGAAGGAAAGTTTTTGGATCTTGCTGAGTTAAATCACAACTAGAGCAATTTCCATGTGCTTATTCAGAAGTTCTAAAATTATTAAAAATTGTGCTGACATTACCTGTTAGCATTGCAGCAAATGAACAATTTTGTTCAGTTTTAAAACATGTGAAGACTTATCTAAGTAGTATCAGTAGTAGAAAATTTGTAAGGCGCACTGTAGTGTTATGAAACTTCAGAGGTGCCGGGAACGGCTCGTGCATATGGGATTACATAGTTTCCTGCCACCCACACATGTATCCGAAATCGGAATATGCCGAACTCTATTACACCCCAGTCGTGAAACTGGTACTCATTTATCGACCAGTGAAGAATGAAAGGCTGAGTTGGCTTGAACAGTGTGAGTTGATTTCTAGTTAAAGGAAACTACGTGCCCGAACCTGGAATCGAACCCGGAATTGAACCGATCAACGTGTGGCGACGAGAGACTTAATATTTCATTACTGATGGCAGTGGAACATGACTTAGAAAAAACATTTGATCTTGATGATTTAGTGAACAATTTTGCCAAAATTAAGGAACATCGATACCCTTTGTTACATTCATAATTTAAAAGTTTTTTTGTCTGCGTTCAATATTAAATAAAAGTTAATACTTTTGTATACTGTTTTTTTAATTAATATATGTCTTACATGAAAATGCAACATGCTAGTGTATATTGGCATGTTCATTTTAGTTTGAAGATTCTCTAGGTTAAATTTAAAAAATCTTCGCCCCCCTCAAGATTTTGCTGAATCCACGCCTCTGCACCCAAAAATTATGACTGACTACGGTAGCTGTTTTAAACCTAAAAACACGCATGAAATATAATACCCTTTAGAGTATGTCCCAAGGGTAATATTTGACCAGCCAACTGAACAGCTTAAATAAACAGTCAGTAAACGAGTCTTTTAGGGCATAAAGCACAAAATCGTAGAGCCTGTTATTGACTGTTAATCATTTAGCCAACACATCAAGCATTCGTTATGCTGTGATTGGTCATAATATCAAAATCACAGATTTATTAATGCTTCTACCACTCAACTTTTCTATTACAAATTGCTTTGACAACATGATGCTCCTGCAACATCTCTTGTACTAAAAATTCTATCTGTAACATTTTTATCACGATATTGTGTGTGGACATTTTATCTTCACGACATTTTGTTTTCACGACATTTTGTTCACCACATTTTGTCCACAAAATTTTTTTCACGACATCTTGTCCGCGAGAATTTGACATTTGTCCGCGATATTTTGTTCACGACTTTTTTTGCAACATTTTGTCCGCAATATTTTGTCCACGACATTTTGTCTACGACATTTTGTCCCCAATATTTTGTCCACGACATTTTGTTAGCGATATTTTGTCCACGACATTTTGTCTTCATAACATTTTGTCCCGACATTTTGTCTAACGACATTTCGTTCTCGATATTTTGTCCGCGACATTTTGTCAACGACATATTGTCCGATGACATTTTGTTCACAACATTTTGTTCAGCGCGTAATATCCGTTTACACTTAAAAAGATACTATAACTTATTGCTGCACCTAACATTTTATGCGCCCTGGTAACATCAATTCTTCACTTTTCAACACCTTCCCCCCCATTGTTTCGCTGAAATGATGTCCGGATGTCCCTGATTTTAAAAAATTCAATAAATTTCTTTTTTTTTCTTATAAGAGCTTGTGACCAGGGGTAGTAGTCCTAGGTAAAGGTAAATTACAAGAATTGTCTACCGATCTCTTCGAAAATTTTTAGATTGTTTTGTAAGACATTTCACCCCATTTTACCCACATTTTAAGGCATTTTTTGATCGAATCAGGGGTGGAGGCTTATGTTTACAACTGACGTACGATTGTATAATCAGTATAATGTGATTCACCAAGCACTGTTGAAACTGAACGGTGTATTTAAATATTTATCTTGTCGACCGGTTCTGTTCTAGGTTGCGGTTGTGAACTTGTATCGGCGAAGAAACCTTGGACTTTTTGGGCTTCTTGAGTTCCTATTTTCAGAGCGATTCTTTTATCAAAAACACTGTGTCTGCAAAATAGTAACTATTTTTGTCGTTCGTTATTGTAACTTTGTTTTTGGCTTTGTGTTACCGTCTGAGTTATTTTCGAACTATACAGTTCGGTAGCAAAAAAATCAACATTTGAATAGACTAAGTTAATTTTAATTATGCTAATATATAATTGCAATATTCTGTGCAGTTTGCCGCTTTGTTCTGTAAAGATTAGCCAGCATTCGGAATGTCAGTTTATTTAAAAAGTGCAACGACGTTAAAAAGCGTGGAAAATTGATAAAAGATCCTAATTAGCTAACAAGGAAAACTTTCAAAAATCCGTATTTTTTTAATTTATCTGAAAAATGTATGAAATTCCGAGTCAGAACTGCAATTAGTATAAAATACTGCGCATATTCATTATGTCTTCGTTTTCAAGACACCGTTTCGTGTTTGTTTTAAGACATTTCTTGACTGGTCAGTCATCATCACTCTTCTATCCTCGACTTAATCGTCATCGTTATTCTTATCAACATAGCAGAATGATTCAGCGTCAACCTGATTGCCTTCTTACTTCTGACAATGAAACGCCAATGAAACACAGCAGAACTCGGGTGGGGTAATATTATTCTACGTGACAATTAAAAGCAGGGTAACTCGTACCAAGGGCTTTCGCAGTTTCTTGTCCAACTACCTGGAACAATCTACCGATTGAACTTACCGATCCGGCGTGTGTTGATAGCGTTTATGTTTTTAGGAAACGACTTAAAACTCATTTTTTTCTTCGCATGACGAACGGATATTGACCCTTTTTGTTTCTGATGTGTGATTCTGTTCGTTCGTTTATTTTGGCACTGCCGCCTCGTGCTCTGAGAAATTTTTCTTTTTAGAGAGCACGTTAAATAAATAAATAAATAATAAAAAAAGGTTGTAAATCAAGACTTTTTCCAAACTTGAGAACCTTTTAAAATTTTGCAGCGCTGGGATGCATCCGGATATTGATGAATTAATCTAGCATTGAAATAAATAAAATTGTCAACTAAATCTTTTCAATATCCTATTATTACCTTTTAATGTAATGTTGTTGGTAAGGGAAGATATATTTTCAACAACAAAAAATGCAAATTTGAGATCAGAATAATGTTCTTTCAAAAGTCTGACTGTCGGGGGTATACACCCCTGTAAGCTGTAGGTTTCCTGCAACTATGGCATTAAATTGGTTTTGTCCTCCATAGATTTTTGACTCTGGCTACGGGTCTGTATGGGGGGAAATGTTTCGAAAGCTCACACATTTTAAAATTCTTTATTCCTAATGCTAAATTTTTCTTCTGATGACCGGATGACCAGGGGGTAGGTAGTCGTAGGTATTTTTTCAATTTTTTTTTCCAAAATCATCCATTTTTTTCTAGAAAAGAAACAACTGATAACCGGGTGCTAGTTTTAGGTACTTTTCTCGTTAAAAAAAAGCTTGGGGCAACCGCTTTTTGCTTCTTCCATGTAATGCTTGGATAGTCCACTACTACTTATCCCACACGTCCTTTACGGCTATCTATAATTTTTTTAGAAAAACATTTTTAATTAAGGTAAAACAAGTAAAGGAAAAAATGAGTTTTTTAACACAAACTTTAATTTCAAATACACTCAATTTATAAATATGAAAGATATTCAAATTATTACAATTATTATTATTTTAATTGAATCATGTATTGCCATCCAATATGAAGCTATGCTGAAAGTTTCAGCTTCCTAGCTAGTCAAAAAACTGGTTAAATTTTACTTGCAAGATTTGCGTACAGAGAAAGCCACACACACGCACACACACACACAAACAGAGATTGTAACCTAAATAAAAGTTTGTAAAAATAGTCATCGACTATTTTTGTGACAGCCATGAATTAGTCAGGTAGGTAACCTATCAGTAAGGATCCCCAATAATGTTTTTGGGTGTCATTCCCAGACTCACACCCTAACCCGCCACTGCTACCATTGCCGTAAACGACAACGAAAAATACTTTACTTGACATTGCCCGACGCTAATGGGAGAGATCGTTTTCTTTGCTCAACAAGTGAAGAATCAGCTGCGTTTTGGCCAAGGCAAGACAAGTTGTGTGATTCAGCTCTTCTGCTGATTGAAGCAGACTTAGCCAACAACATTTAACTTTGAATGTATTGTTTCACACGTTTCCAAATTGAAATCTAAGACGTTGGAGTGGACATCCCTTAAGCAATTGAGAAGTTTTTTGAATTTTTTTGTGGAAAAGTCTACCTGACTATCCCACCAGTAATCACCTATTTCAGAAAAAAGTCTTGTATATTATAAGGATAACATTTTGGAATCTATGGTCCCTTTTAACGTGCCTTCTACCATGGTTTTGTTGAAATAACGTCACTGAATTTTCATTTCTTCAGCATCTTCGGCTCTTGAGTACCTGTATATTATTAGCCATAGCAACCTGCATCTAGCAACCAGTGAAGATTCAAAGCCAGCCAGACAGGCTGTACATAACCTCCAATAAGCCATTTCATCTATCTAGTCAGCGGAAGCATATACTCTTCAGGCTTCTGCAAAAGATCAGCTTTCTAATTCAAATGAGTAATGTGACGGAGCAATACAATTAAGTATTCAACATTGTTGGTCAACTTCTGCATACACTTACATCAACAACTACAGGACATGTGTGTGCATGCAGAATGTTGACCCACAATTTTGGATACATAATTAAATTCCTTAATTCCATTGCCCATCTGAGCAGGGGAAAATTTTTTTCTAAAGAAATAAAACCTTTAGTAACAAAATTTATTCTAGAAATGTTTCAGTTTTAGAAGAATGTATTTTTTATTTCAGATAACACATCACCAAGACAAATTTTCAAATCTAAACATTTAAAGTTTTTTAAACAAGCAAGTCATCATCGTTTGTCACAAAACTAGAAACAAAACAAAATAATGTGAAATAAATCTTTAAAATGTTTCTTAAAATATAAATAAAAAAATAGAAGCAGTTATAAAAATCACCTTTTAATGAAAAATACTTTTGGAAAAACAAGTTCTGTAGATGCATTAAGTGAAAAACAAACAAATGATATATATTTACCTGAGCAAATCAAAAGAAGAGATGAACCATGGAATGAAGTATATAAATATATCATTGAAAGGACAAACATACCGAATCATTAAACTACCATAAAAGAGTAGATTATATCGTTGTTTTGATATAATTAATGCAAAAAAGTCATTTTGTGGGAAAGAAAATCAATTGAGTATGTTGTAATGGAATGTTCCACTAGCATGGTGCACACAACATGGATAAAAATGTTTGAAATAAAACAAAACATTATTATGAATCTAAGAAAATGCAGAATGCAGTCAAAAAGGCAAAACAATTTCAACACTGTTTTCATTCAAGGAAATAATAAGCACTATTTAGAAACTAAGTAATATTTCATCACCAACACCACAAAAATCATCATCATCATCACCATCTTCAATTATGTAAGTATCAGAAGATCAAAATACACATATTTTCATCCAAATGATAAAACTAGTGTTATTTAAGAATACACAAAAAACCTGAAGACACTAAAACGGCATTATGTTACGGAATGATGTTCGCTACTGGAAAAAATATGCGAAGAAATCGCTTGTTATTTTTAATTTGGTCAACAATTTCTACATGGTTTCATTTTTGGTTTCAATTTGAACCGAATCATCAACATTACTGTCCGTTTCATCTCCAGCAGAAACAGCAGCCTTTTCAGAATTAGTCGTGGTCACAGCGTTATTCGTAGTACTTGCGGGAGTAGCAAGAGAACCTTGGTGGCTTAAAAAACCCAAGGAATCTGACACACTCTGAACTTTTGCCATGACCAGATGAAGACATCTGATCCAAGTCGTGGCTTCGCTCTTATCAAAAAACTTCAAAACCAGTTTTTTCTTTTTTTTCTGTGCATCATCAGCAGCACCGCCGGCAGCAGAATTTTTCGAAGGAACACCTCTGAAAGCTGTGAGGGAGACGGTGGTGTACTTTGACACAATCATATTACGCTCTCTTGCTTTTATTTTTGTAATTTCTTCAAGGAGGATCGGCTGAAAGAAGAGAAGAAATTATATATATATATTTATTAAATTATATAAATAGATTTATTAAATTATATAAATAGATTTATTAAATTATATAAATAGATTTATTAAATTATATAAATATATTTATTACATTATATAAATGTATTTATTAAATTATATAAATAGATTTATTAAATTATATAAATGTATTTATTAAAATTGAAAAACCAACAAAACAATAAAAAAAATATTGCAAAAAACTTTGTGATGCAACTGAGCAGAGTATAAGAAGTTATTCTATAAAAAGTCCTATGATGCCACTGGACCATTCAGCACCCATCATGTAAAAACAATATTGGCATAATAACATGTGAAATAAAAAATCTACTGAGGAGTACTTATTAGCATCGAATAATAATAAGTTACAAGTATTATGGTCTTATTGGTTTGCAAATAATTGAAAATTAAAAACAATTCATGACCAGAAAGACAAACCTGATTGTTGCGGACATACGAAAGACTGAAACCGTCTATGAAGAACTGAGTGATTTTCCACGGTTTTAAGAACTTGAAGTAACCACTTTTTTCGCTCAATAAACCTTAACAATTAATTAAAAAAGTAAGAAAATTAACTACTAACTAAAAGTAAATCTTTATTAAAATAAAATATCCATGCACTGGTTTATAAATGTAAGTGGAATTATGCAAATGGCATAAGAAAGTTGACAAATACTAAACATGAGGTACCATTCATATTCACAGATCCATCGTGTTTAATGAATGTTGTAGTGGCAGTAGTATTAGAAGTTGTACTCGTGCCATTTTTGTTGCTTTCCGTGCCGTCATCACGAGTGGAGTTTTTGTTGTCGTCACTATTCTTACAGATGAAACAGATTCTTCCACCATTCCAGGAAGAAAATAGGTCATGATACCTGGATTTGCTCAACTCTTTCGTGATTTTTAGCATGTCCTTCATTGTAAAATGATTATGAATTAGATAAATACTTATTAGATTAATAATAGGGTAGTATATTACTACTATTGGTAAAAAATAAACTTATACAATAACAAACAATTATTTTAATAAAAAAAACTATTATTTACTTTTTCACATGGAAGCCCACTCATGATGGTCTTATTGAAATTCTTATCAACAGTTTCACTCCATGCCCATCTGATCTTCTTTGCCATTGACGTTTCTTGATCAGCTGTAGTACAGCTGCTGTCGCTACAGAAAGCCGAAGCAGCCGAGTCTCTACTGCCCCAGCACTCGGCAGCTGCGGCATTCCCTCTTTTGCTATCGATATCATCGGGTCTGAACATCGTCGAGACATTTCTACCAGTGACGGAATACGCAAGATACATGGCGTGTAGCCAAATCTGCAGATGGTTGCTTTCCAGTTTGAACCCGGCTGACCCATGTCCGAAAGTGCACTTAGGGTTTCCAGAAGAACAACGAAATTCAAGAAAACCTTTCCTCTTCTGGCGATGATTTCCGGCCGGTGGAATCGATAATGAAATGTCATCGGGAAGCGGTAACTTGGAATCAAGGAGACGAGTGGAGAGGAAGTTTTTGATTTCTTCTTTGTGTTCTTCTATGTAACAATCCAGAATATCTGGAGTCAGTGTAGACTGGAATTTGAAACATAAAAAAACTTATTTCAGAATAGTATCCTTGAAGAAAATAAAGCTACTACTTTTCTATACTCATAATTATTATTATTAAAAAATTCAAGATCTATCTAGAAACTTGACTCATCGTTATTTCATTAAGCTACCATCATCTCTGTTACCTTGGAATCAGTGTCAGTCAACAATTCCATGTCCATGGAGGTTTCGACCACACTCCTGCCACCGCCGCCACTTTGAAGTTTCTTATTTTTCCAGTTGTCACTTTTCATCCATCCGTCCTCTTTCAAGTTTTCGAGTCGGACTCCAAAAATTCTATCGGAAACCCTAGAGACTTTTTCAGGAATCTCAATTGAGATGTCATCGGAAGAACACGTGACAGGCTTGGACTCGGAGATGGTCTCTTGTGAAGATGCGGCACTTTTCTCCGCTTTGCGGTTATCTACAAAGTTGACAGAACTGCTGCTTGCATTGCAGCCAATGGACACGACACTGGTGTCGCAAACATCATCGTAGAGGGAACCCACCGAAGAGCTGAAAGCATTGTTTTCAAAATAACTGCTGTAGATAGGCCTGGAGAAAGAAATTGTTGCTGCCTTCTTGTTTGTGTTGTCAACAATACGGTTCGTGTCTTCTTTTTTGAGACTTATTTCATCAGTTTTGTCCTTGCACTCAGTCTCTTCATTCCTGTGCTCCTTACTCAGTAAAAAGTAGTTTTTAAAATCAATCTTCGATGTTGGTGAAACTGCAGTGACATCGACGTTGTCTCCACATTCAGAACTGCTCCTTTCTTTTTTCTCAACAGCAGTGTTCTCCTCAAGTGAACTATATTTTTGCGAAGACTGATTTTCCTGTACCCTGCAAGGTTCGTGACCGCAGAAGTCTCTGGCAACTGGAACACTGCTTGTCATTTCAATCAGACTGCCAGGTGTTGATGCCTCACTTGAAGCAAATTGTTCATTTGATTCACATTTTTTTTCACTGTCAAGAGGAGGAGGAAGAAGAGGTAGTGGTGGTGGCATGTCGTCAGTGATTGGTGGTGGCATGTCGTCAGTGATTGGTGGTGGCTGTCGTGTCGTGTCATCCATGATAATTGGTTGTTGTGGGGTATCATCTCTGTTCATAGGTGGCTGTTGTGATGTATCATCCGTGATCATAGGTGGCTGTTGTGGTGTGTTCCCCAGTATCATTGGTGGCTGTCGTGGTGTGTCCTGCATTACCATTGGTGGTTGTGGTGAAGATGATAACAAAGGAGACTCTGCTACTTCATCGCCATGCTGGGAGCTATTTGAATTTTAAATTATTTAATGAATAAAACTAATAAATAAATTGGAATTTATAAATTATTATTAATTAAATAACAAACTTCAAAGTTATAATTTTACAAATTAAAATATAACATAAAATAATATAAAACGTTTAGTACGTAATTTCGGGAACTGTTTAGCTCTTAAATATTTTAATTATTCACATACTTTTTTTTAACAACACTTAAAAACTATAAACAAAAAAAAATAAAATTTTTCTTGAGGGGTTTTTAAAGAGTTAATATATTTAAAAAAATATATAGTCCTCAAGTTAAAAAAAAAAGTTAATCCTCTACTGGGTTTCAATTAAATCTTCAACCTGGGTTGAATTTCTTACTTAAAAAAAAACAATTCCAACCTGAGACCAGGCTTCTTAAATGCAAAAAATTTGGTTAAAAAGTGACAAGTTGAAACAAATAATTTCCAACAAACCGCTGCGAAACAATCAGCCTCAGTCGAGCCACGATAGACTCAAATTCTAAGACTTCCGATTTACTTTCTAGGTGTTCTAACATCCTGTGAACCTGCGAGCAGTGTTTTCGGTGACGCCACAAAAGAACATCGATCCAGGCGAATATGATCTCCGTACTGGAAGTCTTGTGGAAAAGACAGGCCGTCAGGTAGATGAGACATTGTTTTGCGAGGTCCTGGTGGATCATTCTACTTAATTCAATATCTGTTTTTATAACTGACACACTACGGAATACAAATACTATCGGATACAGACGTTAAAAGCGTAGTAGACAGACCTCATCGAAGCTACAGATAGACACCAACAATGAGCCAATCAGATCAAAGCCTTCAGCTTCAGCAGCCAGTCCAACTTGCATGAGACCAGTAACATGGTAGTAAAAGACAATTTGATTGGTACAGAAGACTTCATTGAGAAAGTGTATTATATCTCTTATTGATGTTGGATAGTTGAGAAACTTCATCAGCCTGCCCAAACAATCCTCAACAACCTGTAATATAATTAAAAATTACAAGTTAAAAATTACAAGTTAAAAATTACAAGTCAATATATATATATATATATATATATATATATATATATATATATATATATATATATATATATATATATATATATATATATATATATATATATATATATATATATATATATATATATATATATATATATATATATATATATATATATATATATATTTCTTATATGTTTAAAAATTTCATCAGAGTAAACCAAAATTATTAATAATGAATAAAAGTGTAAAATAAAAATAATAACATTAAATAATGCAACAAACAAATAAGCTGAACCTTAGCTATCATCTTGTGATAAACTAAAATATTTTAACCACCTTGTGATCATCTTGTGATAAACTAAAATATTCAAACCTTGCGATCATCTTGTGATAAACTAAAATATTCCAACCTTGCGATCATCTTGTTATAAACTAAAATATTTTAACCTTGCGATCATCTTGTGATAAACTAAAATATTCAAACCTTGCGATCATCTTCAAGAACCGAGGCAGCCAACTGGAGCAGGGCAGTTCGACTGGCATCTCCTTTGCCATGGAGACGAGGCGTGAGTAGTTGCTTGAAGTTTGCTTTGATGAGTGCCCTGCAGTTTTCAACTCCTCTATAAAGAGGTACAAGAAGAGGAAGAAGGAGGTGATTGGCTGGTACAGCAATGAAAGACCGTTTACAAATAATTTGAATATCTTATTGTAACGAAATCATCGGAATGAACGAAACGCACCGTCAGCTAGAACACTCTCCAGTACTATACCGATGTGTTGGGCCATCAAATTGATATTGTTATCGATGATCAGCAGGAAAAAACTGCTCAAATTCTCAATGATGCTTTGATTTTTGCAAAGCAAAAACTTTACAGAAGTGTCCAAGAACTTCTTTAAGTCCACAATTTTAGAACGATTCTGAGAAAAAATGGAATATTGGTGAATTTCAACTCAGAACGTACAAATTTCAAATCCAAGTACTCCATTTTCAGGTGTATAAAACTAGTCTTATAAAAGAATTTTTACCCAAACTATGAATGCAAAATATGACATTTATTACAAAATATGACATTGATTGAAAAATATGACATTGATTGAAAAATATGACATTGATTGAAAAATATGACATTGATTGAAAAATATTACATTGATTGAAAAATATGACATTGATTGAAAAATATGACATTGATTGAAAAATATGACATTGATTGAAAAATATGACATTGATTGAAAATATGACATTGATTGAAAAATATGACATTGATTGAAAAATATGACATTGATTGAAAAATATGACATTGATTGAAAAATATGACAATGATAACAAAACATGACATTGATTATCATAAAACAAAATATGATTATTAAAAAATATGAGATTAATTACAAAATATGACACTGTAAAATGAAATCTTGTATCTGATTTATGAGTGAGCTATAGAAGAAATTTTGAACCTAAATGCTCAGTTTTTTTAGGCTTAAAACAAGAGCAGATTCTACACAGAATTAAGACGCATAGATAAATACATTTTCTATATAATTCTAAAACTAATTGAAATTAAAAAAAAATCAAACCATAAAAAAATAACTAAGGATATCAGAAGCTATTTTTGCATGAGGGGTTGGTGTTGTATTAGCAGACTGGAGAGGATAGTGCAGACAGCAATGAAGCATTTCAACCAACATTGGCTGATACTTTCTTTCTGTTCTAGTTGTCCTGTAAAATAACAATAAAACATTTACATGAAATGTACTAACCACATGATTGATATTACAAGCTTTCTGATACAAGTTTGTTAATATTCTCAAATTGCCTAGTTCCATTAAATGCAATGTTATTGAGCCTAAATCAATTTTTTAATGTTTGCCATAGTAAGCACATGACCTGAGTTGAAGAAAAAGTGCAGGGTCTTCTACAGAAAAAGTGTTTGTGTATATTGTTGTTCTTAAATCTTAAATTTTTTGTTTTACAGTGACAACTACTAAGAAGCGGTGCTAAAAGATTCATAACTGAAAAATACAGCGGGGAAGTGACAATGCAATAAACTTTGACAAAAAAACAATAATATAAAATGTTAATATTTTTCCATGAGGGACATTAAGAAAACAAAATTTCAGAATGAAGGATTCAAGACATATTGAGCCTGCACCTTTCAAATTTATTGCAACAAGCCAAAATCTTACTGCCAATAAAAAATATATAGTCGGCTCACTTTATAGTAGAAATAAACTTTGTGAGACAGATTTCTGCTACATTTTGATCATTAATATTGTTTTCGTAGTCAGGGTCGATAATAATTTGTTTCACAGCTTCTAAGCTTTCAGTTAGACTCGGCTCCACAAGATGATCATCAATTTTGAAAAGTTCTCCAGTTTTCCACAGTAATTTATTTCCTAAAATATCCCTGAGCAATGCTTCCATTTTTTCAATACCTATGACTGACTATAAAAGCCAGTAAAAGTTGTTGAACTTTAAAAGAAAACTTGCCTTTCCATTTTTTAACACGTTTTCAATTTTTCAACTCAAAAATAATAAGTCAACGGTTCTGTAACAATAAAAAAGTCCATCTAGAATAGAATATAATATAGACATAAAATAACCGTGAAAATTACATATCTGCGCCAAAAACCATACACTTTAAACTTCAATAAATATATGTTAAAATTAGAGAGTTGTAGTAGACACACCTTGCCTCATCGTCTGCAGAAAAACTTTCCAGGTGAGTTTGGTTTAGTTGATAGCCACCACATTATATAATAAGTTATTCTACCTATAATATTCCTATAATTTATTTTAAAAAATAAATTTTCAATTGTTAAGTTCGCACTGTAATGTTGCCGTGTTTTATTTGTTTGATAAAGATTTGCAAACAGAGCAGTTAACACATTTTAAAATTTTAACGCACTAATTTTATTATATTTTAATACAAACACAAAAATAAATTATACATTTTTTATACATTTTTAAAACTGTAATCTTGCAGTCATTGTAAACACACCAAGACCAAAAGTGAATGGAAGAAAATGTTGTCCTTGCAATTTTTTAAAGCCGGTGCTCGAAAGGATGAAGATTCCCAGATATATAGTAGGATTGAGTGCCATTGGGGCTTTTTATGGTGGATATATTTTACTGAAGTGAGTTAAACAGCTTAAGTTTTTTATTTTTTAGTATGGTAGAGAAAATTCCTGCTACTCATACTGTATACAGAACAGACAGCCAGGTGGTTGTTGTCGGTTGACAAACGCCAAACGCGTTCTGCTTGAGACCATTAATCAACCAGTCTATCAAATTAACTTAACTAACGCTTTCTCCTTTATGCAAAAACGCTCTTTAATGATTTTGTTACATACAATGTATTTATTATACTTTATATCAGAATTAGATTTTAGATTAAATACTTAACTGTTAACTAAATTAAATTCAATACTTAACTCTATAAAACCATTACGAAAAGTAAACAGTGAACTGCAACATAACATTATTAAATAAAAAGTAAAACATTTTAAGTTTATGGATTGACTTAAGACAAATTAATGTTAAGCAAAACTTTTATTTATTTAGGTTATGAAATAATGATTTTAAGAGGAAGATCTTAAATGGTTGTGCAATTTAATGATTTCAGATGATGAGAATTTTTTTTCTTCAAATTTTAACATTATTACAGATAATTTAACAAATAACCTATACTTAATGGGAAGCCAATGGAGTAATATAAGAGAAGGAGTTATGTGGGTATAAACAGGAAAGCAAAATTGAAAACTTTATTCACAGGTCTTAAAGTGTATTTGGGTAAGCCATAGTATAGAGAATTACATTCAAGGTCAGAAACTAAAAAACAATACGGGATCATCTTAAAATGATAATAATCGTCAGACTTATTCGATAATGAAAGTAACTGCATCTCGTTACAGATTTAGTCAAAGATGATTTCTAAAATAGAAATTCTTCAATTGAATTTGAAAATAATTTGCAAGGATTTTTAGTCTATTTACCAACTCTATCAAAATATAATAATTCAAATTTTGATGGGCTTGCAAAAGCCATAAGGAGCAGATTTGCTGCCTAGAAAAATGCATAATATTAAAGTCTTTCAAATACCCATTTCGAGATGTCAAAAGTTTTATATAGTCAGGAAATTTTATTTAAGCATGTATAAGTATAGTATTAGTTAGATAGCTTTCAGTTTCAGTTCTATACTGAAAAACATCACAAGCTAATAGTTTCAGACCAGACTTGTAATGCAAACAAAACAGTTTATATTTTAGAGATTCTAAAACAAAGCATATTAAAAATATAGAATCAACAAAACCATAAATAATCAAACAGGGATTCTTCCGGAGGACCGAAGTACGAGGGCGATGAAAAATTAACTAACAAAACGGTAATCATAACGGGGGCCACTTCAGGCATTGGTCGAGTCACGGCCGAAAAGCTTGCCCTCAGAGGTTAATAAACTGTATGCTGTCATCATTATCATCAGAGGTTAATAAAATGTATGCTGTCATCATCATCATCATCATAGTCATCATTATCATCAGAGTCATCATCATTATCATCATAGTCATCATCATCATCATCATAGTCATCATCATTATCATCATAGTCATAGCTATCACACCTCCAGTAATCATTGACTTTGTCACTACTCTCATTCGCAACAGGTGGTAGAATAATCCTGGCTTGCAGGGACATGGATAAATGTGACCAAGTCCGTAAGGAACTGATTAAAACGACGTCGAATCAGAACCTGTTCTGTCGAAATCTTGATCTTTCTTCGATTGAATCGATTAAGAAATTTGCTCAAGAGTTCAATCGAGGTCGGATTGGTCGCAAGTCATTGAATTCAATTTTTCTTCATTTCTTAACGTAAAAAAATTGTTTTATGCTTGTGATATAATGAGGTCAATATTAGAATGATAAATTAATTGCAAAGAAATTTATATTGAGCCAATAAACAAATACTACATTCTCATGAGCTATATTGATAAACTGAACTGTTTTTATTAAATTTGATTTAAATAGTGTTATAATGTAAATAATGCAGCTGTTTATTTTAATTTTTGATGAAGTATTTATCAATTATTTACTGCTTTATGTGTATGTCGATGGCAAATGTTTATTCAGTTTTTTATTAAATTTTTTTAATTGTTTTAAGAAGAAGAAAGGCTCGATGTTTTAATTAACAATGCCGGAGTGTTGAAAAAAGAACGCACCGTTACAAAAGATGGTTTTGAGACTCAACTGGGTGTCAATTTTTTAGGTTGAGTATTTTATAAAAAATAAATTGTTTGTAATATATAAATTAGAGCTGCTCTACAACTACAAAATCTAATCGAAGTTATTCATACGATTAACAATTTTAATCGAAAGTTAATTGTGATTTTAAATGCAATATTTGTAGATAACATTTTTATTTCACAAACTCAGTACTTTATATAACATTTATTTAAAGTTTTTAACATTGTTTATAGCTATATATTTCATAGTTACAAATCTAATTTAAGCCAGTTGTTCAAACAAACAAGTTTGTTCACATTCGTTGGATGGTTGGATTGAGTGATGCTCATTTTTTTGTTCACTATGTTACCGGTCACACTGAACAAATGTTCACACAGAACGGTACCGGCAGGCAATAACAAATATTTCTTTGTCAACTCTGCTAGAGCTGAAAATGCTGCTTCGTGTCGTCGCCACCATTCAAGCGGACATTTATTTAAGTCAATTTCAGGCTCTGTTTTATATTTTTGAAGAAGAGAATTTGAACTGGCTTTTCGACAAGTATTTCATCTTCCAAATCTGATGTGTCAAAGGTTCGGTTGGAGGTTGTAGAATCTCGATGTCTTTCTCACCATCTATTAGTTTCTTTAGATTTTGATTCCATTTTATGTATGAAGCGAGAGAACGATTGAAATTAATGTGAACGTAAATGCAATATGTTAATAAGAAACCAAACACACACAGTATTTGTTAATTAAAAATATAATAGATATCGTAAGTATTGTATCTATGAAAGAAATAATTAAAATTTCAAAACCGCATTAAAATTTCTTATTTGCGTTAAAACTTTTAATCGAGTTAATTCTTTAACAGGTTAATCGAAAAGTTAGCGTAGACTAAAAGCAGTTCCAATTTAAATTTTTAATTTGGTTATTTTGAAAATCGTGATCATTCCAGTGTAAATTTTATGAATCCAAAATTATTTGAATCCTTTATAAATTGTTGATGGAATTTAAATTCATATCTTTTTCAAACCTAGGCCGGTTTCTTTTGACCAATCTGCTTCTTGACAAGATGAAAGCAACCCAATCATATGGCAGGATAATTAATGTGGTTTGTATCGGCTATTCTGATTCGTGGATAGCCTTTGATGACTTCAACCATGACCGTCAGTTCTACACAAAAAGATCAAGCAAAATGGCTTCTTTGGCTAATGTCCTTTTCACAGCAGATCTTGCCGAAAGGACAAAAGGTTTGTTTTTAAATAATTTGTATACTAAGGCAAATTCATATTTTAAATGAATCATAGTATCATCCGGTTTAAGTAAGGTCAGACATGTATAGTAAACAGAAATGCATGCCAGTTTATATAAAGTTCATATAAAATTGAGCATAATAAAAAATTCATTGCCGAAAAGACAAAAGGTTTGTTTTTAAATAATTTGTATACTAAGGCAAATTCATATTTTAAATGAATCATAGTATCATCCGGTTTAAGTAAGGTCAGACATGTATAGTAAACAGAAATGCATGCCAGTTTATATAAAGTTCATATAAAATTGAGCATAATAAAAATTCATTGTAATGAAAATAATTAAAATCAAATAAATAAATAATGGTGAAAATCATATTTGCTGCGAACAGAAAACGTATTGTATATTTTCTTGATTGACATTCCATAATTATTGATGTCGTGAGCATATCGGTTAATGGCATTAAAACCTCATTCTAGTACTGATAAAGAATTATATAGTCGGACACAAACCACACTCGGTAATTTTCAACAGATGTCCTGGTTATTTTTCTCTTTTCTAAATTGTGTATTGCTGCTTATCGATTGATATATATATATATATATATATATATATATATATATATATCAAGTAATTTCTATCAAGTATTTCATCTCAAGTAACCTCGTATTCATTACCAATAATGATACAATGTTAGTTTAGAATTGATTGCAAAATTTGACGACAGACAGACAGACAGAGAAGTGAAGTTAAATTAAAGTGTGTAAAAATAAACAGCATAGTTTGTCATCATAAAGCTTACAATTTATAGTGACGTACACGAAACACAACTAAGTCAAACTCGGCATCTTCGTGGGAGTTTTTTGCCAAGAGAACACTCACCAAGTGTTTTTATCCACATACTCTATATTTAGCTAACCTGGAATTGATTTATTTAAGTAACTCTGACAAATCCTTCAAAATAACTCGTCATCTATAATGAATTTTTAGAAGTGAAAAACAGAGCTAAAATCTAGTCATGCATTTTTTCCTCAAAACTTCCTATTCAGGTAGCAATGTTGGAGTGTATGCGGTCAACCCTGGTCTTTCGGAAACAGACTTGAGGAAGGAATTAGGTCCCCATAGGTCTCTACTTTCTAAGTACATCCTAAAACCCCTGTGGGCTTCTGCATTTAAACTGCCCCATCAAGCCTGTCAGACGATCATACACTGTGTTCTCAGTCCCAGTCTCGAGCGTAATGATGAAATGTCTGGGAAAGTCTTTAGGTGAGTAGAAAGCTTGAAAGGATAAGATTGAACGTATGTGTTTTTATGCATGTTAGCAGGTGAAAGTATAAACATGTTCTAGTTTTTTCAGCATTTCTATATAGTATTTTTACTCAGTTTAAGTTTTTTCTATCATTCAGAGAATGTGAAGAAGAAATGTTAGATCCTAAAATCTATTCCAAGAGGACAATGGCCAGACTATGGGCAGTTGCTGAACACTGGACAAGACTCGATGAAACGGTATCATCGTCATCAACCATATCACCACCACCATTGGTTGAATCATCACCCCCTAATTTAACCGTATCATCACCCCCTAATTCAACCACATCGCCACCCCCTTCATCCGCATCATTGGTACCCTTGTCATCAACGCCTGGTGCAGAACTCACTGTAAAACAATAACAGTTTGGTTACTGATAGGTTTTAGAAATGTTATAAACTTCAGTGTTATTGTGTTGGCTTATAGTTTTAGGAGTTTTATTTTATAGTGGATGAAATGGTAGTAGATGAATTAGTTTCCTTCAATTTATTGGGGGGGGCTACCGTAGCTGCTTTTCTTAATTTTTTGTAAACTATTTTTTCAACAAAATTCTGAGCAGTCCTTGGGTGGCACCAGCCTCCTGTCCCCGCTTAATAACTCTACTGGGGTTCTCATGCGCACTCCAATTTGAATTTCTGAATACCGGCTAAAGGAGCACCATGCTCACACCTGCATTTTAAATACTTTATAGAAAGTTTCTGACTACACCCTAGCCATCAACAATTTTTAGAAAAAAAAGTTGAGTATTACATTTAGGAAAAATTGATACAGTAGAAATAGCTCCAGTAATATAAGTTATTTTCTCAATTCTTACAAAAAGTGCATGTGAATTTCTTTTTCGGAACGCCACCTATACAGTCGGAGTGATACCATCGAGGACACTCGTCACAGCCTTTCCAACTAATTGCATTTTCATCCGTTGCATGTTTGTTTTTTCTTGGTGGAGAAACTCTGGAGTTGCACGATTAGCAGATGTTTTCATCGATTTCCTCCGAAGTGGGGTGATTGATAGCAGTAACAGTTACAATGAGATCATCATCTATGGCTGAAGTTGAAGGCTGTGTACGACTACTTTGAATGATTACAGCAACCAGATCTGTAATGATAAGTTCTATAGCATCGCTAGTTGGGAGAATTTCAATATCTGCAGGTTAGTTTGCTTTTTGGCGCCCGGGGGCAGATGCCTCTCCTTGCCCCCTTCACTACGCCACTGTTTCGCGCGTCTGAACATAATCCTGATTGTCGGATCATCACAGCTCTTGGAGAGAGCCAAGTTTAAGTATAGTAGTTGAAGTAGATTTTTGAATAAAACAGTTAATACCTGATGAATGCTTGTGATACCACGTGAACCTGCCCAATATAGCTGTTGCGCTGTAATACTTAGGTTATCAGCAATAATCCACGGTTATATCCAAACGTCCAAAAAAGCGAGTCAACATGCAGTTGGGGTATTTGTTAAATTCGAGGCATGAAGAAATCAGGAAACTTTTTCATTTTTTCAGCTTTATATATATACTAGCGGGGGCACCCGGCGTTGCCCGGGGTTTTTCTAATGTTTGTCTCTCTCGCTCCCGTTTCCTTCTCCGCTTTCCCGTCACTTTCCCGCTCTCGGTTTTTTTTCAGCTTCCGGTCGATTTCCCGCTCCCGGTTGCTTTCCCGTTCTCGGTCGCTTTCCCTTTCCCGCTCTATCTTTCGCTCTCAGTTGGCTTCCCATTTTCGCTCATTTATGTATGTATATGTATGTGTGTGTATATATATGTATATAGTTCCCGCTCATTCACCCGCTCCGCTCCGCTCATTTTGTGACGGATTTCAATTTTTTTCACTATATTTGATTCCCCTTGACTCTCAAGGTTGTGTGAAAATTTCATTACGGATGAATGGTGTAGCAATGCATAAAGGACATACATACATACATACATACAAACATTCATTTATATATATATATATATATATATATATATATACATCTGCGTTAGCAAATTTTTCTTCCTTTATTTGAATATCTTTTGTATTTTTAAATCTAGTCTATTGAGAAAAAAGTTTGTGTTGAAAAACTCGTTTTTTCCTTTACTTGTTTGAGTGCCACTTACTGAACAGACCAGCGGCCACTTTACAATGTGGGCAACTTGCAGATAAGACTAACGGCGTATGCAGTGTTTACGGCGCCGCTGGCAGCGCCGCATACTACTGGATAGCTCCACAAGTGCACGAAAAACTTTAACCCCCAACCGAAGTTGGTACTCATTTATCGACCACCAAAGGATGAAACGCTGAGTTGACGTGAGCACATGTGAATTGGTTGAAATTCAAGGAAATTACGTGCCTATACCAGGAATCGAATCCAGGTCCTACGACTCTGAAAGCCGGTGTCTATACCACTAGACCAACACGTCTCAGCCGGTGTCTATATCACTAGACCAACACGCCTAAGGGGGGACCGAGCCCTCAGGACCTCTCTCTGGATCCGCCGCTGAATGGGAACAAAAGAAAACAAGTGGAAGTTAAAAAAAACTTTTTTTATAAACCACGTTCTTAAGATTATCGGAAGTTGGGTAGTCGTAGGTACTTTTTCAAAAAAAAATTCTAGAACTTCCTCCATATTAATTTTTCCAAAATTTTTTTGGAAACTTTTTAGGGAAGCCGTTGGCCGCCCTACCTCCTCAAAAAGTTGTTTTTCTCAAACTTTCTCTATATTTATTTATAAAAAAACAAAAAAGTTTCTGGTGGACCCTTTGCCTCTCCCCCAAATGACGACCATGGATTTATGTTTTGTTTTCATTCCAAAAATTTTCCAAAATTTCTTCCATTTCTATTTTTTCAAAAAAAATAATTTAGACAAATTTTTTGGGGAACTGCTCTTTTAAATGATGCCTCTGAATTCGTGTGTTGTCTTGAAGACCACGTTTATGTGCAAAATGTAAAGTTGAAAGATTAATGGGAAGTGGTGGAAAAATCGATAACAAGTTTTTTGGAAATTGCGCTTTTTGATTTGTGTATTGTCTTCATAGGTACCTAATATCTGTTAATAATTGGTTTTTTCGACATTTTTTTTAAATTTGTGTTTCCGAACTAACGATTTTACGCAAAATTATTAGTTCCAAACAAAATAAATTTATTATAGTTTGAATGCACCAAATTATTACTAATCTTCAATTTTTTCCAAAATTAAAAATATTTTAAAATCTGATCATAAAACCCCACCAAATCATTTTTTAAGCTCTTTATTATACACAATTGCTAACTATTTAGTCGTGTTTGTCAGTAAAATTCGAGATTTGAAATTTCTATTATTTTCACGAGGTAGGTTATTATCGTTTAGGTAGCAATTATTTTGTCGTTCATAAATGAGCAAATATATAATTTCATGAATTATTATTATACATGTGCAATTAGTAAAATACAATGTTGTTTTTTTTACTATAAAAAAGCTTCAGAAAATGTAAAAGAAAAAAAGTACAAGGAAGTTAACGGCGAAAAAGAAAATCATTTGATTTTCTAGCAACATTAAATTTCAGTTTCTCAACGTTGAACGTTTGCTGTTGGTCTATTATCTATTACAGTTTAAACAATGTTCAACTAACATTCTAAAATACTGTATAATTCTTAAGATGAAGTATATAGATATTTATTCTGTAAATTTATTTTTGACACATTTGGCACTTTTTTGTTTAATAGTCATTGAGAAAAAATTGTTTTCTACAAATGAATTATTAATTCAAAACAAATTTATCAAACTGACAACATTTTATGGAAAGTACATTTGTCTTTCGTCAATCCCCGATTTTGAAGTTTTTGGCACCAGGAGTGTTTTACAATGTTTTCAATACTGCTCTTATTTTTGGACCAATCCATGTACCAGGTAACAACTAAATTTTAATTTAATCACATCTAAATAAAAAAATATTGATAATTAAATTCACTCGGTCATGAACATTTTTGAGACAAATTTTATTAGGCTTAACTCCGCCGTTCTCTTTCATCAACAATTTTCTGGGAAGAGGCCTTATTTAGTATAACTTGACAAGACGACACAATGAGTTGCCCGACTGAACCTTAAAACGTCACTGCTTCGACAATGGAAAATTAGATTAATATCTGAAAAAGCCACTTTTTTCAAATATTTTGCTAATTGTTAAAATATCCATGTAAATAACCGGTGTTTTTTTAACTGAAAACTTCATTTATTCAACAGCAACAACAAATACAATTATTTATAATTTTCAGATTAAATTTCAAACATCAGAGCGGAATCTGTCAGCTTTATAGAATGGAAAATAGCAACTATAATGTCAACATTACCAATTCTAACGATTGTGAAGTTTATTATGCTTCGGGACTAATTGGATTAGGTACAAATATACTAAAAAAAAGTATTGTAAAAAATAATTTAGTTTAACCTTCCAATAATTACTTTTCTATTTATTACATTTGATAAAAAAAACGTAAATAAATTTTCAGCATTAGAAACAATTGTAGATTTTCTTTGTTAAAAAATTTAGAAACCTTATCCACATTTGAAAAAAGATATTAGAAGGATAAAAAAAAACAGAAACTTGCTGTAACATTTGGTTTTAATTTTTGCAGATTGTATGGTTCCATTTGTATATTTGCCAAACTACCACAAATGCTATCTGCTAACCGCAGCCAAAGGCAATTTCAATAAGAGTCTCCAATACTGCAACAATCTCCATCCACGTTCACACGCTGTAGTCATTAGCGGTCACTTGGAAACAGAAGCAATTTTCAATTACTTCCTTTCAATTGACAGTTTGTAATATTATTACACGTTTATAATGATGCTAGAAATTATAATTAATATATATATATATATATATATATATATATATATATATATATATATATATATATATATATATATATATATATATATATATATATATATATATATATATATATATAATAGCCCATGTATGTGAAAGACGTCTATATGAGACGTCTGTTTAAGACGTTTTTGTGTGACAATCTGCTATCTATGGCAAAATATATTATATGAAATGAATTTATTTATATAGCGCCAGATAAAGTCAGAGGCGTTTACGGAGGTTTCTTTGTAATAGGAAACTTCGAAGAACACGCTATTTACATAGACATGAGAAGTTAACCCTAGATAACTCTGAGTTGACGTGAGCACATGTGAGTTAGTTTCTTGCTCAAGGAAATTACGTGCCCCGGACCGGGAATCGAACCCGGGTCCTACGACTCTCAAAGCCGGTATCTATACCACTAGACCAAGCCATCACATACATACATACATACATACATACATACATACATACATACATAGTACATACTGAAAAATTCAACATAATAATTGTGATTTTTAAATTTTCAAAATTTGAATAGTTTATTTTAGATTGAAATATTTTTAAGTAATTTGAAAAAATTATACTTTGCCTATAGGTACACACCTGTAGGTATTCAAATATTTTTTTAAATAAATATTTTTTTCCTTTTAAATATTAATATTTAATCTAGCTAATTATCGTTTATTGTATTTATTTTATAAAATTACTTTTTATTTAAACATTTCTTTGACAAAATAAACAAATATTCCACATGTATTTATTTAGCCTCAAAATGCAGATCAACTGTAAATTTTGCCTCTCATGAAATCTTCACGGCTGGAAGAAGATTGACTCCAAATAAATCATCTCCATCTCCCTTTGTATGGCTACCATTTCCAAACCAGATAATATATTTTGGTCCTGAGGTTGACTGGTATTTGGGTGAACCAAATTTTGTCGGCACGGACGAATACTGTGTTACCCTCTCTAAGAACATTTCCTGGGCTGACACCAGCTGCGGCCGTTCGCTATGCGTTCTATGCGAAATAGATGTTTGACATTTCCAGATTATTGGCATCTCACCGTTTTTAAAACATTCTTTTTAAAGCTTAAAAAATGTACTTTGTTTGAACTAATGAAAAAACTATTTGTTCTTATTTTTTTTAGAAACCTGCTTATTACTAATTTTTTATACTTTTATACTGTTGACTCGTCAAAAATTTAGTTTGGAAAAATAAAATTGTTTTAGTTTTTAAACCAATTTATGCGTGTAAGTAAAACACAGGTTTATATGTTTATCAAATAAAACAAAAAAAATCAAATGTCGTGCAATATTGACAGGTATGTTTTAAATAATAATTAGTAAATAATTTGTTGTAGAGCTTATATTTCTACAATAGCATTTTAGCAAGTACATAAAAAGGTAAAACGGTGTCAGCAAATTTGAAATATCATCAAATGAATAGCCGTCAAGATTGGGAAATTCTTGAAGTCCCAACTACTTTTATGTCGTGGATGAACACATTTCTGTTTTACTTACTTACTGAACACTTACTTTTTCGAAGTAAACACAATCAGAATTGAAGTTAATAAAGATAATTTTATACATTTAGGGTTATTTCACAATTTTTATATTTCTCATTATTAAAACTTTTGTTTAAATTTTTTTTATCTGTTTCACTCACACCAGTGTTTCATCAAGATCCGCTGACTATGGAGGTGACCAACAGCGATGATTTCTTTTATTGAGGTTTTCACTAATTTATTTGACAAAATCAAGTTTTAAAGTTATGCGATAGACACGAGGGTCCTGGTGCAGCACCTTTTCATGAATTAAAAAAAACATTCACGACTTGTTCTAACTTTTAACATTTTTTGGGTAATTTATGTAATCGATTTCAATTTTTTCACAGCAATTTTTTCCCATTCAAGTTTATGTAAAAAAAATCAATACGATCGGATGAATAGTGTAGCTATGCATAAAGAACATACATACATAGACAGTCATTTATATATATATATATATATATATATATATATATATATATATATATATATATATATATATATATATATATATATATATATATATATATATATATATATATATATATATATATATATATATATATATATATATATATATATATATATATATATATATATATATATATATATATATATATATATATATATAGCTCGCGATTTTGTGATTCTGACTGACAAAATAGTAGGTCAAAGTTACTGCGTTAGGGGCACTTTATAGCCATGGAAATTTTCAATAATATATATTAATAACGCTTTAAGACGTGGAAACAAAAAACTAAAGTTGTGGGACCCCAAATACGAAAGTTATAAGAAAAATAAAATGTGGACCAAACATCTAGACGCAATATCTAGGTGAATTGGGCATGGCCAAGTGTATTCATTTTTTTCGTTTAATGCGCGCGTTTCTTACGAGTCTCCTGATGTAACCAAAGACTATACAGACGTTTGAATTATCGAGATATAAACGGCTCAACTCAAAAGCATTTCTTTAAAAAAAATTATTTTAATCTTGACTTGTTAACAGATTGCATTACAATGCAGCCCCAATTCATAGATTAGATGCAAATTTTGAACCATCTTAAATAATGAGCATAAGAATTAAGGTTTTAATTTATATACCAATGGGGATGGTTTCAACCCCCAAAAACGCCCCTGGTTACGCCTATGAGCTACGGCCCGGTTACTCTCTCTAGATACGCCAGTGCCTGAATGTAAAGCCATACGACTAGCCATCTTGACAGTTAAAAATCCACTCACGTTTTTATTGTTCAGTATAAGTTATATTAACTGACCCTTAAAAATATTTTTTTCATTCTTCGTATATTAAAATTTTTGTCAAAAATAAATTTATTTTTATAATTGTTTATGTTAATACAAATTATTTTATTCTATACCAAACAACTAATAACAAATGTGCTTTGCTTCGGCGTTCCATAATGGTGCACCTGATTGGTTTGCTTTACTTTTAACTTTACTTTACTTTTTTACTACTTAGCGCCTTCTAGTGGTGATGTGTTGGAATATTGGCTGACGGTTTTTTACCGATAAGTTTTTTATTTTATTAAAAATTTTATTAAATTTTTTATTTTAAATATTTTTCAACATCATGCTGAAGCTATAGGAAAAAACGCAGTAGCAATTTATTTAGTGTAGCATTGTAGCGCTAACTCTTATATTATAAGTTAGTCTAATAACTCTTATATTATACGTTTTTTAAGTAATCTTAAGACTTAAGCTAAGACTAGGACTTAAGCTAAGACTGACTGAGGCTCTAAGACTAGGATACTAGAATGGCTAATCATAGTCTTCACTTCTCTTACCCGTGTTTTATTTAAAATATTTCAAGCACGTGTCACGAGAGTGAAGTTAACAACTGCCGCGAAGAACTCATGCATTTTACACAGAAAATCCAAAATTGTTGCTTTCAGTAATCAATCATTAACTAAGTATAATTAATGATCAATCCTGTTAAATTTAAACTATAATACTAGGTCTACATTTTCTTTTCCTTTTTTAAGTTCCTTCCATTTATTTTTATTTGTTTGATCCATCACCAGATGCTGACAGTTTAGGTTTTCTTTTTGAATCAAATAGTTTTTTCTACAATCATCAACTTCCACCAGTAACTAACTCTTTTTTCTTCAATTTTTGTAGAACCAATAACTTCATTCATTTTTAGATAATAATAAACTAGTTTTTAGTCTTTTCGCTATGCATGACTGGCTGCTAAGATGATATTTTCAAGCATTTCATCACAACTGTCTTTCAACTGTGCTAACTTTAAGAAAATTAAACATTTATTCAGAGAAAATCTTCAATTCAAAAATGGCAATAGAATTGAACAATCAAGAACATCGAAATGGCCAAGAATGTCCAATTTGCTTAGATGTCACAAGGGTGGATATAATTTCATTAGAACCATGCGGTCACCGTTTCTGTCGTCCATGCATTCTGCAGGTTATACAACAAAACACATTATGCCCGATGTGCCGGGGAAGGATTGCAGGAATGGGCGGGATCAAATATGTGAAATATCTCATTATTTTGTTAGCAATTTGCAGCGCATTACTCTCAAATTACTTTTTCCCGGAGGTCTTTGCCATCCTGATAATGTGTATAAGTTTGATTGACATGTCCCTAGCTGTGCTGGGCTTTCGTTTCTATTTGTCTTGTGGATTATCTGCTCGGATGTTCTTCAACTTTCTCGGGATTCCAGGTCGGTTAAATTTTGTACAGCCATATGCAAGAGTGGCCAACTGTCTGTACATAATGTACGATTTATTGAGACTTTATAACCTATTTTCCCCACTGGAGTTGTATATAGTGGCTTTTGTAATGGCTTTTTCATGTGTTGAGTCAGGATTCATTCCAGTATTCCAGGACAAATCATTAAGCTATTTCATTAGGATTTTTTGGGACCCACCACCAAATACCTTTGAAATGTTTTGGAACTCATTTTTCTGATTTTTTAATTGCTTAAGAATCACTTATTATTCAAAAATTAAATAAATAGTTTTTCCATTTGTTTTTTTTTCTTCAAACAAATTATTTATCTGATATAATGGTAATTCTCTGGACAGGTTCACTCCACTTTGTCTCGATTCGATTGCGTCAGTGGAATGTGGTGCATTGTCGTAGTTGTAATTATATTGGTAAAAAAAAACAACAGCATTTAAAAAACACAGAGGAAATGTAGCACCGGGCGAACAGAATTTTAACCTCAAAAGAAGTACTTTGATTTATAGTTCATACTTAAAATTTCAGAATAAATCTAATTGACTTTGAATGTAGCATCCGTACTTATTAAAGTATCCCGTTTGCCAGTTATGTCTGAGTTGAGAAGAACATGGCAACTTAATTCCATGTCAACTTTCGAATCTTTTCTGTAAAACTGAGAAGAGATCAGTTTTTTCTCTCCGTTCGAGAGTCAACAGCTGTAGCCGATGAGGAGGCTTATTACTTCCAGCATCGGTAAATTTTTTAGCGGGTTAAATTGAAAATTTATTTGTTAATGTATAACCTACATTATTATTGTTTTATGCAGAGGCGACACAAACACATTGACCTCGTTGCTCGGTAGTTCTGTAATTACTACATCGGCAGCAAACGAATGTGCTTGTTTCTACACTCGTATCGGCCGTGCCTTTCTAAATAATTTTTCTTATTAACAAGGCCTGATTTGAGACATAGCTATTGGTAATTTATTAAGTCCAGCTTTATAAATATATGATTATTTTTAATAAATATATATATTCTAATTAAACTTTTTTGTTCTATAATGAAAAAAACAGCTAAGAGTTAAGTTATTTATTTTAGTTTCAACAAGTTTTAGAAAGAATCATATTAGTTGTGAGAATTATTTTATTTAGTGTCTTAGTTACTTTTGTCACTAAATATCACTGATGCTGAAGTGTGTTTCATGAATTAGATCCTACTATCAACATTTTATGACATTTATCACATATCATTTTTTTAAAACTGTAACTTAAAATTAAAAAATAAATACAATTTTTTGCCATTGACAACTAACTTGTTTACTTATCACAAATCTGGCTGGTAAAATACATTAAATCTTGTGTACATAGCTGGAAAACTGGCTAAAGTACTAAAGATTGCTAGAAATGGTAAAAAACATTACTATGTACGGTATAATTAAAAATTAAGTATTGCTTTCTTTAAAGAAACTCAAATTTGATGGTTTGTTTTTCTACATAGAATTTTTAATTTTTTTGAAGGTTCAATAAATTTTATTCTATAATTCACTTGTATTTTCTCAAATGAATCTGAACATTTAACAGAATGTAAAGTCTGTAGCAACAAATAAACCCACTAAATTTTAACTCTGTTGGAACACGTGAAGTTAGTTTTTTTGAGTAATGTAAGGTGCCAACATATGGCTCAAGCAAGAATTTAAAAAAAAAAGTATAAGTCTTCAGCTAATCAGACAGACTCACAACAGAAAATATTCAAATTCCTTGAAAATCTGGATTCTGGAATAAGCTTTTATGGTAATAAAACAACTGAAATAGCTCATTAAATAGACATCGATGCTATAGGCCTTAATATAGTTCAATCGTCTTTTCGTTTAATGTGCTAATTTTTTAGATATTTAAAACGAAAAGAACAAAAATCTTCAAAATAATGTATTCACATATAACAAAAAAAATTCCTTGTCAAAAATTTTAAAACAAAGAATTTGTGTCAAGTTGCTGGTCTTGAGCTTTCCTCAATTTTTCAGCTATTTTGAAAATCTGTGAACAAGATTATATTGAATGTGAAATTAAGCACAAATTATTTTTATAATAAATTATTAACCAAAGCATTAAAATTACAGAAAATTTGGAATAACATACCTAAATAAGCAAATTCTATCATAAAGTTTTTCTTACAAATCCTGCTGTTAAACATGAAAACTAGCCGGTGTTTAGAGCTGGATGAGTCAAATCAGGCTTCTCATTCAGACATTCTATCCATCTTCATAAACAAATATATATATATATATATATATATATATATATATATATATATATATGTGCGTGTGTATGTATATATAACTAAGTTAATATAAACTCATGTTTACTTTCTCAAAGTTCTTGAATGAGGCAAATGAACACCCATTGATCTCATATATTCATATCCCTTAGGCCCATATGAATGCAATGTTAAGGCAAAATGTTTCTGATCCTCTGAATACTCTCTTGATCCATTTGAAAATAAATGAATTGGAAAACCTTGAGAAATAATTAATGTCATTAATAAATATAGAGATGGAGTTTCAAAAAAACCTTGTGTTACCTGAAAACCCTTCTAATGATGACGCAAGCTTCTTAATTTGAGACTGCAAAGTTTTAATCTCGTTTCTGAGGTTTTCATTGGTTTTCTTAGACAAAGTAAGTGCTTTAAATGTTCTCCCTGTGTAACGAAGCTTCTTTTTCATTTTTGAGGAAATTTGTGCATAATTATGTAGTTGGTTTTCAATTTTTCTGTATGATGTTGCATAGCCATGATCCTAATAAACATCATGCAAGTAAAAATGTAAAATATACAGACGTTAATTTTCAATTCCTAAGTTTTAAAGTGAAACTAATTGAACTTCTTTATCTATTACATAAAGAACAATGTATGTATGTATGCTTGTTTGCTTTGTATAAAAATTCAAACATCTGGGCTTTTTGAGAAAAAGTTTCTAGGCACCATAATTTTGGCATATAACGCGCCTCTATGATGGCCTGGAGAGGGGTTAAAAAAGATTTGGCTTTAGAAATGAACACATTTTGATTGGTAAAATGTGTTATATTTTCTATTTAAAATACATTTTACGATTTTACATTTCCTGATTAATCGAATAAAATCCTTTTTTATGATCTTTCCAAGCATGTCAGAGTGAGTGTTATATGAATACAAATACAGTATTTTGACCTCTAACCACTGGGGTCAAGAAAATCAAAATGGTTATTGTTAGGGATTGCTAGTGGTATAACAGTAAGGCATCTATAAAAGTGTAGAAAATCACTTTAAAACATTTGGGGATGGTATAAAACAATTTTAAAGTGTTTTGTTGTCATTCCTAAGTGGAAAATAAACTAATGTATAAATACCAGGGATTCAGGTATTCCAGCCTAGTATCATTTAAAAGAGATAAGTTGAGTATAATCCTGCTATAAGGCTAAGAAGATCAGATCATCAAGTTATCAACATCTTGAAGACACTTAATAAAAATGGTTTGTCCAAATTAGATCGCAAGGCATCGTAGTCAGTGGATCACTAGTCACAGAAAAAACGATGGATTTGATTCAGAAACATGGTCACACTGAGTTCAAGTAGAGCGATGGTTGGCTGGATGTATCAGCTCAAGTATCATCCACAAGAATGGTCACGTGAAAAATGCCTAGATTCCGATACACAGGTTCCCACCTCAACAGCTCTCATTGTTGCAGAGATTATCTCAGAGGTTCAACGTTGTGCTGAACCTGATATCCTACATTCACCAATGTTCAGAGATGTAATGCAAACATTCCAATATAACATATTCCAAATAACAATGATGTGCCTTAAACTGAACAGTTATTCGCACCGTTGTGACTCAACAGTTATTAAGACCATTGAATAAGCTGGATGCCACCATAGAATAGGCTGTGCCCTATCTCGTACAACAGAAGAAAGTGGCGGACTATTTTAGACCATAATAATGCAATTTACTGACATTTCATATACAATAAATATAATTTGTTCTTCCATAGTAACTGAATTTGTGTTTCGTACCCTGGATATGATACACTTCAGATATAAGATATGTATTTATTGGGATTATACTGTATTTCTATCCTACAATGAAAACTACTTAAAATATTAACAGAAAATCTAGGAATTAACGCTAACCAATGCTACGTATCTAGCAAACTGATCTTTTCTGGAGGATGATGCTTCAACTATTTCAATGTCATTATTAAAATCTACTACCTAAAATTAATAAATACAATGATTAGTTGTTCATAAGAACATACAACAAAAATATTTAAAAAAGACCTCGGATATGATCTGCTCTACATGAAAATTTTCTTCATCTTTCATCTAAGGAGAAAGTTAAACACAAGCAATTTTTCCAAATAACAAAATAAATACTACAAACCTTTGTTAAACAAATTGACTTTTACTGTGTTTCAAATTTTTTACTAAAAATTTTAATGAAATTTCATTGCTTGTAAAATATAAACATTATTAGAAACAGCTTAAATATTTACATCACGAGGGGTTGAAGCCATGGGAATGTTTTCTTTTTCATCTTCAGCCTATATAAATTAATATTTCTTGCAAGTCAAGAAACATGTTAATAAATAAAATTTATTTATTTAAATACAAACCTTAGCAAAGTTAAATATATCAGGAACAGCATTTTTGGCCAGAAGAACCTTTGTTTTCCAAGGTAAAAGCAATGAACCTGAAAAATGTCTACTGCATAGGCAGGTGTGTTTTCTAGGTTGCCAGCCAGGAGGCATAAACTTTTCAACCTTTTGAATCCATTTGCTCCTTTGTGAAGGTATTATTGGAAATCTTAAACAAAAATAAAAGCGAGCTAGTCAGTTATTTAATTGCTAATTCAAGTTCTATCCAATATAATATTTACTTATGATGACTTATTTCATCACTTCCATATGTATCTTTACATCGTTTTATGCAACATATGATTGTCATTTTATAAATCTGTTCAGCAGTCAATCTCAATATGGTTGAGGAAATTCTTCAAAGACTATTTTTGGATATTTTGGCTTCCAGCTAGAAAAAAAATTGCGAAGATTTGGAGTTTAACTTTAGCAATTAATATTATTAATAATAACAATTCAATTCATTGGATGGTCATTGTCATTTGGGACATTGGAAGCTCATCTTCATCTTTTGCCTTTAATATAGATTCTAAAGTTTAGAACAATTGCAATTAATCAATATCACTTGCATATTATCATCTAATAATAATTTATATTAACGAGTGCCGCTATCGAACAGTGTTTTGAGTCGTTGAAGTAGATTGTAAAATATAAACAAGATGAAAAGTGAAAAGTATATTAGTTAAAACTAGTTTTTTCTTGGTACGAAAATAAAATACAAATAAACCTATAACTAGTAAGTTTCAGGCTCATAAGAGCTAGAAAATATTCACGAAATCGTTACAACTCAAAAACTCATGACTAGTAAAATGCTCGGTGAAGCATATGCATGTCCTCATTCGAACCAAGACCGTTATTGTACTTAAAATAAAATGAAAATACATATTAAAATCAAGTTCAACTCGAAATTAAAATAAATCAGGGCCCGTACAGTAGGGAGGACGGGGCTTGTTGTCTCATGTTTGTTTTACTTCAACGAAGGTGCACAGGTCAAATAACGAGTTATCACCAATCTATGATGGAGGAACGTAAAATGGGGAGGTGAGAGAGCATTTGCCCCTCTCCTGATTTTCAGAATTAAAAATTTCATTGCCTTTTAGTTTACTATATAATTTTTTTATTTTAACTTTACTTAATTTTGTGATGATTCAATGCGTGTTGAAACGCTTTTTGCCTGTGTAGAAAATTTTATATCTGAGCTCGATGCTAGATTTACCAATAACTGTAGAGTATTAAATTGTGTAGGTATCCAAAATGTAATCAGCAAACTCGTAGTACTTTACCCTACTAATGGTATCTATGCAGTGTTGATTCTGATTCCCTCACAGCTGTCTACAGCAAAGTCATTTTTTACAATCGTATCGTTAGAAATAGGTTCAACTTTGTTAAATGATCACAATATTCGAAGACACTGACACACGTGAGCCATTTTCCAAACAGTTTTAGTACCTAAGCTTCTCATAGCCAGTGTTGTTTCAGTTAAGCGTAACTTTAACTGAATTTGGTCTAATAACTGAAAAAAGAGATTTAAGTTAAGTACTAACTGAAACTGTAACTGAAAAATAATTTTAACTTTAATTGTAATACTAATAGTAAAAAAAAGTAGTAACTGTAATACAAACTGAAAAAAAATGTTTTCGGAAAATGCAATACTGAAATGCGCCAAAATTTTATTTCTTTGTTTATATTTGGTAACCGGACCCACTCGTGTCTTTTATCTCTACTATGATTTGCTTTTTCATCGCTTTATTTGCATTTAACGACGTATGAACAATGTTAAAAATAAATTCTGGCCGAAAACAAGAAAATGGAGTTTGGCGTTATTTAAGTTACGAACCCTCTACTGATAAAAGCCGGTGCAACGTGTGGGAGAAAAAGATTCGGAAGCTCACGTGTTCGAAACTTGCGTAGCTCTGTTGACAAGTAAATCATCTAAGTCATAGACATAAGGAAGTGGCAAAAGAACTTGAGGTTTTGGAGACAAATCACAAAAAGCTAAAGGCCAAGCGCAAACTAATGGAAAATGATATAGGAAACACGGTTAACCAGAATAGCGCACAGACTACTTTGCCGGCTTTTATTAACCAAAAAAGAATGGAATTCAGATGAACAAGAAGTGAAACTGAGACAGCGTTTGCTTAGTAATATCAGTACTGGGTTATATTAATAACTGTTATACTAACTGTAATAGTAACTGAAAAAATTATTAACTCTAATATTAACTGGAAAAAATGAAAAAAATTAACTTTAACTGTAATACTAACTAAAAAATATTAAATTGGCTAACTTTAACTGATACTCTAACTGAAAAACCCTAACTGAAACAACACTGCTCATAGCTCAGAGTGATCGACCTTGTTCTGAGGTGCTTCTCTGGTTAGCAGCCGCCATATTATTGTCAGTTTAAACAGTTCACAATATCAACTCAGCCTCGCCAATTGCGAGCCAGTCCCAAGCCTATATATATATATTGTGCACATATTTAACCACTTTATTTCTGTTTATGTTATGTTCAACAAAATTAAAAAAATATGTTTTACTTTCCTTGTAAACAAGTAAAGGAAAAAACGAGTTTTTTAACACAAACTTTAATTTCAGGTAGACTCGATTTAGAAATACGAAAGATGTTTAAATTTTTTTATTGAATCATGTATTGTCAACCAATTTAAACCTATGCCGAAAGTTTCAGCTTTCTAGCTAGTCAAAAAGCTGGTTAAATTTTATTCGCAAGATTTGTGTACAGAGATAACCACACACACACACACAAACAGAGATTGTAACCTAAATAAAAGTTTGTAAAAACGTTACAAAACCCTCATTAACCTTAATTATTAGCTATATACAAGAAATTGTTTAAGTTAAAATATAATTCTTCAGCTGAAAAAGTCACTATATCTATTTCTAAAAAAATGATATTTTTTTTATTTAAAAATCAAAACAAAATGCCAGAAATATATTTTCTGTGTTCCTGAACATTTGATTCGCCGGCAGTATGAGTGGCCTTTTCTAATGCTGAATGTCTATTATTTTGAAGCCATGAGATAACATATTTTTGTAGTTGAACATCTCTTATTCCTGGCCCATTAGGCTAAAAATACAAGCATGAGGATAAGCTGGGGGATCAGGGATCAGGCGGGGTCAAAACCCAAACCCCCCTGTGTAATGTTTTGATTTTCCTACAGGGGGTCAGCAATGTGTCTAGGGGAGGGGTTGAACTCCCCAACCCCCCGGCAATTTTCACCCTGCCTCCATGCAAAAGTTTGTTCAAATTGCTCCAGCGGTTTGGATGTGATAAGTCAGAAGCACACAATGCTTTTGCATATATAGATTTATAAGTGTGGTAGCGACCTCTAAATAATTTAAGATTTAGCTGATTTTTTTTGAATTCTTTGCCTGCTTACGAACAAAGTTGAAAGGTGTCCCATTGAAAAATGTAATTTTGAAAATTAAGGACCACCCTAGTGACCATATTTAAAAAAAGTCTCAAAAATATAAAAGCTTTTCCAAGGTTAAAGATTTAAACAATTTTCTAATTAATACTCAAGAAAAATTGAAACAATATAAAATATTTTTTTTCCAATTTGAAACTTTTATTAAATTTTTTTGCACTCCCCCAAATTAAAACAACACCCCACGGTGGGGTCCCCACCGGTTAAAAAATAAAAACCCCTGGGCCTGCACTAGACTAGACCAACACGTCTCATTAAACGTTTTTAAGAACTAAAATTTTTCAAACTTTAATAAGCTGCCATATAAAATTTTCAATTTAAAACTGTTTGTGGGGATCCACAATGGTTGTAAGGAGGCCGATGTCCGTGAGCCCCACCCCCTCATAGCTACGCAACAGGGCGGACCAGGTTATATCATCTTTAAAGGTCAGAGGGCATATTACTAAACCTTTAAAGGTATCCGTCAGCATCGGTGGTTCAGTGGTAGAATGCTCGCCTGCCACGCGGGCGGCCCGGGTTCGATTCCCGGCCGATGCACATTTTGCGAGGAAGTACTCGCAGTAATTTCTTTATCTGCTTTAGAACTTTTTGGGTTCGTGAAAACGATGTATTCTTTTCAAATTAAATACTTAGGTTTTCTTAATTCCACTTAATTGAATAGGTATCCTATCCTACGAAGCAATTGCATTGCATGGTTCTTCAAAAGCAAAATGGTTTCTTCAACACATTGGTAAATTCAATCCGTTTATCAATTGTTTGTTGATTTGTTTAACGTCTTTATCTGATCGCTTATCAATCAATCAATCAATATGAATATTCAAACAATAATTACTACAGAGCTCGGTGGTCTTTTGTATTGATATGCCTAAAGAAAAACTTTTTTTTAATTGAACTTTAAACCTTTTGCAATCAAGTACAATGTTCTACCACCAGGGCTACCCTATTCTTGGCCGGTTCAGAATCATCAGAATAATCGGAACAATATTATATGCGCTTTATCAATGATTTCAATGCAAGGACTTCCAAAATGGATGGCGCGAGTTTGATACGATCACGTACAGAGTTGAAATTGAATGCGTTAAAATAGCGCGAAGTTTTTAAGCTTGCTTGATGTCATATCATTGCAGGGGCCGTGGATCTTTTAATAATTTAATATGATCCAGTAGAAGTTTATGTTTTAGATTTTTGGGTTGTTGAGGATGAGATTTTCTGTTTTAGAGCTAGTTCTTCGAGGCATGATGTAGTTATTTTGCCGCTGGAGAGTTTTCTTTCTTGTCTCTTGTTTTGAAAATTTGTACTGATTAGATTAGAAATATTAGAAACTTTTCTTTTAAAAGGATTTTTTGAATTAATATATGTACACATCTATATAATTGTAGTTGATTTGGCGAAATGTTGGCAAGCATATTCAACGATTCCATCATGACAAGAAATGAAACGAGGGACTGGAGACACGCAAGCAACTACACTGCTATTCAAAAAAAGAAATAGGCTGGAGATCAACAATTGCAAGCATACTGAGATCAACAAAAAATACTTTGTTTGGATTTAATAGACTCAAAAAACACGAACAAATGAGAAATGACTTCAATAAGTTTACAAAATAAATCAGGCACATGTTATATTTGCTGTTTAAATCGCAACAAATTATTACATCAACAAGAGCCATCTTAACTAACGTTATATGTATGTTTAAAGTATCTTAAACAATTATATATGCCTTTAATAACAACTAGCCCTTTCAACGACAATTTTTTCTTAAACTGAGAAATACCATCATAGAATTAAAGAGAGTTTAGTTCAATATTAAACTTTTAGAGCGAGTGTCAGAAGAGCTACTGGCCAAAGTACGGAAGGACACGGACAATTTCCTGAATTTGTTTGGAAGAGCGTTTCCAAGTTGGAACTAATGGTATCAGAACATCTAAAAATCCAATCCAGCGGTTTTGGAAAGCCTGCTTTCACCTAAATATACATTTCAAAAAGGAAATGAATTAAAAATAAATTTATTATAAATGAAATTTTATAAGTTCATACGATAATTACAACTTACCTTTCCAAACTCTTGGCTGTATTTGTAGATTTCATTATTTTTCACAAAAAATATATCGTAAATAACTGAGCTTGATGGGAAACAAAAAGCTGCACTTATGTTTGGTGGAATGCCATTGAAGAGTGATATCTTCTTAGGGTAACCAGGCGTTACTTTATTCGTCGTATAAGAAAATCGATAATATTCATCACCTGGAAAAATAAATTAAAAACACTTTTTCTAATTGCTATAATAGAACGGATAATTCAAATAGTTTAATCTATGTTTAAAATCATGATTTAAAGACACTTATAACTTTTTTGCCAACCTTTGAAAAAATATATGTCTCCATTGTTCAGCTGTTGTAAAGCTGCATCTACATTGCTCGGAACTCCTGGGAATGTGCTCGAAATTAGTTTTGGAAAATCATCATCAAGTACGAACTTCTTTGTTACTTTATTGAAACGGTATGAATACACTTTATTTCCCTAAAAATCATTGAAACAAAAAAAATCAAGAAAAAAACAATCAAATAAAAAAAATAATCAAATAAATATTTGTCAAATAAAAAATTTATCACATAAAAAAATGGACTAGAATGGGCAATGAGCTGAAAACTGAGCTCTGATAAGTAGCTGAAAAATTCAAGTGGAGGAAAACTCAGATCGCAAGAATTCGTGGTTAAAAAAGAAGCTGTAAAAAAGTAAATGGGAAGTCGGTAACTCAAGCCAAACTAAAAATTAAAAAAAACACGAAACGTTGACAGCGTCACTTTCTTTATCATTAACTCTCTCCACTGTCATTGCATCATCGTACATAGTTCTTATCACGGAAACTAACCTTTAATTCAACAACTTGACATCTCAGTGCTTACCACACTATCTCACAATATGTTGTCTATCAAATGCCATTTCAGGATCAACAAAGGCCATCAACAGATCTTTGTTCTTTGCGAGAAATATTTCCTGCAGCCGACGAACTATGAAAATAGCATCGGTAGTACCTTTCCCCATCATGAAACCAAACTGCATATCAGTAATTGTTAGAATCTTTTTTACTTTTTTTTTCAATCACTCTCTCCAAGACTTTCATTGCATGTTCTAACAATTTTATGCCCCTTTATGAGCCACATGCTAACGCATCACCTTTTTCTTTGTAAACATTCACCATCCAGCTCCTATTCCGGTCTATAGGGGTCTTACCATCCTTCACTACTGCATTGCACACATCAGTTATCCACCCTGTAACAACAGTCCGAGCAGTTTTCAGCATGTCTGCCGCCATTCCTGAAGGTCCTGCTGTCTTGTTACACTTCATCTTATGAATTGCATTACAAACTTCCATTGTAGTTATCTTTTCACTGGACCAACAAACAGGACTTACAACATGAGTTAAACCGTTATTAAGTTAAAGAAAGTTTTGTAGTCTAGAAATTTCCCGATATTATATCACGTTAACATAATAAAATTTAAAAATTGCCTTAAGAAACTCCATTCTGGATCTGTTGTGTGTTTCTCTATAGAATGCTGCATCAACGTTTTTCGGGAAATTAACAAAATGACTCGATGCTAATTTTGTTTTGACGGGTCTGTCGTTATTAATGTCTAGCAGGTACATTTTTTCACCTGTATATTGAATTTAAAACGGTTTTTTATTAATTAATATAGCCCTCCATGTTCTAATTGTCGAAAAAGTATAAAATGACACAGATTACCATATAAAACACTTGTGTTAGAATATATAAAAAAAAACACAAATAGTATTTTGCATAATTAAAAATCCTACCTTCAAAAAACAATATAACATTTTTGGTGTAAATAACAGCATCTAGTTTATCAATGCTACAAATCCCGGTTTGTTTCGTCTTTATAACAACTGAAATGTTTTCATCCTTCAAGGGAGCACCTGCAAACAAAATTAATCTACTATATACTACTATTCCTTGTATGATTTGAGATTGATTTGTTTATTATGGCTCCACTATCACAAGATATTGCTGTAGGCGTAGAGCGGCAATTTTACCGGAACGAGTGGTGTAATTTAATTTCAGGAAAAAATTGAAGACGTGGTTGTGTGCCAATTTTTTTTCTACAAAGTTAACTAATCTTTAAATAGCAAACGGAAATAGTGGTACCTTATTTTCAAAATATTTCCAAATTTTCAATTTTCTGGGGGGGGGATGGGAAACAACAATTTTATCGAGAGACGAGGCAACATTTTGTCCGGAGGTGGCTCTGGTTCCGTAGGTTCTGAAAAAGTTTTTGGTGCTACCGAAAAGTTCATGGTGTTACCGCATATAACGCAAATATTTATACGACTCCAAAAGAAATTGAACCAACGAGTCTACGGCAATACCGCTTTGCCTAAATGCAAGTGCTATCACCACCAAGTCTTTCGATGCTACATAACACTAGACTTGACTACTTTACTTTGACTCGACAGATAGTCTGCTGCCAGATAGATAATTTATGAAGGGAAACATTGCGTTGAAATGTTTCGTGCCTATATCTATAACACAAATATTTATACGTTTATATATATATATATATATATCACCAATTGTATGCGGGTTTTTGGAATGGTTTTGTAGTTTATTGAAAGATAATAAAATAAAGCCTTGATATGTGTTTTTTTCTTCTTTAAAATAGCCTCTTTATTTTTTCAGAACAGCGGGTATTCGAAAAATAAAAATATATCAATATATATATATATAATAGTCAGGGTGTAGATATTAATGAAGATAACATTTATTTCGTTCAGTGGTAACACAATTGTCCGACACTTGTTTTTTGACGGGTAAGCCAAGCACAGTACAATAGTCCCGCTTTGAGAAGACAAGAGCCTATCAGTCGATTACGAAAAATTTGAAACAAAAACAGGTGCAAGAGACTGAAAAATTATGTGAAATCAAGCACAAGGAAGCTATCCAATAGAACCTCATGGCCACGAATCCGTCACGCGTGCAAACGAAAAATATTTGTGTATTTAAGTCATTTTTAGAAATTTCTGTTTTATATTGATGCTTTTTTGAGGTGTCTGTTATGTATGGCGTTTAAATTGAAAAACAATTCTGTGATTGACTGATTGTCAGGATCGTAGCTGGCCGGGAGTCCTTGGGTCCTGCAAACATCAAGACCAATTTTTTTTCTTGTTGTATAAACTTAAAAAATTGTTTAAAAAAATTAGATGTAATATTAAATTGTTTAGATAGTTATAGAATCTACAATAGAGTGTTACTGCCTGTGAAGAAATAAATAACTTTTTTCCAAAAATGCTTACTGTTATTGTTAATTAGTTTCTTAAAATTTAACAAATTAATAAAAACTTTGTTTTAAATCTAGAGATAAGAAAAGAGAGAAAGATAGAGAGAAAACAGTAAAGCAATAAATCAACAAAGACGATAAAAATCACATTACCGTAAAGAATCTGAATTCCTAGAATATCATCTTCGTGAAGTGTCAGGTTGGGATTGTAATTCTTGTTGACTGGCGCCATGATTGATTCAACCACTTCAGAGTGGTGAAGGCCAATAGAATGGCCAATCTCATGAACTGCCACTGACAACAAATTTACACCTAAAATCAATAAGCACAAAAACTAATACACCACCAATCAAATTAAAATTTAAAAATGTTTACATTAGCGGAAAAATTACGATGTGAATGTGTGATAAACATTATAATTATTATTGTTAAACCTAATTCAGAATCACGGCGATATTGCTAGCTGTTCAGCGCTCTATATTTTTTAACCCAACCAGAATCACTGCCATTTTTTTTGACGACCACAGATGGAACAAAGTCCGAGTTGATACGGGTAAGTTTACCCAATGAGGTCTTTTTCCTAAACGGCAGTGTGACCTGAGCGGTATCTCAGCACAAACAGAATTTAATTAATTTATGGACGTCCAGATTTTGTTGCTAGTTTTCGCCGGCCGTGTTCTACTTCGCTCCAGAACTCGTTGAGAAAACCTACGCTCTGATTGAATGATTGGTTTTTTTTTACAAACTTTTATTTAGGTTTTATGAGGCGCTGGTGGCAGAGCGGTAGAGCGCTCGCCTGTTGATCGTTAGGTCGGCAGTTCAAGCCTCACCTGCGTCACCAGCGTAACTCCCTTAGGCAAGGAGTTCACTCGCATTGCTTTCTCATGTCTATGAAAATAGCGTGTTCTTCGAAGTTTCCGATCCAAAGGAACCTTCGTAAGCGCCTCTGACTTATCTGGCGCTATATAAATTCATTATTATTATTATTATTATTATTACAATCTCTGTTTGTGTGTGTGTGTGGCTTTCTCTGTACACAAATCTTGCAAGTAAAATTTAACCAGCTTTTTGACTAGCTAGGAAGCTGAAACTTTCAGCATAGTTTTATATTGGATGACAATACATGATATAATTAAAAAAATTAATTTGAACATATTTCGTATTTCTAAATCGAATGTATTTGAAATTAAAGTTTGTGTTAAAAAACTCGTTTTTTCCTTTACTTGTTACTCTTATTTTCATAAATAGAAGTTACGATGGAGTGGACCGATGATAAAATGCTTGATATGATCAGACTTTTTGAAGAAAATCTGTCTTTATGACATAAAAAATTCATTGCATCATTACTCTATGCTAGATTAGGCAGTCACATAAATGAAACGCGCTTAGGCAACGCTAGGTTTGAACATTAAATGGGTGTTACGAAAAAGTTTATTGGAAGAAAAACAATTAAGCCACAATGAAAGCAATTACCTAAAAATATTTGTAAGCTGTTTTCTGAACAAATAAAATCTATTTAAACGAGTTGTTCACAAAATAAAACCCGGCACCTGGTGTGAATAAGCTATTATAAAAAAACGGGTTAAGTGTATCATGGTCCCTGGCACCAAATAAATTATCATAATCCATGAAACAGTTTAGGCGAAGAGGAGCTGGATGAAAAAACCGGTCAGTGTGTACGCACCTCAAAACCCACCTTCATTACTTTCGATTGTCCACTGCTCATCTTCATCAAAGTGAATATCTCCACCAAGTTCATGGTTTATAGGAAAAAAAGCGTGTGCTAAATGTTTTCCTGGACCATCAAATGAGTTATTGTCTCCATGATTTTTTGTCTCAAATGATATTTGGATGTCCGCCTTACTTGTTCCTGATTTTTCAAATATCAGTTTTGAAGCATTCTGCCAATACTAAACACATACAAAGAAACATTATTAAACTCATCATTTAAAAATGAGATAGATAGTTTGATCGTGATATCTCAATAATACGGATGATACGGTAATACCCACCTTAACACCTTAACTTATTATTATGATGAGATTGAGTATTATCAGCAGGTAAAGTTGTGCTGAGCGACTATTTTTGCCAGCTCTCGGCTAAAGTTATGCAAACAAATCCCGTTTTTAAATTCCTTATATTAACTTCATCGCCGGCCTTGCCTGCTTGCTTGAATGCTTGCAAACTTTGAAAGTGAAAATAACCAAACGTCCCGTCATCTAATCATGGCGATACTTAGAAAGAGGCTCGTCACTCATGACAATGTATTCAATAAAAAACAAATCTTATATATAAAAATGAAATGTTTGTTTGTTTGTTCGGACATAAAATGTAAACGGCCGAACAGATTTAATTGAAATTTGGCACACTTATGTATCTTATTCAAGCGGTGGTTCCTGTAAAATTTTAAATAAATTGGTTTCTCCGTTGATGTTTTATGGACAAAAAACGTTTTGGTCAGCGGTAGTAAGTTGGAGTAAATTTTTTTTCTACAAAATAAAATAAAATAAATTTATAGTTAAATTATAAAAAATATTTTTAATTTTTTTTTCTTAAGTTTTAAAGGTTTTAAATATAAATATTAAATTAAATAAATATGTGTGTTGTTTAGTGCCGCCCATAGATATCTATGGTGCCGCCGGATACCTTTGTTTTGATTTCATAGAGCTCATTGAGGCTCATTCTCTTCCGAACCTCCACGAGGGAGAAGTTGGCTGCGCAGCTGGATCCCCGAACCATAGTGCAAAAAAAAGTTCGTGCATTGGGGTTGTGCTATAGATCGTTGGAAAGGTATTTAAAAAGGAAATATAATGGTGTAAAAATAAATTTAATATTGCAAAAAATAAAAAAGTTATAGGCGAAAAACCGTCGCCGTCCCTATGTAAATGTATGGAGACGATTTTTCATACCCTGATCTATATTTTGCTTCATAACTTTTTTATTTGTTAGACTATTTTCCAAAAATTTGTTTCTATGTTTGGCTAATAGATTTGTCTTTCTAATGCATTAAGCTAGAACCCCAATGCGGTCGAAAATTTTAATCTACATGGCTCTAAACGCAAGTGAAAAATCGTCCCTATGTAAATGTATGGAGACCATATTGTAAAAGTTTCACTGATATATGAGGTGCATGAAATTTGAAAGAAATGAAAGCAAGTGCAGTATTTTTGTGTTTCAACAAAATCATGAACAAAGTTCTCAAGCCAGCCTATCAATCTGCTGCTGTTTTGTTCAATTTATAATTGCATCATTTGCTAAATAAAAGTGGTACTCTTCGATTGTTCCAAATTGATGATCTCAGAAAACTCTCGGAAAATTCATTAAGTTAATGCTTTGAAGGTTTTTAATATTATTATTACTTCATGTTTTATTTCAATCTGTGTTTTATATCACATTTTTCAAAGCCACGGGTCAACATTTATTAACATGCCACATGTAGCGTTATATGCTTTCTGTAGACATGACACTTAAAAACTAAGAACAACTCAAAAACTAAGACTAGCGATTTTACGAAAAGCAGCTGTTGAACAGTGTGTGATAAATCTATTGTAAGCATTTATAATCTTACAAGTATTTAAAATAAATATAACCTGTTGAGATATATGAGCGGATTTTAACATTATTGCAGCCGTTAACTAATAAATTCTTTTTTTTCAGCTTCAGTTAATCATAATAAGCCTTTGCAGAAGATCACACTTGCAGAGTGGAACCAATACATTAAAGAACACTAATTAAAATTGAGGAAGTTCAGACGTAACTAAACGAGCAAACCAAACAACAAAGTGTTAACGAGAGAACAGATCAATTTTGATGACTGTGCACAGCATTCCGCTACAGCCCATCTAAGCCACATTGGGAAGGCTCTAAAATTTAATGGAGGAACAGAAGAGCGAAAAGAAGAGCAAGCTGGAGCGGTAAAGCGTAAAAGCAACCGGGATCGGGAAAAGTAAAAGAGACCGGGGCCGGAAAAGCGACCGTGAGCAGAAATGCGACCAGGAGTGAGAAAGCGACATGGAACGGGAAAGCAAGCGGTTAAGGAAACGGGAGCCAGAGAAAACGATAAAAATCCTTTAAAATCCCCGGGCAACGCCGGGTAACCCAGCTAGTTAAACATAAATTTAAAAAATTTTACATAAATAAATTTTAAAAAAAATGTTTTAGAAGAAAATTTTGCACTAAATGAAAAGCCGACGATTGCTCAAATAAAAGTGTGAAAAACCTAATTTTTACAGTTGTTTTGTTAAATACCTTATATTAAATTAACCGCCGGTCTTGCTCGCTTTTTTGATTGTTTGCTTGAATGTTTGCACATTTTGGCGGCGCTCTCGTTTCCAATGTGGGCCACGACAGATGGGGCATGGAGCTGGTGGGTATCTCTGTTGATTTGGTGATTCTTCTGTACGGCTTGAATCTCTATATGCGTCTTCTTAATTGATTTGGCTGCCTTAATTGCCTCCGACTGGGCAATTAGATCGACCAAAGTTACTGACTTGTCTTCGTCCAGTCTTTCTAATAGTCTGGAGCGGACTTCAATGTATTCTGAAGCCTGGAGTCCGGAAACGTATTGGAGACATTTAATGGTTTCCTCGTTCATCTCTTTCACTTTTGCTGCTTCTGCTGAAGCAATGATCTTGTTTCCATAAGAGCTGAAATCTCCTCCTGAAGCACAGACTATCCAATTGAAATCTAATCTAAGTCTGAAGAGGCTTTTCTTAGGTCCAATAAGATTCCTCAAAGTTTCAATCGTATCCTCCCACCCAATTTCGTTAGGCAGAAAAAGAGTTATTCGGGTGATGAAAGTTGAATAGGTAGGAGTATCCAGCAGAGTTCGGATGAGTTCAGTTTTGAGATTTTCTGGAAAGTCACCGTCGTGACCTTGAACTATATCTTCAAAAAATTTCAACTATGAGTCGAAGAAGCGTCCTTCCTCCGGATCATAAGTAAACTTTGCTATTCTTTGCCGCAAGCGGGCTTCCTTTGTATCTGGTTTCAGGGTGGAAAGCTTTTTCATGATCTCCTTCATCTGTTCTTGATGCTTTTTTGTTTCGTCTCTGTGTTGGGCCAACTGCTTTCGAAGTGATGATCCACTTGCTGTTGCTGTAGTTGTAGTTGTAGTTGTAGTTGTAGTTGTAGTTGTAGTTGTAGTTGTAGTTGTAGTTGTAGTTGTAGTTGTAGTTGTAGTAGTTGTAGTTGTAGTTGTAGTTGTAGTTGTAGTTGTAGTTGTAGTTGTAGTTGTAGTTGTAGTTGTAGTTGTAGTTGTAGTTGTAGTTGTAGTTGTAGTTGTAGTTGTAGTTGTAGTTGTAGTTGTAGTTGTAGTTGTAGTTGTAGTTGTAGTTGTAGTTGTAGTTGTAGTTGTAGTTGTAGTTGTAGTTGTAGTTGTAGTTGTAGTTGTAGTTGTAGTTGTAGTTGTAGTTGTAGTTGTAGTTGTAGTTGTAGTTGTAGTTGTAGTTGTAGTTGTAGTTGTAGTTGTAGTTGTAGTTGTAGTTGTAGTTGTAGTTGTAGTTGTAGTTGTAGTTGTAGTTGTAGTTGTAGTTGTAGTTGTAGTTGTAGTTGTAGTTGTAGTTGTAGTTGTAGTTGTAGTTGTAGTTGTAGTTGTAGTTGTAGTTGTAGTTGTAGTTGTAGTTGTAGTTGTAGTTGTAGTTGTAGTTGTAGTTGTAGTTGTAGTTGTAGTTGTAGTTGTAGTTGTAGTTGTAGTTGTAGTTGTAGTTGTAGTTGTAGTTGTAGTTGTAGTTGTAGTTGTAGTTGTAGTTGTAGTTGTAGTTGTAGTTGTAGTTGTAGTTGTAGTTGTAGTTGTAGTTGTAGTTGTAGTTGTAGTTGTAGTTGTAGTTGTAGTTGTAGTTGTAGTTGTAGTTGTAGTTGTAGTTGTAGTTGTAGTTGTAGTTGTAGTTGTAGTTGTAGTTGTAGTTGTAGTTGTAGTTGTAGTTGTAAAACCAAACTCAAAACGAACATAGGGGTCTATCAGCCCTAACTCGAGTTTAAATCGCAGAGTCACGTGACTTTCGGTTCCGGAGTTATGAGCGCTCGAAAATTTATAGCCCGGATTCGGCACTAATTTTTGTCCAATGCTACAGCCGAACACTCCTGAATGGGACCATCTGATGGGGATATTTTTTTTCAAATTTGTATTTTGGATATGGATTTATGGGCGTTCAAAGATGTCGGTTTTTTTATTTTTTTTAGTTTCATGTCTGTAAGTTTGCACTTTCATTTATTCGTGAATAGAATCGAGTCCGAATACGCAAGTTTGACAAACTATTTGTTATTTATTATGTATTGGCTCCGAAGCTCGTACGACCGTGGGGAAACTTTAGAAACAATTCTTTTTTTCATTCTTTCATGCATTATGAATACACAACTGGAAACAACAAGAAAACACGGAAGATGACGTGAAGAGCTTTTGAAAGTTGTTGTTGCTGTTGTCGACAGTAAATTTTCAATATTATTACTATATATATATATATATATATATATATTATTTAATTTTGTTTCTCCTTATTTATTTATAATTAAATAAATAATTAAAATAAATAAAAGAAAGATGCGAGCTTTCTCTCTCTCTCTCTCTCTCTCTCTCTCTCTCTCTCTCTCTCTTTCTCTCTCTCTCTCTCCCTCTTTCTATCTATCTATTTCTGTTACGATGGTGACGGATGTATTACCGCGTGAATTTAGTTTAAACTTATAGGCATCTTTTTATGTTCAAAAATTTTTATATACTATTTAATAACGACTAATAGAAATATTTACTAATTTTAAAATTTAGCAATTTTTTAAGCGCTTTTCAATTCGCTTATAAATTTGCTCAAGCGAAATGAATTCACCTGTTTATAAATTTTGAAACTAAAATAATTTAATCGAAATGAATATCAAATCATATAAAAAATGATTGAATATTAATATTCTAAAATGTAGAAGTTTGTTAAAAATCAATTGAAAATTCATGCGATTGCAGCGCCATCTAACAGCGTAACAGAATCAGTGAGTGAGTGAGTGAGTGAGTGACGAGGGTTTTTACAATATTAAATTAGAAATACAACATATAGAGGCAGTTTCTAATCTTTTGTATTTTAAACACAAAATTGCTATAACTAATTTAATAATTTTGAACCTCCAGCAAAACACCACTAATTCAAGCCAACAGACCTGATAAATTACTGAAAGATCTGACTGCGGTGGCTTGTGGTACATCTATCGGGCACATGGCATTTGTCCTCGAAGAAAATGTTTATTTTTGTATTTATTAAAACCCACATAACGTTTGATAAGAAATACTTAAAACAAATCATAGCAGATACGATCACAAGTTGTATAATTAACGGAAAACGTAAACTTAGTGATTTTTTTGAAGAGGATTTTGATGAAGAAGTCGATAAAACAAAACAAAAAATTACTTGATATGTGAAATATGTGAGAATTGAAAGTTTTTATTTTAAATTTTTGATGTAAAAAATTAAGCATTGTTTTCTTTGAATAAACTAAAAATAGATGGTTTATTTCTCTGAAGAAAATTTTAATTTTCTTTTAAATTATAGTTATTTTAATTAATTTTATTCCATATCTTATTTAAATTCTGTCAAATCAATTTGCAAATTTAATAACACATTGTCATGAACGACAATTCAATATACAAAATTTTAGGATCCAATTACGGAAGTAAGTTTATTGAGCGTCACATGATTCCAAAGCATTCCCTCAAACAAGCAAGCAAACACCGTGAAGTTAATCCAAAGGATTTTAAAATGTCCATAATGAAGGATTTGCAAATGTAAAATGTTATTTTGTTGTAAATCATTAATTTAGCAGAAATGTGAAGTTAATACAAAAGATTTACTAAATAATAAAAACAGAAAAGCTGAAACAGATAAACAGAACTGAGGAAAAAAGAGAAAAAAAGAAAGAGAGAAAAAAGAAAGAAAAAGCGAGAGAGAGAGAAGAAAAAGCAAAAGAAAGAGAGGAAGAAAGAGATACATATTTTCAATAAAACATAAATGAGTCAGACATGAAAATATTATTATTATTATTATTATTATTATTATTATTATTATTATTCTTATTATTATTATTATTATTATTATTATTATTATTATTATTATTATTATTATTATTATTATTATTATTATTATTATTATTATTATTATTATTATTATTATTATTATTATTATTATTATTATTATTATTATTATTATTATTATTATTATTATTATTATTATTATTATTATTATTATTATTATTATTATTATTATTATTATTATTATTATTATTATTATTATTATTATTATTATTATTAAACAGTTGATAACTCAATAACAATAAGAGTTATATCATTCTCACCTAAAATATCTATAAAAACACTTGCAAACTGCGTGAAACATTATTAAAAAAAAGTCTCCTGGTCCAAAATCAATCAAAACAATTAAGTGGCTAACAATACGAATACCCACCCATTGATGGAAATATCATTCATATACATTTTGTGACTATAACTCAAAAAAATGTTAATTTGAAAAATTTCAAACAAAAATTATGTAAAGTAGGACACAATAATGAGTACAGTGATGTATTTTTATCTTAATCTTCAACACGTTTTCTTAAAATTCTACAAAAACGTTAAGACGGATATTATTTGACTTTACTAGATTTTTATTTTTATATTGTAATGCCTAAGATCTAAATAACAACGATTATTGGATTTTTTAATAATAATTAGAAAAAAACAATACTGAACCTGAAACGCCTTTTTAATGGTTTGTTCGATGACATTCTCATTCAGGTCTGGTGAGAAATTTTTGAATCCGTAAGTCAGCTTTTTATTTGACCATTTTGTACCTGAAATAAAATTCACTATATAACTAAAACTGTTTTGCGGTATTCAGTGTGGGATCCAGGGGGCTCTGAAGGCCCGGGCCTCCCTTAAAAGATTTAACAAAAAATTGAAGTTTAGATTTTTCCTTAGCTTGAAGTTTCATTCCGTTTATCGGTAACCTAAACCTTTACTAAACTCACCTCTCGACCATCATTAGTTCTGATACTTGATATATGTTTAAAAACTTCAGGCCTTTTTAAGCCAATTCAATAAAAAATTTATTTCAATAATATCTAAAAAAAAGTTTAGACCTACACCGGAAGGTCTAGTAAAAAAAGTTTCAACAATGTAACTTTCCTTCTTCTGAATAGGCTACGATAACTTAACAACGGGGTTTTACAGCAGTAATTATTTGTAATATGAAAGAAAACTAAAACAGAAAGGAAAACGTTGTCGGATTTCTTCAGGCCGTGTATTTAACAAATACCCTAACTGGATTTTTTTTCAACGCGTGGGTCTAACCTTAGAATATTGTTGATAACACAAGTATGACAGCGTAATAGCTATAAAGGACAGTTTTAATGGGTGTATAGTAATCATAAAGTTCTTAATGTTTTATTTATTACTAGCCGGGCTATCCGGCGTTACTCGGGTGTTTTAGTGGTTTTTCTATCGTTTTTCTTTTTTGCTCCCGTTTCCTTTTCCGCTTGATCTCCCGCCCCTGATCGCTTTTCAGTTCCCGCTTGCTATGAACAGGAGTCTCAACGAGTTTAAAAGTAAAGCTTGTTTTAGAGGTTGTGGATCATTGATAAAAGTCAAAACGTTAAACGTCATATTAAGAAATATAAATAGTTAGAATTAAAAAATTTGAAAAAAACTACTAAATATCGAGTTAACGGAAAAAAACATTACAAATCAATCTAATCAGACATATTCAAGTAAGCTTGCTTTTCAAAGCTGCAGGTGCTTAATTTAGCTTAATTACAAAGATCACTTAAACATTGCATGCTTTTTAATAAGCTCAAGCTCGATCACCTTCAATTTTTTCTTAAAAAATTATAAGAAAAACAACGTAATAGCTTTCTAGCAGGATGTTTCTGTCATTCAATAATCAATTAGCTTGTCAATTTTAATAAGAAAAAGAAAAATACCAGATGAGCATTACCATACCATAAAGAGCATATCTTTTCTTTCTGCGGAGATTTGATCCTGGTTGTGTATTGTCAGGCATGCCGCATCTCGGTTGTTCCATCATTTTTTTTGTCTCATCGTCTAGCTTTCCTATAATAAAAGTAATCACGTTAGTATATAATATGTGCTGCATAAGTTAATAGGCACCTTGTGGCCTTTTACACTAGAACTGAAGGTCATTGATTTTATTTCCAAATATTGACAGATAGAATCAGGAATAGCGAATTAAATACAATTTATGAAACTTTTTTATTAAAAAAAAACTGAATATTCAATATTGAAACATTAAAGTGCATTCTAGTTTAAAATTGATTATGTTTAAATTAAAAATTAAATTGGCGTTTTTAGAGAATTTTTCTGTAAAATGCTCTAATTAGCTTGTTTGACCATGGGTTCAATCAATCAATCAATTGCTTTTATTTATATAGCACTATTTATGTGGCGTTCAATAGCGCTCGGACATGAACTGATCGAACAGAAATGTTTTAAGTCCACGACGGAAAGCAGTCAGTAAGGTAGAGTTGGGTTAGTTATAATTGGTTGAATCATTCCATACAAACATGTGTACACCACAACTAATCGCCCATATGACAGTTAAAATAAAGATGCAAATCAACTTTAGATAGCTAAAAATTAAAAAGTCATTCTGAACCCCCAAACCGTATTTATCAACGTCGTTGTGCACATATGTAAATTCAGTTTTTTTATTAAAATTAAAAAAAAAACTCTTTGCTATTGATTTCTATAATCAGAACTAGAAAAAATAATGAGAAAACATGAGATATGGAATGAGGACGGACGAATCTTTGAAAGTTACTGTTGCTGTAAAAAGTGGTTCGACAGTAAAATCGACTTCATCTTTATTTAAGATTTCTAGAAAAAACATTGGCAGACCGCATGAAAAAGATAACGAGGCAAAGCAGTTTTTTTTATCCAAATTCAAGACCTTTTCTCTGGAATTCTCTTCCAACTTCTCTCACTATGTCTTCATCCCTCATTTCTTTCCGCAATGGTTGAAAATTTTCCTTATCGGTCAATTCTTAGCAGAGCGCTCTTGAACGGGTCATCGAAAAAAGTGCTTTATAAATTAGAATTGAATTGAAATGTAGCCTATATAATAGACAATGTGTGTGTTCGCTTATCACATCCGATCTGCTGGTGCAATTTGAACGAAATTTTGCCTAGAGATAGTTATCATTGAAGAGAAGATTTAAAGCCAATTTCTTAATCGATTAATCATTTTACGTCTTATCGTCAACAAAACGAGGAAAAAAACTCCAGGCAACCCCTGGTAACTTTCTTATTAAAATCTAAACAAAAGCTGGTAGTTAAGTTCACCTGTTGTCTGCAGTCCTGTCATTCGTTGAAAACGTTTGATGGCATTCTCAAAATGTTTTTCATCGGTGAGAGAAGAAATTGCGGGGTTTTTGCTCTCAGCTTCCAGATAAGCATATTTAATCAGGTAGTCCTTTAAGAATAGAAAAAAATCAAACTTTTACCAACCAATATTGCATGTTTAACCGAGCAGAAAGGCCGAGAAACGCCTGCCTGCAAAGGTTTTATTCAAGTTCTAAGCATGCTTAGATGCTTTTTTCATACAGATTTTCTAGGGTAAAAAATTTCTTGAAAGGGATGTCATCAAATATAACCGAAAATGATTGATAAATTTCAAATAACATGCCTATGTTGCTCGCGTCTGAAAACGTCTCGGCCTTAAATTGAAAATATCGCCCTATAAACTTTTCTTCTTTTTTCAAATCTTTTTCCACACACGTTTTTGTATAATAGTTTATATTCCTTTACACCAGGTCTTTTAAGACTGAAATGGCTGTATGTAGGAAGCACCTAAGTACTTCTTGTCGTAGATCATATTTGATCTTTTTAATTGTCACTCCTCCTTTATCCAGGCTTGGAACTGGCTTGCAAAAGCAAGGCGGAGTTGATTTTCCACACACGTCAACAGTGATCTTGAAGTTCTTTAGAAAATATGTCATTCAAATTATATTCGAGTTCTTCGTCTTCTTTTTACAAACTTTTATTTAGGTTACAATCTCTGTTTGTGTGTGTTTGTGTGTGTGTGTGTGTGTGTGTGTGTGTGTGTGTGTGTGTGTGTGTGTGTGTGTGTGTGTGGCTTTCTCTGTGCCCAAATCTTGCAAGTATAATTTAACCAGTTTTTTTACTAGCTAGGAAACTGAAACTTTCAGCATAGCTTTCTTTATATTGGATGACATTACATAATTCAATGAAAAAAAAATTCGTATTTCTAAATCGAGTGTATTTGAAATTAAAGTTTGTATTGAAAAACTCGTTTTTTCCTTTACTTGTTTTTTTGTTTGCCTGTATTCGCATACACTTAACATTTCTACCCTACCCGAGTAAACTAGCCACATCGATATATTCTGCGGGGATTAGCGCTGTTTTACAGCATTTCGACAGAGAAAATGAAGTAAGTGAAAAAAAACTATTATAGCGTTTGATGTTATTGCTGTAAAAATAATAGTTTAAAGTTGATGATACCTTTGCAGCAGAATCGTCACAGAAGAAATTGGGTATTTGCACAACAAAACAGAGAAGAAATATCATCTTCTCCATATTCATGAGAGTATATAGCAGAAGCGGTGTGATAATAACGTTGTGTAACAAAATTGATTCCAAAGAGTGTTCTTGAGTCAGAAGTTCCTGTCCGTCGTTACTGCAGATCGTCGCGCTTATATGCAGCAGCAGATGGCTTGTACTGCAATTAAGCGCTGATTAACAAATTATTATCATTATTAATCATTGCTTAATTATATAATCAATGGGCTACCAGCTAGGAATTACATTCAAACATGGGCAAACGATGATACAAAAAACATCCAAGTTACTTTTCATAATTCTTATGTACCGGCAATTTAAAGAAAAGCGCAATTTTAATTTATTATGTAAATCATTAATTTTTACATCAGTGAATTCATTACAAACCAACCTGGTAATGTTTTTGCCGCAGTGGTGCTATTCATGTATGGGTACTTGCTGTGTATAGGTATATATATATATACCTTTATATATATAATTATAATATACATGATTCTTTTCATAAGTAGAAGTGTGGAAGTGTGGACAAGAGAATTTCACGGATAAACGTTGCGGTATTTTGTGTCACATATAATTGATCTTTTTTTAATAGTTTATTGTCATACGTAGTTAAATATGTATATAATTGTTTAATATTATAGGTGGTTAAAATGTACTTAATTATACGTCAATTGACACTAAGCACACTCGTGAAAAATATACGTCTGAAATTAGCAATTTTAAAAGCCCTTATTGACCTTTATATTAACTTCACCGACGGTCCTGATGAATTGCTCAAAATCTTGGAAGTTATGAAATTAACAACCAACTTCCAGTCATCGAGCTGAAATATAGACTCGCTTCTTATGACCAAAATAATTTTACTTTTAATTTAAAAAACTGTTTTATCTATTTTATAGTATGACTTGTTGAACGTGGCCATAGTCCTTAAACCTCTAGGTCACAAATTACATTTAACTTAACTCATTGGTGAGTCCATTTAGAAACCTCCACCCTCTAAAATTATTCCGTAAAAATTCTACTGCATGAAAATATATTAAACTGATTTTATTGATGATAAAAACACAGAAACATTGATGCAAAAATATCTTGGATAAAATTGCTGAAAAACAAAAAAATCAGATATTTTTATTTAAAATATGGTTTATTTGTCTTACTAGTACACCATTTTTCTTGACTCCTATACCAACCGTTGGGTACTGTATAGGCTTTGTCTCCCCAATTTTTGAAAACAAAATTGCCAAAATGTTTGAAAAAGTACCTGTGACTACCCCCCGATCATCAGCTATTTACAAACATTTATTTAGGTTACAATCTCTGTTTGTGTGTGTGTTTGTGTGTGTGTGTGTGGTTTTCTCTGTATACAAATCTTGCAAGTAAAATTTAACCAGCTTTTTGACTAGCTAGGAAGCTGAAACTTTCAGCATAGTTTCATATTGGATCACAATACATGATTCAATTAGAAAAAAAAACTTAATTTGAACATCTTTCATATTTCTAAATCGGATGTATTTCAAATTAAAGTTTGTGTTAAGAAACTCGTTTTTTCCTTTACTTGTTTTAATGTAATGTATGGGTCTTTCAAAAATTTGCCCCTCATCCCAAGGTTCTCTAAATGTTTTGCCTTCCCTCCATGGATTTGCTGAAATGACGTCTCTGATTTCATCACCAGCTTTGGCCTGTTTAGGATGTTCTCTATAACAAATAACCATTATTGCGAGAATTAAAAAAAATTATTCAAATAATGACAGCTGTGATTTGGACGATAGTGACGAAATTGATAGTGGTCAATTTCTGAATTGGTCTGATGTTGTTCATTTTGAAGTAACACCAGGTAACACTGGTTTCAAAATTTCTAGAAAATATGTTAAAGAAGAACTGTGTTTTGAAGTCTAAACCAGATGAAATTGTTTAGTTACAATGTGTAGAATATTTTTAGAGTTGAGAATTTTATTGAAAAAACAAGTTAGCCGTAAAAACCAGTTATATAAAAATACCAGTTTTTAAAAACCCTAATATTTTTGAATTTGCCGGCTTTTCATTTATTGCAATTTTTTAAATGACATTTTTTGGAATTTATATATTACTAGCGGGGTTACCCGGCGTTGCCCGGGGTTTTTAGAGGTTTTTCTAATGTTTGTCCCTCTCGCTCCCGTTTCCTTCTCCACTTTCCCGTTTTCGTCGCGTTCCCGGTCGCTTTTCCGCTCTCGGTCGTTTTCCAGCTCCCGGTCGCTTTCCCGCTCAGAAGTTTTGTTATCGATTTTCTCTCTTGCTCGCGTTTCCTTCCAAGCTTGCTCTCCCGATTCCAGTCGCTTTCCGCGTTCCCGGTCGCTTTCCGCGTTCCCGGTCGCTTTCCCGTTCCCGGTCGCTTTCCCGTTCCCGGTCGCTTACCGTTCCCGGTCGCTTTCCCGTTCCCGGTCGCTTTCCCGTTCCCGGTCGCTTTCCCGTTCCCGGTCGCTTTCCCGTTCCCGGTCGCTTTCCCGTTCCCGCTCACGCTTGCTCTCCCGTTCCCGGTCATGCTTGCTCTCCCATTCCCGGTCACGGTTGCTCTCCCGTTCCCGTTCCCGTTCACGCTCATTTTCTCTTTTACATTCTTTCATAACTTCTGTTAGCCTATAAAACGTAAAATAGATTTGCTAAGACTATATATATATATGAATGTTTGTGGGTTAGTTTGTCTATTATAGAAACGGGAAAGCGACCCGGAACGGACAGCGAGCGGGAACGGAAAAGCAAGCGTGAGCGGGAATGGGAGAGCAAACGTGAGCGGGAACAGGACAGCGACCGGGAACGGGAAAACGACCGGGAGTGGGAAAGCGACCGGGAGCGGGAAAGCGACCGGCAGCGGGAAAACGACCGAAAACGGGAAAGCGAACAGGAGTGGGAAAGCAGGTGGGAAAGGAAACGGGAGAGAAAGAGACAAACATTAGAAAAACCTCTAAAAAAACCCGGGCAACGCCGGGTATCTCCGCTAGTACATACATAAACACACACACAGACACACATACATGCACATACACATACATGCACATACACATACATACATACACACATACATACGCACAAACATATATATATATAGTTCCCGCTCGCTCACCCGCTCCGCTCCGCTCATTTTGTGACGGATTTCAAAAATATTTTCTCTATATTTGATTCCCCTTGACTCTCAAGATTGTGTGAAAATTTCATTACGATCGGATGAATGGTGTAGCAATGCATAAACGCCATTAACATATATACATATATACAAACATTCATTTTTATATATATAGATGTAAGTATTTATTTAATTTTTGTTTGATTTGTTTTTGTTTTAAAACATAGATAATTAATATTTTTAATTAAAAATTTTTTCCAAACAATTTTCAAATTTCAATAGAAAGCATTGTCATAAGTAGTGATCGAGCCTATATTTAAAATTTCAACTCGATTGCATGACAGAAAATTAGTTAATTTTTACTTTAAAAGTTTGCAAACATTCAAGCAAGAAAGCAAGCAATCAAACAAACATTCAAGACCGGCGGTGAAGTTAATATAAGGAATTTAATAACGAATCTGCTTAGACCTAGAATTTCCATATTTCGAAAAAAACTAAACTGGTAAGAATTCTTTCAGATATTTACTGTACTTTGGTAACTGCTGAAACAGCTCTGAGTTTTGCATTAAAAGAGCGAATTATCTCGAGGCTGTCATTTTAGCACACAAATAAAAGTCTTTTTGGAGAATGGAAAACGCAGTATGCTTGCCTTTGCCATCATCGGTATTTCTAACGTTAGCAACTTGGAATTTACAAGTGAGTTTACTTAAAAAGTTAAAGTTCAAATTAAAAACACATTTCTAAGCTTAGCAGCCAAGCTAAATGTAAACAACAACCTGATGACCATCGACGGTGGTAATGAAACTGAGAGTCAGCAACAAAATAAAAAAAAAACAGTACATAGAATAGCTAGGCACTGAATTTAACAAATGAGTGAGCTACCAGAGGTGTACGGGCAAAACAAGTAAACAGTTAAAAATTTTGTTTTTCACAAATTCTTTATATTTTGTAATTCGGCAGCTTCTAATTTTTTGCAAATTATTTTTTGATGATCTATATATATATAAACAAGTAAAGGAAAAACTAGTTTTTTAACACAAACTTTAATTTCAAATACACTCGATTTAGAAATATGAAAATGTTCTAAATTAAGTTTTTTTAATTGAATCATGTATTGTCATCCAATATAAAGATATGCTGAAAGTTTCAGCTTCCTAGCTAGTCAAAACGCTGGTTAAATTTTACTTGCAAGATTTGTGTAGAGAGAAAACCACACACACACACACAAACAGAGATTGTAACCTAAATAAAAGTTTGTAATAAAAAATGAATGTGTGTTTGTGTGTCTGTTTGTGCATTGCTACACCATTCATCCAAGCGTAATGAAATTTTCACACAACATTGAAAGTCAATAGAGGAAAGTTTTGTGAAAAAAATTGAGATCGGTCACAAAGTGAGCGGGTGAGCGGGAGAGCAAGCGAAAACGGGAGAGCGAGCGGGGGCGGGAACTGAAGAATGAGCGGGAACGAAAAAGCGACCGAGACCGGAAGAGCGAGAAGGAACCGGAAAACGAGAGGGGCGGGAAAGCGACCGTGTATGAGAGAGGAACGGTGGCGTAAGAAAACCGATAGAAAAACCTTTGAAAAACCTTGGGAAACGCCGGTATTAGCGTACGAGCGGGGGGGGGGGCTCCGCCCCCTCCCAGTTTTTGGTAAAAATTCGGGCAAAATGGGCTGAAAATTCGGGCAAAAAAGTTTAAATTTTTTTTATATATATGCAGTAACAGAAGTCGAACCACTATGTAAAGTTTTAGGTGCTATTCAAAGTCTGTACAACTTTCTGGAGGCTAGCCCTAAAAGATACGCTGTTTTACATAGCGCTACGTTCGACGGTGAAAAATGTCACAAACACTTAAATCTCAAAGTTTGACCAGGTGGTCATGTAGATATGAATCAGTAAAAGCAGTGATGGAGCATTTGCTTAATATTACAATGCCTTGCTAACTTTGACAGATGATCACGATCCCAAAACGTAGGTATATAAGCACTAGAATATGTGACTTTGATTTTTTTGTTTAGGCTGGTTGTGTTAAAATAATACTATCAAACACAAATAGTCTCAGCAGATATTTGCAGGAAAAAACTGTAGACGTTAAAACAACCAAGAAAACAGCCACAACAACCAGGGACACTCTCCATCAAAGTAGAAATGAAGAACACTTTGAAAATGTTTGGATCTACACTGATAGATTTACGCACAGTGCAAAGGCAGTTATCCACCGCACACGATTCTCGTTCAAAGAAGCAAGAGTTGGAAGGAAAAGACAAGTTTTTTTTTACTATCTTCAGTCTGCAGTTGTTTTTTGCTATTTTAAATAATTTATTAATTATAGAAAATCAAGAGTGCAAACTCAGTCTCAAGCCAATTAAAGCAGATGTTAAAAGATAAGTTCATGATATGTATAAAGATATAATTATATATGCATACACTAGATTGAGAATAAATGTAGCACGCCCCACTCAAAGAAAAAGTCATCATGTTTGGAAAAATTGCAGGGCCCTTCATATTTTGCTTACGCCCCCTAGTTGCGCCGCTGCAGACACACGAGGTTAAAGTTCATACGAGCTTGATCGGATGGACCGAAGGCCCTACAAGATTGAAAAATATTAGCATATAACTTAGTTGATTTAATTCAAAATGTATGAAAAATACTACGTTTATCAACTAATCTAAATACTCAAGCATGAGTGAGCATGAGCCCCCCAATCGCCGCCTTTGTCTGTCATTCTCAACTCTTATGCGTCGGACGAAAACTATAAAAAAATTGCCTCGCGGTATGGACTTGATCTCGACTTGCTTAAGACAGAAAAGGTAATCTACTCTAAGTTTCTCACTGATCACACTTCTAAAGCAGATTCACAAGCAACCGCCACCGATGTTGTCTCAACTCTTTACAACAATGACCTTCATGTTGTTCTACCAGTTTTCAATCAAGTTGCCGCAATTCCAGCCACATCTTGTTCTGCCGAACGTTCCTTCAGCGTGCTCAAACGCATTAAAACATATTTACGGAGTACAATGGACCAAACACGTCTAAACAGTGTGGCAATTTCACATATTGAACGAAAATATTCCAATATATCTGTCGGTACAAATACTGACCAAATTATTGACATTATTGCTTCCAGGAAATCCAGAAAACAATATTTTTTGAATGTTTTAATAGAAAGGTTTTGTTACTATTAAAGTATTTTTTTCTAAATATACAGACAAAAATAGAATTGATAAAAGAGGGATTTATTATAACGCCCATGTTAATTTATCCCTATTTTTTGAAAACCTCCAGTATTCGGGCAAAAATTATTTCCATCCCCCACTTCGATTAGCCCCGTACGCCTATGAACGCCGGGTTCCACGCTAGTAAGCTTATAAAATAGAAAAATATCGACCACAGTCTTTTAAATACTTGATATGTGAAGTATATGAAGATTGAAAATATAAAAAAACTTTTGAATTAATATGGGAAAAACAAAGTTTTTATTATAAATTTTTAAATTAAAAAAATTAAATATTGCTTTTTTAAATAAACTAAAAACTGATGGCTCATTTCGGTATAAAAAATTTGTAATTTTTTCAAATTTTATTTTATGTTTTATTCAAATTTTACTAACTTAATAAAAATCCATTCTAAGTCTGGTCTTCGATCTTCCTCTCTTAGCCACTTTCGTATCTTTTCTGTTAAGCATTCTTTTCCTAAACGCTCTTTTTCCTACTCTGGTCTATTTCTCTGGAACTTTCTTTCTACTTCTCTTACTAAATCTATTTCTCTCGCAGTTTTCCGTCGGGGAATTAAAACTTATTTATTTAAAAAGTTCGTGTCCGAGCGCTATTGAACGATAGGAAATAGCGCTATACAAATTCAACCGATTGATTACAAAGTGTCTTTGGTAAATTGTATATGTCCTGGTCACGAAACTCAATCTCAATCCCGGGATTGACAAGTTTTCAATCCCATAATCATGGGATCGGATCAGAAAAAAAGGCTGAGATTTGTAATCCCTAACCGAAACTGTCACAATTGTTACTCTAAGTTGAACACGGACACGAATAATTATTACATTTTTAACAATTATTTATTTATAGCAGACGTGTAATTAGACTTGCAAACTCAAAAAAAATTTTTATTGCATGAAATTAGACAGCTTTGAGGGAACCACTATCCTTGATATCGAAGGAATAAACGTACCTGACTAACAATGACATCTTTTTAAAGACAAAATTGCTTAGTTGTGTACACCACATATAAAATTATGTTTTGACATGTAGGTAGATACACGCCTTTGAAAATAAAAAATTATTTCAAAACTTGATTTAAGTTTTAATTAACTGAAATACCTGAGATGAAAAATTATCGAGGATTGAAAAAGTCTTGCTTCGAACAAATAAATTATCCCAACCTCAAAATCCCCCAGAAGAAAATCTGGGTGCACCACGGTATTTATTGTGTGCATGTGTACTTCTTCTATTAAGCAGACCGTGTTACAAATGCATACCCATTACTGCCCATTACCTACCTATGCGATCATATCGGGTTCTTTCTCCAAAACTGTTTAAATATTTCTCTACGCCAGTTGATCACATGCTGATGCTATCATCAAGTAAATAAAACACATCTCCACGGGTTGACAGACTACTTTATTCGTGCCACACACACACACACACACACACACCGCATCGTCAGATCTTTCTTTCATATGCAATCACATGGTTTTTTTTATTTAAATTCGACACAAATATATAATCATGACTTATTTTTATACTGCAGAACAATTGCTACAAGCTGACACACGAATCCATTATAAATCTTATAAATCGTTGGCACGGCTAAAACAATACACGCGCGCGGACACACACACTAACAACGTGAGACACTCAAGTGACTGGATTTACGGATGGATGGATGGATGGTGCCACGGAAGACGTTTAACGTATAAAATGATGAAGATGATCATCATCGTCATTATTATCATGATCATCCATCGTCGTCGTCATCATCATCATTATCATCATCATCATCATCATCATCATCACGATCATCATCATCATCATCATCATCATCATCATCATCATCATCATCATCATCATCATCATCATCACATTGATGAGATTAAGTTTTATGTGAAGTGTTTTCTTTAAACAAATTAGCACACAAACGTGAACGAAGTTAATTACAAATAAATACAATTGAAAATAGCAACGAAAAAGTTTTCTTTTTTAATAAAATCAAGAACACATGTGGTGGAATTTGAAGGGAAGTTTTAAATTGCTACAAGAGGAATCTTCTTCCAGTGATTTTTGTACCTGAAAATATAATTATTTTGCAAATTATAAGTAATTTTAAAATTACGAATATTTGTGAAAATAGAATTATTTGATAAATTACAAATTTTTGTTTTAATAGAATTATTTTTTAAATTGCAAATATTTATTATAACAGAAGTATTGGGGAGACAAAGCCTATACTGTAATCAACCAAAAAGAATTGTTTTAAAATGAGAAATATTATTACAATATTTTTTTCGAATTAAAATTATTTTAAAAAATAAATTATTTTTTCAAATTAAAATTATTTAAAAAAATGAAATTATTTGAAAAAAAGAAATTATTTAAAAAAATGAAATTATTTAAAAAAATGAAATTATTTAAAAAAATGAAATTATTTAAAAAAATAAATTATTTAAAAAAATGAAATTATTTAAAAAAATGAAATTATTTAAAAAAATGAAATTATTTAAAAAAATGAAATTATTTAAAAAAATGAAATTATTTTTTTAAAATTACAATTATTTTTTCAAATTAAAATTACTTTTGAAAAATGAAATTATTTTTTCAAATATGATTTTTTTCAAATAAAAAACTCTCAAAAATAAATGAACATATTTTTATTTATATGAGCGACACAACACCTCAACATGGAACTTGATTGCATATTTGTAAACTTCGTGTAATGCAACTTCAATGTTGAATTTATTCTCTGCTTCTTTCTCCTGCAAAGACGAAACATTTATTCATAAAAACTTTAATAAATAAATAAATAGTAAAATAATCAATCAACCAGTCAATCAATCAAAAAATCAATTAAACAGAAAACCAATCGAAAATTAATTAAACAAAAAACAATCAAAAATCAATTAAACAAAAAAAACAATCAATAATCAATTAAACAAAAAAACAATTAAAAATAAATCAAAATTAAACATTTCTCTAACCACTGAGGAGAAAAATTCAGTCATAGAATCGGAGTCAACAGGAGGCATTCTCTGAACGGAGGTATAGAAATTATCGACTTGTGATTTGTACGAGTGCATTTCTTTTGCAAATAACAGCTTAGCTGATGATGAGTCCTACAGAATTTTTAAGCGATATTTTATCTACTATGGAATTTAGAACATAAACTCACTGTTAGTCGATATAACAAGAAATGCAACTAACAAATCCCAGCTGTTGCTTGTGAGTGGAGCAGCCGTCTATGAAGATCTGGGCTATGACGGCCAGACACGGGTCGACGAGAGATGACTTCTCGGTGTCAAATACAAAGTCAGGATTCCTCAAGACATTCACCCAGAATCTCAGTGGGAGACTGAATATCAATAAACAAAGAGTTTCAATTATTATTTTCATTAAATAAAAAAAAAACTTTGACTGAAAACATTCATTGGTTTATCAAAAGTTTAGTTGACAAGCAAAATAACTTGATGGGTTCGGTAAAACAAATAAAAATGTATTTATGGAAATCATATATTTCCAAGAGTACCTAAATTTGTTGATATTATTATTGAGCATGTATGAAATGCTATGTGGACCATATTCAAGATGATTTCTATCAACATTTCATCAACATTTAAAAACACGCACGAGATGGTTTTAAAACACGCACGAAACAAACCTGTTACTCTTCCAGATGTGAACGACATCGGGATCGGTTATGTTGAACTTCTGTGCAGTCGCGTCAAAGAAGTCGTAGAGGAATTTTATGGAAGGAGGAAAGTTACGATCACATGACATCATCGATCTGAACAGCTGACTGATGTACTCCTCAAGAGCTTTCTGGAGACAAGATCAATGTTCGGATGATTAAAGAAATATATAATTACTAAATATTCCACGATTATACGTTTTCAGACGTTTCGTATAAATATATTGAAAAATTAAGTCGTTTGCCAAGAGTTTGAAAAAAGTAAAAATAAATAATTTTTAATAATATTTAATACAAGTAATGATAATTATACAGTTAAAAACCAACCTTCGTGATTAATAATCTCGGAAGGAATACTTCGGATACGACTTTCTCCGAGCCTTCATAATAATTCTGCATCTCATCGTGTTTCACCTTAATAATTAATTTTCTAATTCATAAAAAAATTCAATACAATACAATTGGAGTGCCTTTGAATTTACGAAAAGTTGCTACACAAGTCCGTTTAATTAAATACTGGACAATTTTTTTTTAAGGTTGTTGTAAGTCCATCAATGAACCTCAAGGTCATTGAATAGGTGCTCTTTTCGAGTCTTTCTAAAACCTGCAATTGTGACTGCAGAGGTGACCTCTGAAAGAAGTTGATTTACACAAACACCGGAGAGAGAGTCAGCCACCGCAACTATCGACTAAGCTTACTTGAATACAATTACAATCTTTGTTTTCAATTTTACTGTTTCCTATAAGTCCAAATCAGGACAACATTATTGTCTTTATAACGGTAAGGCATTCGCCAGCATCACCAGTGGTGGTGTGGGTACATGTCTGTAAATGACTGCCTCTGGTTGTTTTGTAAAATGGGCAACAAACAAGAAAAAGTTATAAAGTTGATTCACGGCTTAAAAGTCTAACGACAAAGGCCATGTTAAACTTTGTCAAAGTTTTTTTTTTGGGAATTAGACATAGATAGATAGATAGAGAAAGGCATTTAAAAGAAGTTTTTGCGTGTGTTTACTCTAAAGAAGAATTATTTTAGAGTTCAACAAGTTGCTTGTAAGAGAGGTTTCAATTGCAGGGTTTGAAGTTTATTTTTATACTCTATTTAAAATTTTATCATTCAACAAAACCAAAACCATTTTCTACAATGCAATAGAACTGTCATTTGGTGAAATGCTAACAGTTTTGTAAAAAAAAAAAATAAATAATCAACCAGACCAAAAGCTAAAACATACCAAATGGAAATACTTTGCTTCGTATTTTGTATCTGAAAGTTTCAAGGTTCCCAGACTTGAGCCTGAGTCCATCATAACTTTACCTTTAATTAAAATATTAAAAAACAAAAAAAAATTAATTATCGATAAAATATTTGTTATTTTTAAATCAAAAGAAGATTTTCAAGATACAAAAAAATTGCATTGGAAACAAACACAACTCACATAATAATCAAAACAAACCCAGCATCTACTATGTTTTAAAAAACTTATGAATTATAAATGCATACATCCATGCACATTTATTAAATGATGAATTATAAATGCATACATCCATGCACATTTATTAAATGAATTATAAATGCATACATCCATGCACATTTATTAAATGATGAATTATAAATGCATACATCCATGCACATTTATTAAATGAATTATAAATGCATACATCCATGCACATTTATTAAATGATGAATTATAAATGCATACATCCATGCACATTTATTAAATGATGAATTATAAATGCATACATCCATGCACATTTATTAAATGATGAATTATAAATGCATACATCCATGCACATTTATTAAATGATGAATTATAAATGCATACATCCATGCACATTTATTAAATGATGAATTATAAATGCATACATCCATGCACATTTATTAAATGATGAATTATAAATACATACATCCATGCACATTTATTAAATGAAGAATTATAAATGCATACATCCATGCACATTTATTAAATGAAGACATAAAAAATAATTAAAAGAACGATGCCGACCATGGCTCTCCCAGGTGTTACAATTGTTGGCATCCGAATGGGAACTGCGATGATATAGTAGAAGAAATGTAGATCCACTTTTTATGTTGAAATGTTTGAGGGTGTTTAGTTGCACCCATTCGTTCTTTCGCAATGTTGAAGAGTCTTCATCTCTGAGGAGGAGTCCATTCTCATGACCTGCCATTCTTAATCCTGTAAGTCATGTCGAGATTGTATGTAATATTCATTCATCGTGGTAAACTTGCATATTAATATATTCATTATGTTAACCTATTATATTTATATTCATTATGTTAAGTTATATTAATATTTATTATGTTGATTTTATATTAATATTCATTAGTTAAATTTTTATAATTATGCATTATATTAAGTTAACATTAATATTCATTATGTTATGTTTTTATCAATATTCACTTTCATAAGTTCATATTAATATTCATTATGTTAAGTTCATATAACCATTCACTATGATAAGTTTATATTAATTTGCCCTAATATTTCATTAAATTGATTATAATAAACTAATGCATTATAATTCATTTAGTTAACTTCATATTAATATTCACAGCATATTATGACATTATGACATTATTTAATTAGAATATATGATTGCCTCAAAAGAAGCGAAAGCATTCTAAACAAATAACACTCAGACATCTAAACATATATATTTACTTGGTAACAATTAAAACACATTTCTCAGTTAAAATTAAAGTGCAACTAACTCCTCATAAGAAATTATTATGATAAAGCAACAGTCGCCTTGTACAACAAATTGAAACTACAATTTGGTCATTAAAAAATAAATAAAGTGTCATATTTCATATGTGTCAAGAATACTCTGTTGAGAAAAAGACTTCTATGTGCGATTTTTTGAGACGACGTCAGAAAGTAATGAGACACGTCAAAGTCGTGAGTGAAGTTGGCAGATAACTTCATACATTTGTTACACAAAATATGATACACAAGATGATATAACTTTATACATTTGTTACACAAAATATGACACAGAAGATGACATAACTTCATACATTTGTTACACAAAATATGATACACAAGATGACATAACTTCCTACATTTGTTACACAAAATATGATACACAAGATGACATAACTTCATACATTTGTTACACAAAATATGATACACAAGATGACATAACTTCATACATTTGTTACACAAAATATGATACACAAGATGACATAACTTCATACATTTGTTACACAAAATATGATACACAAGATGACATAACTTCATACATTTGTTACACAAAATATGATACACAAGATGACATAACTTCATACATTTGTTACACAAAATATGATACACAAGATGACATAACTTCATACATTTGTTACACAAAATATGATACACAAAACTCTGACGGACAAACAACAAAACAATTTTCAGGAAAACTTTCTTCATGTTTATTATGAACGACCTTAATTTCTTGCATATACATTATTTATAAGATTTTTAAGCAGAACAGAAAAAGAATTATTAAAAGACAACATAAATTTCTATTTCATTTAAAAAAAATATGTTTCAAACAAACTTAATTCAAAGTCCTTGGCAAGAGGAATTGTAGAATAAGGATCATTCTTGTAAAGTGCCTTCATGGCTTTGTGCTTGGCTTGCGAGATTGTGTCACAATCCAACAACTTGCACGCGATCGGTCCCATGTGGCTTACTTCACTGCCCAGCACTGTCACATTCTTAAACGAGTAAAAATTGATAAATTAAATAAAAATATTTCTTTATTTAAACAAATTCATCATCATCGCAAATCTTCTCACCAAAATCTGCGGATCAACTTTAACTCTGAGGAGTCTATCTTCGGCCAGAGAGAATTTTGATTCAAGAGAAATTGCATCCACCGGTCCATCTTCAACCTGATATTCAATTGCTTTGCACAGCATGAATAAACATTTCCCAACCTATGGAAATTTTCAAGTTTTATCTCTTTATATTTTGAATAATGAATAACTCATTTGATTTTTAGTTTAGATGCATAATTAATTGAGTTTGAGTTCCTGAGTGCATAATTAATTCAGTTAAGTTATTTAACTCCAATTTATGTACATAATTTATGCGTACTGCTGAGTTGCATAAGTCATCAACGATCACAACTTACTTAAAAACTGACATAATAAATTTCTAACCTCATTTCTCATGTAATGGAACATGGTCAAACCCAACCAATTTGATAACAGCTTTTCCACAACAGATTCAGTTCTATAGAAACAAATTTAAAAAGAAAATATTTGTAGTAATCAAAAATCTTAAAATTATTAAAGAAAAATATAAAAAAAAAAACAAATTTAAAAAAAAAGACACTTTAATATTTTTACATTATGCAAATTGATTTCTAAATGCAATAATAGTTTTACCATTGTTTAGAAATTTTTAGTCATAGTCATGATAACATAAAAGTTCATTTAATTGATGCAAGCGCCATCTATTGAATAATTTGGAATTGCAAAAAATTATATTGATTTTATAGTAATGATTAAATCGCTTCGGAAATGATTGAATATTGTTTTCTTAGGTGGCTAATGTCTATGCTAAAAATTTCAAAGTTCTAAGTAATCTAAAAGTTAGTACAAATCAATTCAAAAAATTTGATGAGAGACACAGAGAAGAAGTCAAGTTAAATAAAAGTGTGCAATAAGAAACAAATGGAAAGACAAATAAGTATGCATGCCTCCTCAACGTCATTTTGTGTCCGTTTTTCTCAATTGATTTCTTTATTAATTCTTCAAGCAGACATTTCATGATCCTTGTTTAATAAAATATAACCAATTAACACTACAATAAGCCATACAAAATAATACAAGCAGAGCAAAAAAATCTATAATAATTTCATCAAACCGATGAAAAGTTTGAAAAACATGAGTTACTAACATTGTGGCATAATCCAACTTGTTGATGAATATAACTGTAAGCCACGAAGCCAGTCTTGATCTGAAGTACACAAAATAAAACCAAATTTTATTCGATGATGATGGTGGTGGTGGTGATGATGATGATGACGATGGTAATGATGATGATGATGATGACGACGACGATGACGATGGTGATGATGATGATGATGACGACGACGATGGTGATGATGATGAAAGTGATGATGATGATGACGATGGTGATGATGATGACGACGAAGACGATGGTGATTATGATGATGATGACGACGACGACGGTGATGATCGTGATGATGATGATGACGATGGTGATGATGATAATGATGATGACGACGACGACGACGATGATGACCATGGGATGATGATCCGTTATGCTCAGCTGTCTCATAAGCAACTTTTCGCATGCAAGCAGTCACATAATTGTCCAAGCAATATCTAAATATATAAATATAATTCATTTTTTTAAAGAATATAAACATAAAATGCCACTTAATAAATATGTATATATTAAAACTATTTAAAAAGAATATAAACATAAAATGGCACTTAATAAATGCACATATATTAAAACTATTTTAAAAGAATATAAACATAAAATGCCACCTAATAAACACACATATATATTCAAACAATTCTAAAGCTACCTCCTCCTAACTATTGTATTCTTATTTCACCAATGCCTCCATAAATAATAGAATAACCACAAATCAAATCATCGACCATCCATCCATGAGACAAATGTCTAACCACCGGGATAATTAGCAGAGTTATTAATGAATAATATTCCATCTTATAACAGACCTGTCTTCAATGCCAAACTCTTTCGGTTGGTTTTCCATGGCTTTGATGAAGGTGATGAGAAAGTGTTTGTTGCTAAGCAGTTGGTAGAGTTGGTTGAGTTTTTCATTCCCAGAAAGGTGATTTTCATCTGATATCTAATCAAATATGAAAAAAATATTTGATTAAATAATTTAATAAACAACTACAATAACAAATATAATACAACTAGCATCAAAGCATATGTCTGACGACAGGCATAAAGAAGAAGAAAAAACAAATGGTTGAATCTGAAAAATCCTTGTGTTTACAAAATCAGCGTAAAAAATTGAGCAAGTTTGCCAAATTTAATTAAAATCGTTGCACTGGTATCAAAAATTATATCGAGTCACAGACAGACAAACTTAGCTAACTATTAGAATAGATTTGAGTTTATTAAGAAACACAATCATAAATAATACACTATATAAATATTTAACTTATGACCAAAAACAACCAATAATTAAATTTACACAGCCCTATTTACAAGAACAAGAAAGCCTTCTGCTCAAGTCAGAAAATTGTGAGTAATTAAGAATTAGTATGAGAAAATTTCAGTAAAGGAATGCCTAGGTTAAAAAGTAAAAAAAATGACTAAAAAGATCATAGACCTAGTTTGAACGGATTTTTGAACAATCAAATTATTCATACAAGCGACTTTTTCTTAAAAACTTACCTCATCTTTCGCCTTCCTTAAAACGTGATGATCCTTCAACATCGGAAACAGAAACTTGAATGCGTAAGTCTGAAAATCCCAGTACGGTATTCCCACGTCTGATATCTCACTGGAGAACCCGGTTACGTGTGTTTGTAACTCTGCAAAAGCTGCAAAACAAATAAGGTAAATGACCTTGAAAATACATTTTTAATTATTAATTTAACTAATATAATTTTTTTTCAGCATACATTTAAAAATGCAAAATTATCCTTGGAGTTTGAGAATCTTATAAAAAAGAGACCAAGAAAGAATAAAAAAAATCTTTGTTCCAACTTATGGTGAGAATAAGTATAGGGAGAGCAGGTGTCATTAAAGCGAAATTGCATTGAAGTTTTAATGAATTTTTAATGCAGAAAATAAAACGGCGTCCATAAAGCTGGGCAATAAAAATTTTTTTTTAGAAAAACCTTTATAAGGATTTAATTATTTTATAATTCATTCCTAAATTGATTCTAATTAACTTTTAAAATTAAAATCGACAAGATAAGAAAAAGAAATCAACGTACAATGCTTGCACTCTCTACTGACGCTTTTCTCAAGATCTTGGATACGATTAAGTAGTATGTTATTCTTCTTCTGACCGATGGAAATCTTACGGCTGACCACGACCACGCCGATCACGAACAGGAGAACGACGACAGAACTCACGACGCTTCCGATTATGATGACGAGCATGTTGTTCGGAGGGGGGTTCTTCGGACGGGGGCCGAACCACTGGAGGGGGCCGACGTTCACGTGCATGCTACCGATGGAAACCTGAAGTGACGAATTCAATCGAAAAATGTAAATAACTTTGAATTAAATTAGGTGCTGTTATTTGTCTTAACTACTTTCAGATCATAATTTTTAAAATTTTGAATATTCAAATAATTTTTTTTAAAAACCCATTACAATAAGAATATTAAAAAATTAAATTAGCAAGTTGAAAACAAAATTAAGAATGAAATAAATAAACCACGAAGAATTGTTTACATTGATCTGAAGTTTGTCAGAAGAAGAAGAAGATGCATTACTAGGAAACAAGCAGATGATGTTCGTGTTAGTGAATTCAACAACCTCGCATGCTTCCTGACCGACCGTCACTCTGACGTGACTGCTACTGCATCCGTTCAGGAAGTTTTTACCCTGGCGAAGTAATCGGAAAATCAAATAAAAAAAAAATTTAAACACAGAATTAAAGTTTAATAAAATTCTATTTAATTTGAACTGAAGAAAACAAAGTTGATACTGAATAAACACGAAAATAAGATTAACAAGAATTCGAGAGAGAAAAAACGCAATTTGTTCGATGAATAACAAAACTGTAATTCAATCAAATTTCCCAACGTCCCAATTTATTATTCCATGAGACTTCAATCAATTGACAGGCAATAAATTATGCCTCGCTGAAGTGCTAACCAACCTGTATGTCCAGAAACTGGTTTTGCGACAAGTGGTGCAGAATTATCTCCGGGTCGGGAGTGATTTCGAGCGTTTTTGAAACGTGAAGGCCATCGAACACAAAGGTCAGCTTCTCAGTTTGCGATTGGTCGAAAGTCTCGGCAGCATCAGCAGCAGGGTAAGGAAAAACCAGAAATGTGGAATTCATAAAACTAGGCTGGAAATAAGAAAGCAGTTACGAGTTAATAAAAATATACATTTATTATAAAGAGATAGATTAAATTAAATTTTATTCAATTAATAGGTAGGTGTGGCATGCATGACACGAACAGGTAAGCGTGGTGTGATAGGTATGCATGACACGAACAGGTATGTGTGACAGGACAGGTAGATGTCGTGTGGCAACTGTTTGAACGAAAAGTATTAAACCACGACTGAAACCTGTGCCTGAAATTCGAAACGTGAAGCCATTTTCATGACGGGGACTGATGCCGAGTCCAAATTAAGACCAGCAACTGAAATCGGACACCCTCCTCTGTAAATAACAAATTCTCTGCTCAATAAATTATTTATTAATACAAATATAATTCATCATACTTTTAACTTAAAAGAAAAAATGCGGTTTTATATCAGCATAACTTTCAACATAATCATAAACTAAAATAGAAATATACATAAAAACGAGAGCTAAAAGTCAATAAATTAATGAAACTTGAAGCACTCGTCCGTAATGAGACAAATGACTTACGACTTGTAAGTAGAAGTAGGATGGATGCCTAAAACATTCGGGTCAGGCCGGTACTTGAACTTTACATTCTCGCTGGTGACCTCAGCAGAGTCTATTTTTAGACTGACCGTAGTTTCCGTCGCCGTCGTTGATACGAATCTGGTAGTTTTACAGATGATCGCAGAAGCATTGCTGTCATGCCTGTAATTGATAATACGCTTACGAATATCATGTGCATAATTACAAATATAACCAGGATAATTACGCTAAACTATGATTGAACGTGCTCGCAAATTGCTATCCATATATGGTCTTTATAATAAGAATTTCCTTAAATTGAATTATTTATTGTATTAGAGATGAATAATATCAAGGACAACATTTCATGGATCAGGTCTCTATTGATCATTTTAGTCAAGGGAACGGCCACAGTGAAACATGAAATTTCAAACAAATTTAACAAATATTTAAAATTTATCTCATGTGATCCTCTATGAAAACTGAATTATCGTATCATCTATGCATTTCTTACTTTAAAATAAGCTTCAATGATAATATAACTAATGTTAAATTTAACCATCTTACCTGTCAATCAAACACGGTGAACCAATTGCAACCAGAAGATCTTGACCATCACTAAAATTCAACTCCTCCCCCACAATGGTGACTAGAGTACCGCCGTACATCGGGCCGTGACTTGGGGTTATGGAATAAAATTTTGGGTTCTGAAATGGTTGAAAAAAAAATAATACATTAATATTTGATTGTTATTTATATATTTATGGGATCAACTGTGTGATCCTGCATGTTGTGAACTGTTCTTGGTTCTGCTGAGGTTATTCATACAAGAGGCATGCCCCAATATTGTGACCTTATGCCCCAATATTTTGACCTCATGCCCCAATATTGTGAGCTCATGCCCCAATATTGTGACCTCATGCCCCAATATTGTGACCTCATGCCCCAATATTGTGACCTCATGCCCCAATATTGTGACCTCGTGCCCCAATATTGTGACCTCATGCCCCAATATTGTGACCTTATGCCAAAAACTAACAGGGAAGAAAGAATGAATGGTTGATCAAACATATTGCTGATTTTTCAGAAAAAAATTTACACAACCAGTTCTAATGAAGTAATAAGCAAGCTATATAATTTATTATGATCTCTGCTGATCCATACAACAGAAATGTTTATAAATTACCCATAATACAAAGAGCAATTATTTGAAGCCACCCCCACTTCTCCCCACCATTCGTATAAAAAGTAGACAGCGATAAAAACGAAATTTCCAGATATCTCACCGTATATGAAAATGTCGAGATGTTTAAAGCCGTGTTTTTTCCCACCTTTAGAAGAACTGGGAGATTTTTAGAAGCTTTCGTTGATCGGGCGGTTGTGCATGTTAGACTATAAAAAAGAATTATTTGGTAATCATTGTAAACGATCTTATTAAAATATCTTATCTATTTTCATTAACATTTATTTAATCAATTTATATTTATCTCCTTTTTAAATTTTCAAAACAAAAATAGATTTTTAAAAAATATAACTTTAAGAAAACAATCCCAAAAAAAATTTGTGAAAAATAAGAAATGATAAATTAATGAGTTCTCAATTTCTACATTACTGGCATTCTAATTATTGAGCCAGTCACTCACTTGTGCAGAATGAAAGTTTGTACAAAGTCCAATCCTCAACAATACATTCACACAAACATGCACACATCCGCACGGATACATGCGCACACACACAACATAACAAACAATTTCTAATTACATGTTTATATTTTTATATACACATATCTCTCTCTCACACACACACACAAATACATATATACATACATACATACATACATACATACCTACATACATACATACATACATACATACATACATACATACATACATACATACATACATACATACATACATACATACATACATACATACATACATACATACATACAAAGATAATGAAACTAACATATTTCTGCTAATCAAATATCAAGAAACCACATGTGATAAGTCAGTTCAATAATAAATATAATCCAATCAAATAAAAAACTCAAATATTAAAAACAATTAATTAATAATCTAATACATAAACAAGTATAGGAAAAAACAAGTTTTTCAACACAAACTTTGATTTCAAATACACTCGATTTAGAAATACGAAAGATGTTCGAATTAAGTTTTTTTTTGTTTTAATTGAATCATGTATTGCCATCCAATATAAAGCTATGCTGAAAATTTCAGCTTTCTAGCTAGTCAAAGAACTGGTTAAATTTTACTTGCAAGATTTGTGTACAGAGAAAGCCACACACACACACACACACACACACAAACAGAGATTGTAACCTAAATAAAAATTTGTAAAAAGTTTGTAATAAATAAGTAAAATAACTTACTTCTTTGAAACACTGCGACTGGTAATGTTACAAGGGATGCCACCAATCAGAATGTTCGTTTCGTTTAGTCTCGAACCGAGGTTTGAACCGATAACTGTCAGACTCGTGCCGCCGTGCATTGGTCCGCTTTGTGGTCGAACCTGGAAAAAAAATGTTCGTTTTAGTCGTTTAACCTTATTTATTCAATTTAATAAATCAATTTTGTTTAGAAAAAAGTTTAATGCTAACATAAAAATAGAAAAGAGGTTGGTAAAAAAAATAATTAATGTTTTGTTAATATAAATCAATTTGATTTTTTTAAGCGAAAATAATTTATAAAAAAAAAACAAAACATGCGATTGAGGAAATCAATTTGAAAAAAAATTTGATTTGAAAATAAAACATTTGCTTTTAAATAAATGCAGTTCATTTAGAGAATAAATATTTGCTTTGCGGAAATTGAATGCGAAACTGACAAGAAGAAAAAAAATAACTACAAACAATTTCATTTCGAGCTTCGAAAAACATTTAGTAAAAAAAAATTTTTTCAAAATAATTTGCCAAAAAATAAAATTAATAAAAATTGCAAGAAAGAAAATATTAAGTAATAAAAAAAGTCTTGATGATGCAATAATGGTCGGAATGATGCGCCGTAATTAAAATTACATTCGAAGTGGCTTAGCAGATCTTTTAACCTCAGAGCATTCCAGCCGAATTAGCCGGAATGTTCTAAATTATGTGGAATGGATTTCCTCCGATGAAATTAATTCAACGTTTATTGGTTTAATGTTGCACATTCTGAAGTATTTATAACTTTTTAGTGGTTCCTTTTACTGTATTAATTCTCAACATACAGCTGCAACTAATTTTCTGTTTCCAATTTCAGACGTTTTTTATTTATAATTTATAATTATAAAAACACGAAAAACGTTTTATTATATCGAAAAAATGCAGCCAAAATTTAAAAAAAAATCCGACACTTCTATAAATAGATGGATGAGCTGATTTTTAATATTGATTGAAATAAGACATCAACATCGTTACATAACATCATCAGTTAAACATCTCACCGTGACGATACTCGGTCCGGGACATTCCGAATGGACTTTCCGCTTGCACGAATGACTGCATTCGTGACCGCACCACGTACAACCGAACTTCTGCCAAATTCCATAACTCAAACTCCTGCATATGCTACAATCATCATTCTCTGACATCGAACTGCAGTTGAATACTGGAAATAACGTATGGAAAAATAAAGAATGTTATAATATATTAGATTAAAACACAGCATTTAATATATTATTATATCTATGAGTTATTTAATAAATAAATGTTGAATAATTACAATTGAATAAACTGAATCAAAACAAAACAAGCAAGATCTGTAACTAACTTGCAACATTAACAGAATTTTCAATGGGAAACCATGAATTGCCATCAGAGACCTCCCAAAAAAGTTGTAAAGGAACTATTTTCGGTTCTCTGTCTGTCCGTGATATCTGGTTTGAAAATAAAAGCAGATGTTGTTTAGAACTTTTTTTATTTTATTTTTTTAATTCCGCTGCTTACTTATTTTTAAATTCATTTTAATAAATATTGATAATAATTCAAAATACTTAAAAAAATTCACTTGGCTAGGATGACACAAAACTTTAGAATTATTGACATATGTTGCTTGAACATCTTGCGGATCGTCTCCAAACTGGCAGAAGTATTTCGAGATTTTTCCAAACTGGCAAATATAAGTAAAGTAAATCAAAAACAAAATTGAAATTTCAGTTTCAAAAATAATGTAAATAAACTAAATAAAAACCTCAGGCAAATTTTCAGCTTCTAACTCAATTGTTTGATTGGAACCAGCTGCCAGCATTTTTTCTTTTTGATTTCTAAGTCTCGGACACAACTGCAAACCAAGCGAATAATATATATAAATATAAATATTTATATTATATATTTATATAATATATTAGGTAATCATGTACAATAGGTCCAGTAGTTATTTTCGGTGTTTTTAATTATTTTTTTAATATAAAATTAATATAATTAGAAACAGAATAAAATTACCAATCGGATGATCCAAATAATTTATTGAAAATATAATTAAAGAAGAAGTTAATGACAGAAAACCGCCAGGTAGTAGGAAAAACTAGGTTCATAAACAGTGAACTAAGTAAAGGTGAAGCGAAATGAAATGTCAAATAAATTAGTTGTCAAATAAATTTATTGTGCGAGTTTTATAAAAAAATTTAAAAAAAAATTACTTATTTTTAAAAAAAAGTATGAATTAATTTGTATGCCTTAATTGAAAACTATCGCGTTTAACATTCTATGAAGAACAGTTCAGACTTGAATAAACTTAAATTTTTTTTGTAAATAATGTTATTTTGACTGCGTGATTACTATTCCTTGTGTTACTTTTGCTAATAATATTTTTTTAAGCGCTGTAAGTATTTCTTGTCTGCGCTATAAATAGTAATTTCTGTTTGACTTCGCTATTCATAGTTTTTGTTGCTGTTCTCTTGCGCGTTTCGTGAGTTTTCCGAGAAAATTTTATTATCAAAAATTAATAAACTGCTTGGATCATTAAATTGGAGTTATTATTGTGATTATTAAGCGAATAATATATATATATATATATATATATATATATATATATATATATATATATATATATATATATATATATATATATATATATATATATATTTATATATATTTATATTATATATTTATATATTATATTATATATATTATATAATTTAGTATAAAATAATATTAAAATAAATTAAATTAAACTTTGAAGCTGCTCACATGAACATCAGTAAACAGACTGGAAGAGGAACAGGGATTTGTGTTGTTTTTCAAGCTGACACACTCATTGGAGTAGAAGCACCATCCGCACAATCCATGAGTACCTCCCTCTGGTTCGATACACTTTGAACAACTGCAACAACACCAACAACAACAACAACCATTATTACGTGTTTCATACATTCATGGGTTGCAGCTATAGCTATGCCAACAATTTTTACAGTTCTTTTGCTGCTCGGTTTTGCTTCCACCGGCCCCGATGCACGAATCGGAAAACTGCTCAACATCAGACGAACGTGATTCATAGACTTCCCCGAGGTCCCACAAAGCAAACATTCACCTTCCACAATTTCCCAATTCACCCACGCAGAATCCAAACTCTGCCTTCAAGATGGATAACACTTCAAACCTCGACGCGACCATAATATTTTAACTCGATACAAATAACACACTAAAAAAAAACCATAATAAAATTCTTGAATTTCTATCATTTTATTTAAACGCAATATAACTAAACAAAACATCCTACTTTTTCAATGTAGAACATCTGAAGAGTTGATAGTCGATAAAAAGGAACGAATCTCTGGACGTCCCCCTATCCACGGCAAACAACTTGACCGTCAGCTTAATTTCGCCTGAAAGGTTTCCAAACAAAGTAAAATAAAAAAATTCTAGCAAATGCTTTTCTGTACGCGGCGAACAGACGAACGGCGCTTAACGACGCGAACGTGATGCAGACTACAACACGACCATAGAAAAACTAACAGCCGACGATGGCTGCTGTTATTTGTACGTCGCCTAAAATTAAACCCACGAGACGCGAACTGGCCGCAATATTTGAAATGAGAAAAAAAGCATAAAACAGACCACTCATATATGGGAGACTCCTCTTGAGGTCAATTATGTTGCACGCGAGTCTGTCAAGCGTAGGATATGTGGCGTTCACGTCGGCGATCTTGACAGGAGGGTAGACCTTGAAAGAGCATTTGAAGAACGAATTTTTGTCTCCGACTGATGGAAAGTTGCTGATGTTGAATTGAATCTGTTAATTCGAATGAATTCATCTGTCAGCAACCTAAATGAATCACCGATTCCCCAATGCCGCACCACTTACGCTATCCTCGCCGGCGTCCAGGTTGAGATGATGAGAGGTGACAGAATTATATGCAGGGCACACATCGTCCCTACTCTCCAAGCGGCTCAGCCACGCATTCCTAAAACCGACCGACAGACACTCCGATTTCAATGAACATCTGAAATGAATATGAAAATGCTGCTTCACCTTCTATCTCTCTCTCTCTCTCTCTCTCTCTCTCTCTCTCTCTCTCTCTCTCTCTCTCTCTCTCTCTCTCTCTCCAAAATAGAAGACATTATGCAAATGACTTCATCCGCGCTTTTCCGGGGTTTTTTCTCCATTCCCATGCAGTGATTTAGTTTGGACTTTGTAATCTAAAGAAGCAAGAACGGAAAGAGATAAATAATTTATTGAATGAATCATGGTGCAGCCATGCAACGGGTTGATTTAATTCCTTGTTTCGCGTTAAAAGCCAGCGAACGCCTCGCGAGGAAATTGTAACGAGGAGGTGGCGTGTCCAAGGTTCAAGAAGAAGGAGAAGAAAGAGAAGGAAAGAGGGAGGAATAGGGAAAAGGAGGCGGATAATTTGTTCTGGAACATTCCCGAGTCATCTTCCATTAAAAGAATTACACATGCACGAGTCCAGAACTGATTCGCACAGATAGGAGGAAGTTGTCATGCGAGTCGAGCGAAAGGAAAATAAATGCGTTTCGTCCGTAACGAATTAGAGCTCTCCATTTTGACGCACACACTCACACACATACACAAGAGCAAGACCTCGGTCAAAGGGCAGGGCGCTAATAGATTTGATCAATTAACTACTGCAACTCGCGAAGTAAATTAATTGAACAATTAGGCACGTGATCAATCGGTAAATCAATGAAATTATCAAGCGATTGATTGATTGATTGAACGGAAGCTCCTCCTCCATTTTACAGCAGAGTGCTTTTCCTCTTCCACGTCAGTTGAGTGCATAAGCACTGGAGTGGAATGATTGTACTCATCCGACAATGTTGTTCCAACCATCATCGATCCTTGACAAATCTCCTCGGGCTCGTGGAATATGCATCACTTGTAGATGTCCGCGAATGAATGCAGAAAAATTATTCTTCTCTTTCACTGCAACTTCCTTCCTTCTGACCATCTGTCTATTCTTTCTTGTATCTTTCATTGTATCCTTCATTGTATCCTTTTTGTATCTTTCGTTATATCCATCATTTGTATCCTTTTTTGTATCATTCCCTGAACCCTTCTCTGTATCTTTCCTTGTATCCTTCCTTGCATTCTTCCTTTAGTCTTATCTTTTTCTGTCCCGCCATTTTGACTGCTCTGTCAAATCGTTTGGTGCAGACGCCACTAAGGAAATATTTAAAGAGGAAAACAAACAGAACATTTTAAGGTCGATATCTGAGTGGGGGGTGACATTTTAAATGCTGATTTGCTGCCGGTGGAAAACATGAAATACGAATTGAAGAGAAAAGATGACGGGTAGATTTTTAATTCATCCATGCTGACACCAACAAGCACATTGATGTCACACATACGTACGTACATACATACATACATACATACATACATACATACATACATACATACATACATACATACACATACACACACATACACACATACACACATACATACATACACATACACACGCATATACACATACACCCATACACCCATACACACAGACACACACAC